>VDFB02072274.1:61065512-61290085 GCA_007258455.2 Sequoia sempervirens
TCTTTTCGAAGATTGTTTAATTTTATTAAAGCGACGAACTCGGGGGTTACCCTAAACCCTGAACCGATTAGGCTTTTGGCCAAAAAGTTCCCGCGCTCGCCTCTTTGGCTCTTTGTTCCTTCAATCGAGACATTTTCGAGATTTGAGTTGCTTTTTTGACGGGGTTGGGACTATAGTGGATTTGTCTCCACTTTTCCTATTTATACCCCCTTGTATCTCTTTATTGTAACAAGTTCAACTGATGAGGGGGTGAAACTCCCCCGAAACATGTTTTGAACGTTACTTAATAAAATTTACTTGTTTTTCAAAATTGCAATCTCTTTGGTCTTCTTCCATCGCTGCAAGTGATTTATGCTTTTAAGTTTTAACCCTAAACCCTAAACCCTAAACCCTAAACCCTAACCCTAAACCCTAAACCCTAAACCCTAAACCCTAAACCCTAACCCCTAAACCCCAAACCCCTAAAACCCTAAACCCTAAACCCTAAAACCCTAAACCCCAAACCCCTAAACCCTAAACCCTAAACCCTAAAACCCCAAGACCCCTAGACCCTAGGACCCTAGACCCTAAAAACCCTAAACGAACCCTAAACCCCAATCCCTAAACCCTAAACCCCAAAACCCTTAACTCCTAAACCCTAAAACCCTTAACTCTAAAAACCCAAAACCCCAAACCCCCAAACCCCAAACCCTAAACCCTAACCCCTACCCCTAACCCTAAAACCCTAAACCCTAAACCAAAAATCCAGACTCAAGACAAAGGATGTGGAAAATACAACATGAAAAGTCTCTTTTGCATTTGAAAGCTACCTAAATCACTAAAGTCTTACGACAAACTACATCCCGTACAACCTAAGGTTATCATCCATAATCCCCCTACTACCTTGACTAAATGGGGAGAATAAGACAAGGAATCTTTGGATGATCATATTTATACATGGCTATATAAAGAAGAGGAGGACATAGAACCTAAGCAATTACCAGTTGAACAGTATCCAAAAGGGTTCCTATTGATGAAGCAACAAGGATATGATGGACACATCGGCCTTGGCCTAAACAAACAAGGAATGTTGGAACCCTTATAGCCTCCTAAATTACTAAAATACCAAGGGTTAAGGTTTGTACCAATAAAAGTGACTATCTAGGGTATCGGGCCACCTTCGAGTGAGGTTGTTGATGCTTCAGATGAGACTGAGACATCTGAGGAATCTTACTACTATGAAATCGATTCCAATGAGTATGAATGGGATTCTTTATCCTCCACTACTGGCCTTAACCTTGATGAAATGTTTAGAGAACTTGACGAGCCTACCCTTGAAGAAATATTCAGTCAAATGTTTACAATTGACCTTCCCCACCAAAAGGTTCCCTTGAAAAAAGAAGCTTGGATCAAACACTTTTGGGAACCTGATGATTGCACTGAAACCTTATGGGATCCCAATGACTCTACCTCTATCTTTACCTTATCTTCCTACACCATGACCCTTGAAAATACCGATGATGGCTTGCCCCTCATCTACCTGCAATTAATAGATAGGGATCAACAAGAACCACATAGTTTAGACACATTCAAGAATGACAAAGCAATTGATGAGTTCATGGGACTCCGTGAAGGAATACTGAGTGGGGATCATAAGGTTGGTTTTGTCATAGAACTCGATTGTGCAGCTAGTTTTGGTGAGGCTATCCTTGCCTCTAGTCGCAATAGTGAAAATGAAAAAAATCAAAACAAAAATAATAGGTCTTCGAGTGAAAACTAAAAGGCCCCTGCTGACTATAAAAAAGAAAAAATAATGGATGTATCCGAAGGTGAAAACCTCTCTAAAGCGCTTGAGGATGGAGAACTAGATAGTCTCCCTATAGATTGAGAGATATTTTCATTGCTTATAGAAGAAACAGAAGAAGTGAACATTGGAACACAAGATAACTCTAGAATCATATTGCTTGCAGCATCCTTGCCCACTAAGGAAAAGCCTAAGTTTACAGCATTCTTTTCAAAAAGACAAGTTAACTTCACATGGTCATGTGCTGATATGCCAGGGTTGGACCCCGAGCCTGTTTTACATCACTCGCCACTATTACCAAATGTCAAACCATATAAATAGAAGCTAAGGAAAATGCACCCATAGATTGCACTCTTCGTCAAGGTTGAACTAAAGAAACTCTTGGATGTCAGATTCATACACTCTATTGATTATGAAGATTGGATATCTAACCTTGTTCCTGTCACAAAACCAAATGGTAAAATTAGAGTATGCACAAATTTCAGGGATCTTAACAAGGCTTGTACTAAAGATGATTTCCCCTTACCAAATATTGACATCATGGTTGATCTCACTGTCGGAAATGAAATGTTATCACTTATGGATGGATTCTCGGGCTATAACCAAATAAGAATTGCTCCTGAATATCAACCAAATACATCCTTCACATGTGCTTGGGGAACTTTATGTTGGAGCATTATGCCATTTGGACTTTAAAATGCTAGAGCTACATGTCAGAGAGCCATGACTATCATTTTTCATGATTATATGCATGTGCTTATGGAGGTTTATGTTGATGACCTTCTCTCAAAATCTTTAGAATGAAGTGGTCACCTAGCAGTCTTGGATAATATTTTCACATGACTTGAAAAGTACCAACTAAGGTTAAATTCAAATAAATGTGTTTTTGGGGTCCAATAAGGAAAACTCTTAGGATACATTGTCTATCGCATAGGAATAGAAGTTGATCCCCCAAAAGTAAAAGCTATCTTGGACATGCCCCCACCAAACAACATTAGTCAGCTAAGAACTTTACAAGGAAGACTACAATCAATTTGTAGGTCCATTTCCCAACTAGCAAATAAGATCCATCTGTTTCAATACCTGCTACAAAAAGGAATTCCCTTCAATTGGACAGACAAGTGTCAAGAATAATTTGATCAAATCAAACATTATCTATTGACTCCACCAATTCTTATACCTTTGATTGATTGAAGAAATTTGATATTATACATGACAACAACTACATCAGCACTAGGGGCATTGTTGGCACAAAATGATAATGATGGTAAAGAATGAGTAATCTACTACATCAGTCGCACCTTGGTCGGATATGAGTTAAACTACAATCTTATTGAGCGAGCATGTCTAGCATTTGTTTTTGCAGCCCAAAAGTTGAGACATTATATGCCAAACCATAAGACAAACTTGATAGCCAAGATTGATTCTCTGAGGTATCTTCTTAGTAAAGCAGCTCTGACAGGAAGATTAGCTAAGTGGGTTATGATCTTAAGTGAATATGGCATGAATATATTGATTAAAAAGTAATAAAAGGACAAGTGATAGCTAACCAACTCGCAGATGCACCAGTAAAGGAAAATCGTCCTTTAATATCCGACTTTCTAGATGAATCAATATTTGTCATCAAAACACCAATGATATGGAAGTTGTAATTTGATGGATCCTACACAATTCATGGTTCAGGAGCTGGCATTTTATTCATCACACCTCAAGGGGATTCCATTCCTAAATCATTTCGAATAGAATTTCCATGCACTAATAACATAGTTGAATATGAAGCACCACTAACAGGACTCTAAATGGCAATTAAATGGAAAATTAAGGATCTTCAAGTTTATGGTGATTCCCAACTAGTGATCAAGCAAGTTGTAGACACATAAAAAGTATTGATTGACATTACACACATGATCCTAATTTAACTAACATTGCTTCATCCTGAATCATCCCTCTGTCTAACCATTTAATCGAATACCCTTATTTGATTAAATTTGTCAATTTTCCTCTCTTAATTAAATAAATCAATTTTATCTGATTAAGTCACTCTCTCTCATTAATTAAATAAATCAATGTTATTTAATTAAGCCTCTGATCTCTATTAAATTAAATAATTCATTGTATTTGATTAAATCTCTAAAGTCATCTTATTAAATTAAATAAATTAAACCTTATTTGATTTAATCTAACATCATCCCCTTTAGTTAAATAAATCAAAATCTTTATTTAACTAAGTCTAAATCATTTTCCTGTCAACTTTGATTTATTTAAATCTTAAAATCTAAGTCAAAATTGTCAAATCACATAACACCATATTAATTAATCAAATCTTGATTAATGCTAACTCTAATCCATGTCCATCCTCTAGCTTTTGCCACTTGTACATGAAAATATATTTAATGAATTCATTAAATCCTTATTTTCTCTCAACTTGGCATCTTTAGAGGAATATTCTTCCAAATTTGAAATCCTTCCAAGTGGATTTGTCCTTCCAACAAGACATCATTCCCTCTTACATGTCCTTGTGCATTGAGCCAAGCGGCATTTAATTCATTTTCATCCCCCGCAAACTTTTCATTCCACTATTTTGAAATTCCACCTAATTGAATTTATGGGCACATTCATCAAAATGTGCACATCCTTTGCCCATTCACCTCTTGACAAGTGGCACTTGCCCATTGGATGTTGAATGATCCTGCATTGCTTCATTTTGGGATTTCTTCCATCTTTTCTTTCTATAAATAAGAGGCTTCCCTCCTCATTTTGATCATCCACAATTTGATTAAACTTATTATACTCAATTTCATCTTCAAGCATCACCATTCCCATCAATTTTATCAAGGTCTTAGCTAGGTTATGCAGAATTTTTCATCATGGAGCTCAATTGAATTTTCAACAAAGTGGATCACTCATCAACATTGCATCATAGGAGTTGGGAGAGGGCCAATTTTCACATCAAATTGACACCAATTCCCCCATGGGATCAAGAGTTTGCTTTACATTGAATAGGATTTGACAGCTTTTGTTTATGTTTGCTTATGTTCTTCATCTCATTTCTTGCTCTTCGCAATTTAAATGGATTTCATGGGGAATCTTGATTCTCACTTGCATTTGATCTAATATTTTGTTTGTTTCTTGTGTTTGTGCAAGTCTAGGATTGGGGTTCTACATAAGTTAATGATGATTATGATACCAAGGATGAGAATTTGATGCCCTACAAGTGCATGGTTGATAGTTTTAGACTATATTTTGAAGTTATCACCTTTGAGCAGATACTGAGAATCTAGAATAAGGCAGCAGACGCAATGGCTACAATTGGATCTCTCTTGGACATTCCTAAAAATGCATTGCAATATGAGTTCTTGGTAGAACAATTGTTGGTCCCCGCGTTCGATGTCCCCAAAACTAAACTTGTGTGTGAACTTATTGGTCTTGAATCCCCCTGATACAAAGACATTTACAGTTATTTGCATGACCAGATTATCCCTCCTAACTTGTCTCCTAATCAACGCAAAACCTTTATCTAACAAGCCTCTAAATATGCCATCATTAGAGACACCCTTTACCATCGTAGTCTATACAACACCCTCCTCCAATGTCTCAAATCAAATGAAGCATGAACGACATTACAAGAGGTTCATCATGGTATATGTGGAGCTCACTTTGCTGGTCCTACCTTAGCTAAAAATCTCATGAGGATGGGATATTATTGGCCTACAATGGAACATGATGCCTATCACTTTGTGAAGAGATGTCACTAATTTCAAATTCATGGAGATCTTATACATGCACCAGATCATGAATTGCAACTGCTCACATCACCATGGCCATTTTCTCAATGGGGGCTTGACCTCATAGGAAAGATCCATCCCACCTCCGCAAATAGACATAAGTTTATCCTTATTGTTATAGAATACTTTAAAAAGTGGATCAAAGCCATCCTGATGACCTACATTACTGGAAAGTAGATATCCAAATTCATCCTGAATTACATTATATGTTGCTATGGTATCCCGCAATCCATCATCACAAACAATGGTCGTTCATTTAAAAACCAAGATGTCTGTGAGATTTGTGAAAAATTCCATATCTGACATAATTTCCCCACCCCCTATTACCCCCAAGGTAATGATCAAGTTGAGGCATCTAATAAGACTATCCTCAAAACCTTAAAGAAGACTGTCGATGGCGTTGGTTGTGACTAGCATCTCTAGCTCAATCCTACTTTATGCACCTACCGCACTAGTGTTCACACCCCTACAGAAGCCACTCCATGTTCCCTTGTCTTTGGATCTGAGGCCATACTTCCTATTGAGGTCGAGTTACCATCCCTAAGAGTATCTATGCAAGGATTGATTGATCAAGAAGAATATTGTGTATCCCATCTACATGAGCTATATTTTTTGTATTAAAAGAGACATAATGCTTTGAAACATTTGCAAGCATATGAGAATCGCCTTTGACACAACTACAATAAGGTACGACCTAGAAGCTTTGACATTGGTGACTTAGTCCTGAAAGAAAATCCAAAGAATTAGACAAATCGAGAAAACCCCAAAAAGTTTGAACCTAATTAGTTGGGCCCCTATATCATCACATCAACATATGGATCTGGTGCTTATTAGCTCTCTACTCCTAAAGGTGAACCATTTTCTAAACCCATCAACAACATGCACCTTCGCAAGTACTACATTTAATTCTCAGAGTATCCCTTCAAAAAGTCAAAAAATACAAAAAAACTCTTACATTGTCTCTTACATGTCTCCCACTTGGCATTTAACTCATCTTTCATCCCCCCTAAACATGTCATCTCATCAAATTCAAATTTCAAACTTACACATTGATCAAAATGTGCTCAAGCTTCCTCCATTCACATGTTGACAAGTGGCACCTTGCCATTGGTTGAATGTTAGTCCCACATTGATCTATTTTGATCATCTCTTCAACTTAGCATTCTATAAATAAGAGGCTAATCTCCTCATTTCATCATCCACAATTTGAATAAAGTTACCATGCCCAAATCATTAGAAAATGCTACACATTATCATTGAATCTTAGATAGGTTATGTAGATTTTTCCATTGGAGCACTCATCAAGCATCAACAAAGTGGATCATTCATCAACATTCACCAACATTGCATCATAGGAGTTGGGAAAGGGCCAATTTTCACATCAAATTGGCACCAATTCCCCCATGGGATCATGAGTTTGCTAGTTTAATTAGGATTCAATCTCTTTTATTTTTATTTCATTATGTTCTTCATTGCTTTTTCCTAATTTGAACTTTGTGAATGAATTTCATGGGGAATCCTTGTTCTTGCTTGCATTCTCTAATCTAATGTGTTTGTTCTTATTGTTTTGAAGGTATTAGGATTGGGGTTCTCACAGTAGTCAATCTATGCTCCTTCGTCTACTATCACTCTACTTGGTCTTCCATCCTTCGCTCATCCATTTGTACATATCATTCATCCATAATAAAGCTTTGTCATCCTTTTCATGGCCTGAGAACCACCAACACTTAGCTTCCTTCACTTTCATGACCATCCTTTGTGTTCACCTGCCACTTCCCCTTTCGCATAATAAGTTGGTCCCATACCTAACTGGGGGAAATTCCTTGATTTAGACCTTCATGGGAAATAACACATGGTGTCAGCCTTTTAAAACATCAAAATCCAAAAAAAATTATAAAAACATACAAATCAAAAAAAAAATCATAAAATATCAAAATCCAAAAACATCAGAATTTCCAAAAATAGAATCTAATTCTGAGTTAGTTTGTGTTAGTAGGGTCGAACTATGTTGTCTCTATGCATTTGCTATGTAGGCAAGGCTCAACTTCAATGGACCCATGAGACATTAGGTCAGTCCTTGTAGGTTTGGTCAAATAATGAAAATCATGATTTATTCTTTTTTCAAATAAAACAAAGTCAAGTCATGTCGAACTACGAGGTCTATATGTGTATAATGTAGGCAAGGCCGTCAATCAATGAGCCCCTGAGGCATTAGGGTTTGTTGAGTATGGTTGTCTTCTTTGTCTGCAAGTAATCATCATTCAAACCAAATCACAAATCAACAAACAAACATATCCAACAAATCTTTATTCTTCAATCAATTGTTTCACCTTAACAATCAGGTCATTGGTCTTATATCGGAATGGGGCATTATGTCATTTGTCTCATTTGGTCTTGTCACTTGTATTTAATCAGGATGTGTCCTTCCTAAGATTAGACATTATCATTGGTAAATCTTGTCATTCGACTTAAGCATGATATGTCTTTCCTATAGTTAGGTGTTTATCAAAATGGTCACTCGATCAACTTTATCAAATGTGTTCCTTGCCTTAAACAAGATATGTCTTTCCTGAAATTAGGCATTGTCACATTGATCAATCATATCAATCAAACTTTATCAAACCAATCCAAGTTCATCACTTGGTTAGTCAATCTTGTCATCTTGGTCAATTAATCTTGCCTTATACAAGATATATCCTTCCTAAAACTAGGCCTAATCAATCAAATCACTTAATCCACCTTGTCAACCTATCAATTAACTCTGATCAAATATTCAATCAAATTGGTCATTTTGGTCATCTATCCTCATCAAGATGTGCTCTTCCTGAAACTAACCCTAATCAACCTAATCAATCAATCTTGTCAATCCTATCAACAAATGTTATCTCTTTGGTAAACACTTTGTTGGTCTGAGTTTGTCTTATCTTTTTGATTGGTTTTTGGGTCATGTTACTAGCCACCTCAAGGATGTCCCATCATGGATTTAGAGGGGTGATGATGGATCATGACCTATTTTCTTTTCTTGATGTTTGTGATTTGTCTTGGCATAAAGACTGGGACAATTGGGTCCTTAGTATGAGCTAGGGTATACATTGTCTTTTGGCATTGTCTTTTGACTACTTGTCTCTCACAAATGGTCACCTTGCACACCTTGGTCTATCTCATACCATGGTGTTTGTGCTCCATTTGTAATAATTTTAATGCCCGATTATTGTAAGGAAACTTGCAGCCATCTAATGACAATTTCCACATAACCCAAAACCGAAATAATGCAAATAAGTAGACAATATCAACATGCAAGAGAATAGACAACATAACCATAAAAGATGACATAAGATATACCCTGGAAAAACCCTGAAGAGGGAAAAACCCAATCTCAAAAATCATCCACACTCCATGTATTATTCAGCAATGAAAACTCATTACAATACATCTGCAAAGACTCCATGAACACTTCTAAAGCACAAGCTATCCATGCATTCCATGTGACCAAGCATGAATCCACACATCCCATGCCATGATTCAAACCCTCACACATGCACAAGCTCAACCTACTAACCTGCAATAAACTCTCCAACCCTAAACAACTACCCATGTGGTTACTTTTATAGAAACAAGCTCCCACAAAACCACCAAGTGGTATTACATAAACCATGTTCCCAAAACCATGAACTTACAATATCATGTGACCAAACATTTAATATTGGGTACTTTATCATATTTTATTTTCCCCAATATTAAATAATTACATTTTACAATTATGTCCCAATATTACATACAACATAAAGTGGCCCCAACATTATAACCCCTAGTGATGCACATCCATCTAGGTACCCCTAGGTGCACCACACACATAATAATAAATTAAATATTATAAAAATCATGCAAGGTGTACAACACCTAATTCTAACAATCTCCCACTTGTTGTATACATTGCATAATGGGGTAACAAGTAAGCTCAAACATCAAGATAATAAACTCCATAGGCGACATGTACCATCTTGGAATCCAAGTGCTCCATGTGCTCCATCAAGATACCTGTAACAGGAACCAAGGTGACCACCATCTCATCCATGAATTCTCTCATCCTCCACCATGCTAATGCACTGATATAAGAACACATCCAAAGATATGTCACACTAACTGTCACAAAGAAGCATAATCTTGCCTCAAATCGATATCTCAAAGCACAAACACTCAATACAAAGGTAATGAATATGCACCAGTAGCTATCAAGAATGAATCACCATAGTTTAAAATGACACCCATAGAAAATTCCAACACATCCAACTATCCATACCTCCAAGGTATACATAACATAGTAAACTCATGTCATCACATATCCACCCATAAACGACAATAACAAACTCCATGTGCAAACCTATCAAAGAGTGACATACACATCTAGGAGCTCCCACTACATGGGCAATGTGTAGATGAATGCAAACCTAGAATGAGCGCATTCAACACGTCACTTCATTAACATTCCAAAAAGAAGGCACCATCACAAGTGATCAAGGCATACCAAGTCTACTAACAACATCACATAGAAGATGTAAACATGTAGTCCAAGGAACATCCACAATGATATGCAAAACCTGCAAACCAGACACTTGTAGCATTTCCTCCTACACACACCTCTATATTTCAACGGTGTCAAGTATGATCTCCTCCACAACACCCCATAATAAAATCCATAACAACATCCAACTGTCCAATCACCAAGATCAAACATAACATATGTATCATGTAACTAATCATGGATGTAAGCATCTCAAAACAAGAAGATCAAACTCACTATAACCATTCCCAAACCAAGGAAATTAGCCCAATAAACCATCTCCTAAACCCAACATGTACAAGGAGATAAATATGCCAACACTCCTCAAATGAACCCTCCAGAAACCAAACATCCATGGCTCAAGATCCATATCCATGAGGAGACAAATCATAAACATAATGCACCTAAAAGAAAAATGGGCAATACCTCTCAAGTGAACCGCCAAGTAGACCAAGAGTGGGGAATAAGAATGCTCCTCCAAGATATCCAAGTCATCATGACTCGATGAACACTCTCCTCATCGGTCCATGTCGAACTCACGTCCAACCAAGGTGTAGGCTCCTCAGACTTCCTACTAAAACCTCCAAAGAGTAATTATTTCAAGCAAATGTCTCTAATCACAAGAGAAATTCAACCTCACCTATGTCTGCAAGTATCCACGAGAACTTGTAGCCAATCAATCCATGCTAAAATCCAAGCAAATGATCAAAGTACTCAATACAAAGAGAACCAACCAAGATCAAAATCATAGCTCCAACTGTAGAATCAGCAACATAAACATGACACCATGATCTCACTCCTCAAAAGAAGATCACATGCTCAAATCATCATAACATGTACCATGCCACAACTCTAAACTGGTAATTAAGAGTATACCATGACATAATAACAAAACCATCCTACAACCAAGGATTCGCCTATCAAAACCAACAAGTCATAAACAATACCTCAACATCTCCAGCACCTAATGTCAAAGAACTCTTACTGTAGCAAACATAATCCAAGAGCTCCTCCATGACACCAAAGAACACCTATTGAAGACAACCATCCATAATCAACAATGGATCCACATCATTTCCAAATGATCCCACTGAACCATGATACTGACCAATCCCATGGCATCATGATGCATATAACCAACACCACATCATTGTCATAAGCTCACACCAAACCTGTGAATCTAAGCTCTCAATGACAACATGATAACCAACCTCTAAATAAAGAAGATACACTTCCAAACCATCATATCCATCACTGCCAATCCATCACTATCACAAGCTCCCATTGAACCGTGTAACCAAGCTATCCATGACATCGTGATACCAATCTCCTCAAACCAAGAAGATACACTGCCACAACCTGAATCAAGATCCAATCTAACACCACCAACAATGCACCTACATAAACCATCATTACATTCCAAAGTCTCTAATGCACAAGAAACATCCATGACACCATGATCACCACCAAATGTACCAACAACTCAACCCAACTGTGTCCACATATCTGCATAATCATAGTCAACTGCATAGGTCTCATATCATGACAGTACCTAATAATACCATCTCACCTCTTCAACATGACAACAAAACCAACAAACCAAGAGACTAAACCAAGCCACCAAAACTGAACATGCATCAACATTGAAATATCAATGGGCAAAGACAACCCATGTCCAAGTCATAAATGCAACATGTAAGTATAGACCACCAACAACATTGCACAACTTGTAGATACAACAATGCAACATACAAATCCAACCATGTACTAATAACCATGCCAAATGAGAGAATAATTTGAAATGTACAACTAAGCATACAATGAATCCAACATTAAATCATCAAAATCCAATCATCCATAAGCTCGTAATATCTCCATAGTCGAAGAAACCCATAAACAACTCAGGTGAGAAAAAAATAGCAAATAAACTATGCCAAAATAACTCCAAACCTGATCCATTGTGTAGTGTTTTGAACAAGCTTTTTGTTGACTATTCAAAGTCCAAAACCTGACTCTGTATGCACCCGATATCACCTCTCGAAACTCAAATCAAACACCTGACTTTGACCAAGAAAAAAACTGTCAAAATTGAAAAATATCAGAAAATCCCTAATAACACATTGTAGAGATCTGATTCACCTTTCCAACAACTCCAAGAAGTCAAAAATTTGACATTGTGGGAAAAAGTTATGCCTCCCAAAGTAAAATTGCTCCAAACTAACTATAAAGGCAAATCAAGGTGGACCCCACTCCCAAAAATCAACTTTATAAGGTGGCGGATTTATTTGTTTTAATATTTATAAAAAAATGAAACTTGACAAGTAGGGTGATTAAATCTTTAATGAGGGATTTACAAGAAATGTCTTTTAAATATTAAAAATCCCTTTATCTTATACGGCCATTTCAATTTTATAAGTCATGTCCTATATATCAAAGGAAAGGCCGACATGTTTTAGTAACCGGTAGTTAAAAAAAAGATTTGATGGGCTGCGTACAATGTTCAAAGGGTACTGACAGTCGGGAGTACGAGGTCTGCAGGCCCCATACCATCCATTCATTTTTATTTATTTTTTGTTTTCAGATTTTTCAATAAAGCTTTTCATCGACATTTTTCATATATATATATTCATTTTGTAGGTCCAAAATTACTTCCTAACAAGATATATATAAATTTTATTTTTATTTTTTTGAATATAATATTGATGGTGGTATGACTGCAACTAGGGTCTTTTACAAAAAAAAATTGCATTTTTTTCAACTTCTCCAAAATAGGTTAAGCTATATGTCAAAATTTGTCTCTCGGCCAACCCGAATCTAACCATGAGGTCCATTTTGTCTCAAGAGGTCATTTGTAAAATTTTCCCAACAAAACCCTCATTTGAATGCACAACCAAGAAACCCTATTTTTCCAAAAAAAATTCACACCCCAAATCTACAAACAACCCATCAAAACAACAAACCCAAAACCCTCATATCTTGCCATTGTCTTTCATTCTCTCATGCAACCTAGGGTTATCCAATCCACAACCAATGCTCTGATACCACTTGTAAGGAGACTTGCAGCCATCTAATGACAATTTCCACATAACCCAAAACCAAAACCATGCAAATAAGTGCTTAATATCAACATGCAAGAGAATAGAAAGCATGCCCATGAAAGATGACACGAGATATACCCTGGGAAAACCCTGAAGAGGGAAAAACCCAGCCTCCAAAAGCATCCACACTCCATGTATTATTCAACAATGAAAACCCATTACAATACATCTACAGAGACTCCATGAACACTTCTGAAGCACAAGCTATCCATGCATTCCATGTGACCAAGCATGAATCCACACATCCCATGCCATGCTTCAAACCCTCACACATGCACAAGCTTAACCTGCTAACCTGCAATAAACTCTCCAACCCTAAACAACTACCCATGTGGTTACTTTTATAGAAACAAGCTCCCACAAAGCCACCAAGTGATATTACATAAACCATGTGCCCAAAACCATGAACTTACAATATCATGTGACCCAACATTTAATATTGGGTACTTTATTATATTTTATTTTTCCCCAATCTTAAATAATTACATTTTACAATTATGTCCCAATGTTGCATACAACATAAAGTGGCCCCAACATTATAACCCCTAGTGATGCACGTCCATCTAGGTACCCCTAGGTGCACCACACACATAATAATAAATTAAACATTATAAACATTATGCAAGGTGTACAACACCTAATTCTAACAATTATGACAAAAATAAAACCATGAAAGCCTATCCTTTGTTATTTCCTGTCCACTTCTCCACCTTTTGTCATCTTCCATGCTAACATTCATCTCTTATGTGCTAACATTTCTTCTGTCTGCATATTGATAGAGTCCTGTGACACACAAAAAATATCTTGCATACATGGTCATGTTAGAAAGCATTATAGAAAGCATCATCATCATACTAGGTCACATATGTTTGCATAAGAAAATACAAAAACATAAAGTACATCCACATAGTATTAATGTTTTATCACATTATAATATAATCAACCATGACATTGAATTTTACATTAGGGTCGTAGTTAATTTCCCACATTTCATATACATTGCATTACATCTCATATACATTACATAAAATTAATAACATTATTATATATCCTATCATACATCGCATTTTGCATTTACAATAAACATTTTATTCATTGCATACATATTCTATAGGAATCACATTACATCAACATTAATTGCATTCACATATCATATTGTATCATAAAATTAGGTCATCCATATTGCATTAACATAAAACATCAGTGCATAATCATAAATGCATAATCATCCATCATATTAAACCATCAGATGATCATATAGAATGCATACACATCATAAAAGTATGAAAATCCATAACACAATATAACCATAACCATAAAGTGTGATCACATAGAACTGCATATCATAACCTGCCACCAAAAATCATATCATATATTGCTCAAAAATATGTGTCATAGTACAATGTCAAGATGTATCATGTCTATCAAAATGGAGCTCACAAGATCGATAATCAAAATGCAGTGTCATAACAATGTCGAAATAGGCCCTAGTCTAAGCTTCCCTGATCTCTTGTCCT
Source organism: Sequoia sempervirens (assembly GCA_007258455.2). Classification (NCBI taxonomy): domain Eukaryota; kingdom Viridiplantae; phylum Streptophyta; class Pinopsida; order Cupressales; family Cupressaceae; genus Sequoia; species Sequoia sempervirens. Next base: position 61,080,257 of record VDFB02072274.1, read on the forward strand.
TGGGGCATCCTTCTCCTCCCGTCAAGATGCGTCTGGAGACTTGTACTCTGAGGTGGATGGCTTGTCATAGGGGGTGGACCGTTTGGGAGTTGATGTCTCCCCACTCTCTGACCTGTTGTGGGAGTGCCTATTGTGAGTCCTACTATATGATATGCTCTGGGATCCACTTGAAATCTGCAAGAATGTCGACTCTCTCCTCTTTGGTGGTACCACCTTCTCATACAGATCCCTGTAATACTGCATCCACCTGCTAGCCCTGACATACTATCGTGCAACATATACCACTGACCCATTGCATGTAGTTGTAAAGTCTAGTATCCTCTGGTTAGTCTGCTGCCAACTAATGACAGCTAGGTCCCTCTCTATCTACAAGGTGCCCCTCTTTTTCTAGAGGGTTTCTCTCTCTGCCTTCAGGTCATCTCGCTCTGCTATGAGGGTCCTCACCTCTGCCTCTAGGGCCTGTACCCAATCCTGTAGGGTGGCTATCCTCTGCTCTTTTGTCCCCTCATTTTCTCTGACCCTAACCTCCTCTAACCCCTCCTCGATATCCACCCCCATGACAATCCTCTCTCAGAGGAATCTCTCGACCTCTCCCATAACTACCTCCTCTACATGCTCCTCAACCTCCATCATCTCTACCTCTAGGTGTGCCTCTAGAGTTGGCATCTCCACATGCTACTCTCCCTCCTCCACCACCACTCTCTTCTCTATCTCATCCTCTTCAGCCTCATGGATCGGTGACAAGGGTCTCACCACTCGCCTCGGTCTGCCATCTCTCCTCCTCCTACACCAGTCTCCTCCTTGGCCTCCCCACCCATCTCCTCCCCCTCCACCCCCTATCCTTCGTCTCCTCTCTCCTCCACCCCTCCATCACTTGTCTCCCCTCCACCCCTACCTCTGCGCTCCACTAGCGTTGGTTGCTCTAGATTTGTATAAGGAGTCGGTCTATGAATCAACCACCAGGAATAATACTCTGGTGTCATGTGTACATCTGCTACACCCTATCTCTAGGCACATTATATCGGCTATAAAGTGTTTATCTCCTACTCTATAGTATTAACTAGTATCTTTTGTCTCCATATGGGCACCTCTCGAGATGACTGTGCAAACTCTACCATACCTATAGGTACCCCCTGCCTCTCTCCAAACTACCTTTGAATCCTCTCTGGCAGATACAACTCTATAATGTGTTGTGAATGTAATATGTTCCCAATCAGGTACCGAGGTTGACGACACTAGGGCAGGTGCTCGTCCTCGCCTACCCACAGATCACAATTCCTATAGGGCCTCCAAACAAAGCTAAACAATGTATCAATCATGTGTCTCTAGTATCTAGTGTCTCCCACATGCATCTATGTGATGGCTCCCTAATATAGACATACATATGGAGTACCAACTCCCAAATATCATACCATTGGTGGTTGGAACATTTTTATATGCTCCCACACCTATATCATCAACAATGTAACCCTGTAACTCACGCTCTATCCCCCTTTGCATGCAATTTCATGGAGCTGAAAGTATAACATACCCAATAGACATGGTCCCCAGGCATACATTGTCTCATCCTGTACCATTCCTACTAGTACCTCTCCCCAACCCACCAAAAATCTATGACCTTTGTGATCCAAAATTAGCACACCGACAATCAATGTACACAAAATACAATTAAACCTATCATATCTCTCTGCCAGGGTCTCCCACCTAATCTCATAACCCTGAATCCCAAGCTTTGACTCATCCTCATAATCATAATAATCATAGATGACATGTATCCCTCGAACTGGATCATATCAAACCCACTCCCCACAAATTTGTAGCCTCAAGATCCTGTATATGTCCTCCAATGTCACAGTGGCCTCCTCGGTCGGTAGATGAAAATTGCATGTCTCAGAGTGCCACCACTCCACCAGTGCTGCCAAAATACCCATGTTTGCCCTTATCACAAGCTATATGTCACATAGAATAAGTTGAGGTCTAGGAGTGAATGCCTCTTAACATCATCCAGCTAGTCTTGAAATTGATACATCGTCGGTCATGACTCCTAAGTGTAAATAGGGGGTAGTACAACTTGAATCCACCACAAACATCAACACATTAATCTAAAATTATTTACTTGACCTACTTGACCTAAGTTGAACAAGTCATTTTATCCTAAACTGGGGAAATTTTTTCACTAGGCAATTGCATCGATGTTCTTTCCAAATGCGTCACACAATTTCTTACTAGTTTGCAATTGCAATTGCATCACATGCCTCAACTAATACATCACTGGGGTCAATTGCAATCAACCCCTCATCAGTTGCATCGCTTATTTGCACATGTGTCACTACTTTTCACGCTTGCGTCTCTAAACATCAATTGTGTCGCACCCTTTCGAATGTGTCACACAAAACCTACCCCCTATGGACCTAAGCAATTATGTCACAACAAGATGATTGCAGAGAACTACATCATCTATGTTGTTCACACACATAATTGCGTCACACGCTATGTGATGCAATTGCCTACTAATTTTTTCCTAGCTAAAAAAGCACACAAATCAAAAAATTGATGAAGTGGGTTTTGAGTACTTACCGGGGGCCGCTCCCTTAGGATGACAAAACCTACAGATGTGGTAGCCTTTGTATGCAATGTCTGGAACAAGAGACATCTCCTCAGCTTTCTTCACTCAGAGCTCCTAATATTTCTAAATTTGGAATGTACAAATGACTTATTTTCTTAATCAAGCTCCTATTTATGGCCTAAAAATTAGGGTTTTCACTTGACATGTGTACTGGGCGCACTCTTGGACCACTTTGAACCTAAATTTAACCCCCGTAATGACCTCAAAAATCATTTTCATTTGCACCATCGAACTCCTGGCTATCCAATTGACTTATTGGGACAATTTTCCTTTTTTTTTTTTTTGACATTTTGTAAAATTTTCTCGAGGGAGCATACTACCTTGCTTTCACTCAGGCATCTTTTGACATAATTTCTTTGACACAACATGATGAACTGCATTATGTCAAAGAGGGGAAAAATTTCTTAGTCTACGAGTGTCATTTTTCTTGGTCTTCATCTCTGCATAATTAAATTATTTAATTATTCTTGATCACATTCCTCTATTAATTAAATAATTTTTAATTATTTAATTAATTCACCTCTTAATCTTTATTCTACTATGATCAATTAAATAAATTTAATTGCATCATTAACACCCCCTTTCTTTAATAATTAAATAAATTATTATTTATTTAATTATTTGTCTTTCATCACTTGTCTATAGTCAAATGATAATTATTATTATTTGTCCATTTATTGACCTTTTTCATTCTTCTATAATTAAATAATTGTAAAAATTATTTAATTATCTAGTGTCATTCCTTTCCCCCATTAAATAACTAGTAGTTGCATGTAGTCACATGCAACAATGCATCAATAGGCGAAGGAGAAGTCCAAATGGCAACATTTTGTATATGCATAGAACAAATTAGAGAGGGGGATGCTAAGAACAATCAGAGAGAGAACATAGCAGTTGAATACAAATGCACAATTGTAGTCATGAGCATATAGAACAATATATTGTCGAGAAAACGGTGCTTTGAAAGATTACGTTAATGCATAGTAGGAAAATTTAAAGAATTGGGGAGCAGTTTATTGAGGAAGCAAAATAGTTACTAAAAAAATAAGCCAATAGATTAAATTAACGCAAACAATAGTCATTGAGGGAACATAATTTTAAATTGAAATTTTCAATACAACTACATATAGGAGAATATTTTGAAGTTATTCTAAATCCCAAAAATATTTCATGATAATCTAGAACAACCATAGCCAATGTTATAAATGAAGATAAACATTTATAACAAATGGAACTATGAAGCATTTAACAAATATAAACAACCCATATTGGAAATCACTAATTCTAGGTTGCCTCTTTCATCCTATGATCATTATCATTATGTTTGTTATAGTATTATTTTTCTCGCTGAATTTGTTTGTCTTGAGTATGTTCTACAAAGTTTAAAGGAAAATGTGAAGTTTAGTGCTATGAACATGTGTCATTGTTAGGCAATATCTAAATTAAGAAACATAAACAGTTCTATAATTTATAAAAAACAATATGTAATGCACCTGCAATAGAAGAGATCAAATAAATAAGATGTAGGATTACCTTGTGCACAACACAAAATGTATAGCATCTTTACAATTATAAGTCCCATATAATTTTGTACTTGTAGCTAAGAATGTTTTTGAGTTAAAATTAGTGTTATACTTTTATAAAATTATATATAGTTGTATCATTTATGACAAATAATTTGAAATATAGGTGTGCAATAAGAGATGGAATAAATGAGATATAGCCTTACCTTGTATATAAATGGAATGCAGTTGCAACTTGTATACTATGTCAAATGTGTCATTGCGAAGCTTGTTATCATTGTGGATATTTATAGTTACAACTAATAATGTTTGTGATCTAAAATGGTTTTAATCACATATAGTCACATACAAATGGTTCAAAGGCTAGAGCACTAGTATCGGCAACATTGACTGAAGATTGCAACAACTTTAGGGTGTGTGGATGCAAGAAGCCTAAAAAATGGGTTCAAAAATTTTAGTATGGTCTATACAAGAATTGCAAAATTAAATATAAATGTTATATGGTCAACCAAAGAAGAGAAAGAAATTCAAGTTTGTCATTGGAGGGGAGAAGTATAATGCAAGAGTTGAACAACAACTTCTCTTAGTAATCACCATAGAAGCAAAACTCTGGCTAGCTTGGCGAGAGTGGTTGCAACTACACTATGGAGGGAACAACAAGGAAGCAGTGAGTCAACTTATATATGGAATGAACGATTAGAAATGGTGGAAATTATGTATGCATTGAAATCAAGAGGGATAGGAGAAGTGTTATAGTTACTGAAAAGAATAATAACATTTCATCATATTGGCAATGTAGATAGTTGTTGGAGGCGATCCTCTTTTTTGATTCAGAGTGCACTATATTTGTTGGCTCTTAATATAGAATATCTATCAAAAGAAAAAGGTATATCTATGTGTATTCTTGTAATTGATTTTACCCAAGAAAGAGTTGTGAACATTAGTCCTTGTGTTTCTTTAGTTCCAATATCTATTGTAGCTTTCTCCAATGTCAAGCCTTGAGATTTATGTATTATTATTACCCAAGCCATTGTCAAGGGGAGCTATGTTCAGCTGCCCCATGTGATTGGGGGAATGGGGATGGATTTTGGGTTGTCTTGATCCCATGCTAGGGCAAGGTAGTTTGGGAATTGCACAACATATTGAGGTAGTTGAGGTGGTTTCGCACCCTAAGCATATACAATAGACTTGACAACACCCAATGATCCATTGACCAAGCTAGCTACCACCCAAAGATTTGTTGTTAACATTACTTGTTCACCAATTGCAAGTAAGAGCTCTGCTTGAAGTTGCTCATCATCACCATAATCAGATGTATTTTGCTGAGTAGTTTCAACAATACTAATTGCAATGGGAACATTTAATTATTTAAGCATTTTTCTATTGTGCAAGATGACCAAGCTATTTGTTGGGAATAAGTGAATAACTACATCAAATTTTTTGGTTTTGTTGAGCTGAAAGCATGTCATTTGTTCAATTCATAAGAGTTTTCCAATCAACTTGAAATGATTGAGAATTTCTAATATTCAAAAGGAGCTTACAAAATTCTTGTCGTGCACCGGACTGGCCATGTTGGCGAAAGACTATGTCCAACATGACAACAACATTGAAAGTGTTCCAAAGAGCCAAAGATGTGGAGCGAGAAGCGTAGATAGGCCTGTCCAGAATAGGTGGAAACTATGCAAGTTCACCCACAGGTATAATAGAGGCACCACCAAATGGTTGCATATGTCTAGCAGGAAATGCTTGCCGCAACTAACTATTTATTTTGAGAAACAACTTGGGTCCCAAGAAGCTCATCTCATCAATTAAGTTGTACTTAATATGTTTAAAGTCTTCTTGAAATATGGTCAATGGTTATCCTTGTAATCGATTCATATCTCTAATTGGTATCTAAAGAGTTGTATGTACTGTAGAGGCATGTATATTGTAAGTAGCCACCCCCATTGGCGCCAAAGCAAGGAAAGGATTCATTCTCCAATTTGGTGATGTATTTAGTGTTCTCCATATGTTGTCTATAAGGAATGATTTACCTATACCTACAGTACCTTGAATAATCATACGCAATGGTGATGATGAAGATGGGCCAAGGTGGTGCTATTGAATGATATTTAGAGCAAGCTTTTGCTTAGGAGATAGCTTATGACAAAGTACAATTGTAGTAGGTGGGAAAATATTATCTTCAGCTATATGCAATTTACTTGTTGTGATGAATTCTACAACAACATTATGTAGACTATGAGGAACATGGTGTGTATCCCATATGTGATTTAAATTGAAGTCTCATCTACCTAATAGTTGTAGCTAGTCTAAGCAGGCACTGTTTGTAGCGCCAAGGCAAGAAAGCAATTCCCATTCATATTCATCTGCGGGAGGCGGAGACTGGGTGTTTTCGGTATCGCTATCATCCTCTTCTTGATTGGTGGGGGGAGTAATAAATCTATTAACATGCCAAGGGTGATAACCAACAACATGAAATAGCTTCCAGTTCTATGTTATACTATCTTTGGTGAGACCTATATCTGCTTTGAAATTTTGGGAAGGATTGTATAGCAGCAATTTTGACCAACAAAATATTTCAAAGGTATCACAATGCTCAGGAGGGGCGGACTTGAATAGTGGGTAAACAATGATCACCACAGGTTGTGGTCACAAACGCCAAGCCCCGCCTTTATGGTTTTTCCAATGTGTATACAATTGTGTAGATTGAATAAGGGATACAACATCCAACTCAGCTGGTCTTTGCATGTAACAATGAATATAACTACTTGCAAGCTTTTCACCATTATCAATTGTTTTCAAACTGTGGAAGGTTTTCCTACTCATATTCAAAGATAGGAAATGTCGGTTTGACATGACAAGGAGCAACTTTTGTAGCATATGGCATGTTTCTTGTGCACCAATGTCACGATCTACTACCAATTTCATCATGAAATTTTGATAAGCTAGCAACTCTTTATCCCTAGATGAATTTGTATTTGCAAGTCTCTACAAGATATCAATATAGCTTTCAGACTTTGATGCATATTTAGAAATGTAGTTTAGTACAATTTGTCTTGACAAGACTAGCTGGAAATCAACATTTGCTCGCCAAAGCACAAGCATCTCAAGGCTGTGGATATTAAGGCGCTCAACATTTCTTGCTAGCTTATAGGATTTTTTTGATTCATTGTCAATTGTCAATGTCAATAATGGATGTGCATTCCATGGAGCTTTGTAGCGACATTGCAATTGTTGGCATTTTTTCCTAAGGCATGTGTACTAAGTACATTTGGTATGCCTATGTACTATGTTTACTAGCTATTTGTAATCCACCATTAGGTCCATGCAAGCAATCTGCAAAGTGTCAAGCAAACACGGGTCCTCCAGTGAAGAGTGGTGGAGTCTTGATATTAGTTGTTCTGGGGAATGAGGATTCCATGCTGAGACATAGTGATCAAAGAACCTTTTTTCTTGCTGAAATTTGTGTGGGTTGGACTAGTCAAGCATGTCCATATTTGGGGCACCTAGAAGCCACAAGAAACCATAGACATGTGTTGATCCATGGTGTTGCCACTCATACCTATACCAGAAATCCTTTATAGAGAAAAGATTCTCAGGAACCTCCTCAAGGAAAATGGTGAACCACAAGTGAAAATACAACACTGTTATATGCAGGTTTTGGACAAAATTGTCCATGAAGCGTCTTCTAGAGTATGGCATATTTGGTCGAGCACCAGGATCAAGGACCTTGTGCAAATCAAGCCATTTTGTTTCTGCAAATATCATAGTGAAAAAAAGAGCTAGTGTGCCAAGCTAGTGGATCATTGCAACGAGCTCTTGTTGGCATTTACCCTAGTATGAATGTGTCCCTCACAAGGATGTGCCAAAGCGGATGAGTTGGTTCGCTATCTGGGTGTTTGGTGCATCCCGAAGGAGTTTCCATAGTGCAACCATAGACTTTGGGATCCTTTCTTCCAAGTTTGTTTTCATGAAAACGGACGCCAATTGTTGGCTTCAATGTCTCATTATTAAATTGTAAAGGTAATATCTAAATTCAACATGCCTTCCAAATTTATTATCATAGTATCTCATCAAGTGCAATGCATATTCATGTAAGTGAATCTGTATGCTTCTCAACTATAGGGGCATCACTGCTCTAGTGGGGAATAATGTTGGAAAAGACATGCTTAATAACCCTTATGTATTGTATTCATTGATAGGGTTAGAATTTATCTTAGGCAAAGGAAAAGTATCTTGACTGATGTCTTCAATTTGCAAGATGTCTCTGATTGCCTGCAATTCGCATGGAGGGTTGGGAAATAATGGAATAAATGATGATAAGTCCTCAAGATCAACTTCCTCATCACCAACAATTTCAAAAGTTGCTACTGGTTCAGCTATGTTCTATACAAGTTCTTTCATTGTGTGCAAAAGTTTGGAGATGTCAGTACTTGTAGCAGGAAACAAATTTAAAGCATCACAATCAATTGCAGCATCACTATAGAATGGATCATTTTCAATTTTGTATATCAATGCAACCATGACATTATGTTTATCAACATAACAATCATAGTTCATTCCTTGAATGCCAATTCTTCAAACAATCACCACTTCAACATCATGTAGGCGATGTGGCAACAAAGTTGCAATGGTCGTGATGTCTTGAGGAAAGCTTATAGTATGGCCATTATATTTGTATTGGCCTCCTCTAGCATGGGTCACTTGCAAAACTATAGAGACTCTAGTTATAAGCATTTCTTCAACCTGAGTTAGATTTGCAAGGACAAGAGGTTGTGGTCCTGGGTCCAACTTGTTCATTGAGTTGAATTGGTAGACACCCTTTTCAGAATCACATCGCAAGCAAACGACATCTGGGCTAGATTTCCACACTTTGATGATGATGTAGCTTTCTTTGAAAATGCTACAAACTTTCAAATTGGACAAAGCATCAATGCACTAGCAGAACGACTGCATTGAAGTGCAATAAGGATCTCCAAACATACTGTTAAAATGATGATGGTTTGATGAGGTGGTAGGCAAACCATGCCCGACAGGGTTGTGTTGAGTTCCACGACTACCCATTTTCAAGGCACCTTCATTGGGAAGGTTATGTGCAAGCTGGAAAGGGATGGAGGATGTGGGACTGCAAAATCCAAAATGTGTTTCCAACAAGTTCGGCAATAATCGCGGTGCAGCCTCTTAAGTAGGAAGATCCAAGCAAGCACGAACCACAACAACTCTTTGTTCCAAGTATTTAGCCCAACGATTTGTGTAGATCTAGTATCTATGCTGCACATAATAGAGTTGGTTTCTTTGGCATTTTGCTACCTTTTTTTTGTCCACACTTGATGTAGAACTAGAACTTGAACAAGGTTGAAGAGCCTACAACCACAATATGAGGAATACAATAAAGTGCTTACAAACACCAAGTTAAAGAACAATGGAATAGGTAAAGAGATTAAGCTAACTCAAAACATCACAATTGTTTAGTAACATCATGAACAAAAAGAACCAAGAGGAGAAGTTCTAAACATAGGTGCATATGGGTGTGATGGACAAGAGGCAAGGAAAGTAGAACTTGCAAAGATGTATATATATACATGTATCAACAATTTTAAATGTAGATGTATATGAATGTTGTTTGTAACTAATTTCACATACATACATGTCTACATATAAAAAAATTTGGTCAAAGATTATAAAATACAACATGTTGTCTCAATATATAACCACTTCTATAAGTAGCAAAGCAACATGATCAGAAACAAAAGGTGTTTTGATGTGATGGACATTGGAAAAAAGGGAAAAGAAAGCAGATGTCTAGCTAATTAAAACTGCAAAAAAGTGCATCTAAATTCATATACATATATTTCAGTATAGATTTTTCTCTGAATATACAACCTATAATCAATGTTGAGATCAATGTTTAATATTACACTTAATATATAGCCTATCATACATATGAATGTTGTCTGCATCTAATTTCACAAACATACATATCTACACATAGGAAATATAAAATGAAACACAACAAAAGAAGGTTTGCTCTCCACCCTACCATATTGGGTCATGGAGCCTCATGGGCTCTCACCAAACCCCCGACCAAGAACATAGATTTTCTACCACTGTGATCAATGGTGAAATTACCTGTTCCATATTACACTTAATATACAACCTAACATTCTAACAATTCCTTTTTGAGGCTCAAAGAAATAATAACTAAAAAGGTGCATCTAACTTCAGATATCGATATAGATTTTGTTTTGCAAGCACATATATAGGCATTGCATGCCTTGGATTCATATGTAGAAATTTGTTGCTTGGATATATATACATACAAAAAGTATGTGTAGAAATGTGTGTATGTGGAATTAGATGTAAACAATATATATATATATAGAGAGAGAGAGAGAGATGTAAACCTATATATATGCACATATCTACACATAGGAAAAATAAAATGAAACACAACAAAAGAAGGTTTGCTCTCCACCCTACCATATTGCGTCATGGAACCCTGGAAGCTCTCAGCAAACCCTCGAGCAAGAACATACACTGTCTACCACTATAATAAATATTGAGATCAATGTTTAATATTACACTTAACATACAACCTATCATACATATGAATGTTGTCTGCATCTAATTTCACAAACATACATAACTGCACATAGGAAAAATAAAATGAAACACAACAAAAGAAGGCCTACTCTCCACCTTACCATATTGGGCCATGCAGTCTCATAGGCTCTCACCAAACCCTTGAGCAAGAACGTACATTATCCACCTCTGTCATCAATGGTGAGATTAATGTTTCATATTACACTTAATATATGGCATATCATTCTAAGAATTCCTTTTTGGGCTCAAAGAAATAATAATTAAAAAGGTGCATCTAACTTCAGATACATATATATTGGTATAGATTTTGTTTTGCAAGTGCATATATATGCATTGCATGCCTTGGATGCATATGTAGAAATCTGTTCACCAAACATGGGCACATATAACAAGCAATAACTAGATAGCAAAAAAATGTAGACATGTACAACATGAAAACCAAGCCAACCATAACATTGAAAATGGTTTTGTTGAATGGGGCAACATACACCATTGCCATGTGCTTGCAGGGATAAACAATGTGATGCAACCAAAAAATTATTTGTCCTCTCACAAGCACATGACAATAGTGTGTGGTTGTCCTCCACAATCACATAAACCACAATCTACAATGGTTATAAAAGGGAAAATCATAAATGGCAATTTTTTTTGTGGGAAATGAATGTACATTTGGACTATGTATGAATGTTGGTTGCATCTATTTTCACATAGAAACATATCTACTCATAGGAAAAATAAAATCAAACACAACAAAAGAAGGCTTGCTCTCCACCCTACCACATTGCGCCATGGAGCCTCAGAGGTCTCAACAAACCCCCGAGCAATAGCATGCATTGTCTACTACTATAATCAATGTTGAGATCAATGTTTAATATAACACTTAAGATACAACCTATCATACATATGAATATTGTGTGCATCCAATTTCACAAACATATATATCTACGCATAGGAAATGTAAAATGAAACACAACAAAAGAAGGTCTGCTCTCCACCCTACCATATTCGGTCATGGAGCCTCATAGGCTCTCACCAAACCCCCGAGCAAAAACATACATTATCTACCACTGTGATCAATGGTGAGATCAATGTTTCATATTACAATTAATATATAGCCTATCATTATAAGAATTCCTTAGGAAATATAAAATGAAACACAAAAAAAGAAGGTCTGCTCTCCACCCTACCATATTGGGTCATGGAGCTTCATAGGCTCTCACAAAACTTGTGAGAAAGAACATGCATTATCTACCACTATGTTCAATGGTTAGATCAATGTTCAATATTACATTTAATATATACAGCCTATCATTCTAAGAATTCCTTTTTGAGGCTCAAAGAAGTAATAACCCAAAAGGTGCATCTAACTTCAGATACATATATATCAATATATATTTTATTTTGAAACTACATATATATGTATTGCATTTGGATGCATATGTAGAAATCTATTGCTTGGATATATATACACACAAAAAGTATGTGTAGAAATGTATGTATGTGGAATTAGATGTAGACAATATACATATATAGATAGATGCAAACTTATATATGTACATATCCGCACATAGAGAAAATAAAATGAAACACAACAAAAGAAGGCATGCTCTCCACGCTACCATATTGGGTCATGGAGCCTCATAGGCTCTCACCAAACCCCCAAGAAAAAACATACATTATCCACCACTGTGATCAATGGTGAGATCAATGTTTCATATTACACTTAATATACAACCTATCATCCTAAGAATTAGCCAAGCAAGGACGAACTACGACAGTTTTTTGTTGCAAGTATTTGGCCTCTCATTCTAAGAACATCTTCCAGCAAGTGGCTCCCAATCAGAAAAGTGGATTAAATCGATAATCCCAAAAGAATAAATATACGAAGGAGTATATATGAATCTTGCCTGCATCTAACATACATATCTACACATAGGGAAAATAATGTGAAACACAACAAAAGAAGGCTTCATCTCCACCGTACCATATTGGGTCATGGAGCCTCATAGACTCTCACCAAACCCCCGAGCAAGAACATACGTTGTCTGCCACTATGATCAATGGTGAGACCAATGTTTCATCTTACAATTAATATATAGCATGTCATTCTAAGAAATCCTTATTGAGGGTCAGACAAATAACAACTATCCTTCCAAAAGAATAAACATAGGAAGGAGTTGATACACACGCATTGTTAATTGTTGTTCAATAGCTTCAAAAATATTATTTCATTTATGATTTCCATGTAGTGGCAATGGTTGCAAAACAATAAAATAGTCTACATATACACTTACAAAGCAAAATCTATACAGATAAATATGCATCTAAAGTTATATGTAGACAACACACATATATATCCATAGGTGGACTTGTTAATACAAAAATCACCACAAAAGCAAAGGAAATAAATGTCACTTGGCATAGTCTGGCATGACAAAATTGTTTCATGTATGGTTTCCATATAATGTCGATAGTCGCAATAACATTTAGCATTCTAAACTTACCAAAGCAATTGATCAATTTATGTTATTTTCAATAAGGCATTGTTGATTGTAAATCAATATTTAATGGTGAAGCGACGACACAGGTAGGGTTTTCAAAGACACCAGGGTCTGCAATATGATGGAGAAACACAACCCAGATGGCCTTTTAATAAAAGAAAGGGAAGAAATTTTCAGAAATCCAGAAGGAATGAATCCTATCGGGCACGGAAGGCTCCGACTAACCAAGGTTTTAAAACTGGGGTCATAGAAAATGTTGGGAAAAATACTAGACAAATTGTGCAAAACAATGGGAGATTTAGGTCGATGTTCTCAAATGAAAAGGTGGACTTCAGGTAGCTGGAAGGAAAATTATGGCACCCAAAACAACAAGCTACGAAGGCGGAACTAAGCAAGGTAATGCCTAACATCTCCCACACTATTGTGATTTCTATGCTGTTGGAAAATAGAGAATGGAGTGATTCTATTAGTTTTATTAAGGCCCATGCTTTTTTCATGAAATGGGGTGGGAAATGGCCAGTTTATTCTAAGATTAGGTGTAGTGTTCCACCACTCTGCAGAATTGTTTTCACTAAGTTTGTAGGTCTAATTTTTTGGTTTTTTTGTATTGGATCTTTATGTTTTGTGTTTTTGAGTTTGATGCCAATAATACTAATGATATTAACAAGCATATGCATACAATAGGAACTTAGAATAAACTAATATACTATGATAACTTGAGTAATGACTCAATTTGATAGTCAAGAGGCTTTCTTCATTACATAGGAGAGTACATAAGATGGATAACTTACATCAATTTCAAAACAAGATACAACTTATGCCATAGATTTACTTACAACCTTACAACATAGTGAATAGTGATTTTCTACAGTACCAAACCCCAATGAAGTGCATGCAACTCTTAGAGGACGAACTTCTCCCACCAAAAAATGAATTTGAGAGCTCCTTAGGGCTAGGGCGCCCTTTCTTGAAGTGATAGCAGCCCCTCAAAGGAGACGTTTTCTTTTCTATTGGTTGTTGAAACCCTCAAAGGAAGGCGGTTGGTTGTAGATGCATAGATCAGCTCCAAAAACCTTCCAAAAAGTAGATAACTCCTTCATAGTTGAAAATGGAGTCACTAACAACAAAAACCTCCTCTAGAAATAGCTCTAACAACTTGTAATCAGCAATATATGGCTCCAAATGAAGCAACCGAGCTCAAATATGCAACTTTAGGGTGGTATTTCACACCATAAAGAAGCTCGAAAATGAAGAACAAAGCTCGTCTAGGCTTACCCACTGCTGAAATCAGGAAACCCTAGTCTCCTTCTTCCACAATCTCCAACTCACAAGCTCAAGCAAGCAAAATATCTCAACATCATGAGAGGGTCAAACTTTCTCTTTGCCTTTTATAATTTGTCATTGAAAACACTATTCATTAAAATGGCACTATTCACTTAAGTTATTTTCTTTTTTCACTTTATCAATGAATAGTAACTAAAAAATATAAAGTGACCCCTTTAAATAATAGACACATGGTCCCTAAGCCAGAGAAGGTGAAATAAAAGGTGAAGATCATAATTTTAAGCACAATTATCATGCCAAATGCACAAATTCACCCCGCCACCATACTCCAGATATCAATACTGCAAATTCACGACCAAGTGCCTCTTCAAGTGACCCTCTATCCAAAACCATTAGCCTACGAGGGTCGGCATGATAGGCTAATCCTTTGATTCTCATAAGATTAATTAGAAGGGGACATTACAATTCGCCCTCCCTAAAATTGCTTGTCCCCAAGCAATCTCAACTATGGATGTTGTAGGATGTCTTCACTCTCCCATGTAGCGTCCTCTACCAGAAATTCCTTCCATTTAGTCAGATATTTCCTGATGATCCATCTCCGCAACTATCTCTCCCTGACTTCCAAGATGGCTTCAGGAACCAAAATCAATTTCCCCTCAACATCTAGGGGTGGTAAAGTTGTAGAAGGAACAACACAATGTCCTAACACCTTCTTGAGGCGTGATACATGAAATACATTGTGCACCTTGCTGTCTTCCGATAGATCCAACTCATAGGCCACTTCACCTATCCGCCTGATGATTCTAAAGGGTCCATAGTACCGGGGCTTCTGTTTCTTTTCACCACTCTTCCTAGGAGTGGACTGACGATAGGGTTGCAACATCAAATACACTATGTCCCCAACCTCAAAAGAACGTTCCACTCTCCTCTAGTCCACATACTATTTTTGTTGATTTTGTGCCTTCTGAATGTTCTCACGAAGAGCTCTCATAATGTCCTAGTTCTCTTGTAGAAGATCCCCAGCACTGGGCATTCTACTGTCACTCAACAATAAATCAAGGAAGTTTGGCGCCTCGTACCCATATAATTCCATGAATGGAGACATCTGAATTGACATGTGGTGAGTGACATTATAACAGTACTCACAAAGATGAATCCACTTCACCCAACCCTTTTGTTTCCTTGCTATATAGTTTCAAAGGTATCCTTCGACCCACTTATTTACAATTTTTGTCTGACAGTCTGTCTGCGGGTTGTAGCTAGTGCTTAGAGTAAGCTCGGTCTCATAGAGCCTAAATAGTTCTTTCCAGAAGTGACTCAATAACCTATTGTCCTTGTCACTGACAATGCTTCAAGGTAGCCCATGCAACCTGAGTACCTCACAGAAAAATAATTATGCAACCTGCGTAGTTGAATATGTAGCTGCTATTGGAAAAAAGTTAGCATATTTAGTGAGGCGATTAACAACTACATAAATATAGTCTCTACCGTGGGCTTTCAGCAAGCCTGTAATGAAATCCATCGACAAGCATTCCCACTTCTTGTCCAGAATCAGAAGTGGCTGAAGTAGCCCAACTAGATAGTTGTGTTCATGTTTGTTCTACTGACAGATCAGACACTCTCTGACATATTTGAGGATGTTTGACTTGAGTCCTTTCCAAGTGGATCACTCCTGAACCTGCCTGTAAACTTTGAAATATCTGAGGTGTCCAGCCATAGGTACATCATGGCAGGCCCTTAATATCATGTTCTTCATTTCTGATCCTAGGGTCAAAAAGATCCTACCTTTGTAAATGATAAGATCATTTACAACTGAATATCTGTTGTCTTGTATTGAACCCTCAACAATGTCATAAGCCCATGAGTCTTTGGCATATTCTGCTATAATTAGGTGCCTCCAATTCTCTGAAATCTCGATCATAGAGTTCAAATGTGGTCAGCGTGATAAGGCATCAGCCACCATGTTTTGGGTCCCTTTGACATAAGCGATGTCAAATTCGTATGATTGCAACTTACTAACCCACTTCTACTGACGATCATTGAGATCTCGCTATCCGAGGAAATGCTTCAAGCTATTATGATCAGTCTTAACACAAAATTTGTTGCCTACGAGGTACTGCCTGAATTTGGCCAACACATGCATGATGGCCAACATTTCCTTGTCATAAATGTTGTAGCTCCTCTCTGGTCCTCTTTACTTTCGGCTCTCGAAAGCTATTGGATGTTTGTCTTGCATGAGAACTACACCAATTTCTTCACCCGAGGCATCACATTGAAGCTCATAGGGTCTAGTGAAATATGGTAATGCAAGGATAGGACAAGAAGTCATCAACTACTTAAACTTCTCAAAATACGCATGTGCCTTAGGAGTCCAAACGAATGCCCCTTTCCTTGTTAGGTCTATAAGTGGTGTTGCATGACATGAATACCCATTGAAAAAACGGCGGTAGAAACCACATAAGCCCAAAAATCCTTGAAGCTGGTAAGATTCTCGGGATCTAGCCACTTAATAATACCTCTAACCTTGTCGGAATCCATACACACACCTTCTGCACTGATAATATGGCCCAAGTACAACAACTCAGTCATACCCAATTCACATTTTGATTCCTTGGCATACAAGGACTCACTATCTAGAATACCTAGTATTGTATCTAGATGTGCAATATGCTCATCCCAAGCCTTGTTGTATACCAATATGTCATCAAAGAAGACAAGAACAAACCTCCTCAATTGTGACTAGAAGGTCCTATTCATAGTGGATTGGAATGTAGCGGGTGCATTGGTCAGCCCGAATGGCATAATCACAAACTCAAAGTGTCCACAATGGCAATGGAAGGCTATTTTTTGAATGTCCTATTCCCTCACGGGAATCTGATGATACCTCGACCTCAAGTCTATTTTTGAGAAGCAACGGGCACCATGTAGCTCATCTATCAGCTCATCAATCCAAGGAATGGGATACTTATTTTTTATTGTTTTTTTATTCGGCAATTTGTAATCAATGCACATCTGCAAGGTACCATCCTTTTTCTTCACTAACACCATGGATGAGGTGAATGGTGACTTACTAGGCCTGATAAGTCCCATAGCGAGCAGCTCCTCAATATTTTTTTCTATTTCATCCTTAAGTCGCTTAGGATGCTTGTAAGGTGTGACAATCATGGGCTTGGAACCCTCTTCCAACTCGATGATGTGCTCAATACCATGGTCTAGTGGTCTACTAGGTGGGATCTCATTGAACACCTTAGCGTGTTTGATCCTCAACTCTTGTATGTCTGGATGATAAATTGGGGTTTGTTGCTCCTCTTGTGATGACAACATCATACAGTCAGCCGCCCACTCAATTATGTTGTGTTGCATGAGTCTCTCCATTCTACTGAGAGATATCATTCTAAAATTGCTATCTCAGATGGCTTTTAACACATGATTCCTCCCATCCACCTAGAATCTCATCTCCATATCATGAAGGTTAAGGGTAAACTCTCCAATGTTGTGGAGCCATTTCATCCCTAGGACCATATCAGTGTCTCCCATATTCACCACGTAGAAATCTACCTTAAAGTAATAATTATTTAATCTCATAGGAAGGTCTGCAATCATCCTATCACACTTGAGGGTGTAGCCATCCACGACCTTCACTCTTATTCCCTCAAATTCTTCAGTTTGAATTCCACGCCTTTCAACTAGCCTTGCATCAATGAAATTATGTGTGGCACCTGTATCCAATAAGGTAATGATATTTTTCCTAGCTAAGACCCCTCACATTTTGAAAGATCCCTCATGATGTATGCTTGTGAGACGTGCTTCTTGAAGCTTTACTTCCTCCTCCGTCTCGACACCATTTTCAATTTCATTCTTAGATTTTTCCACCTCGGATTCCTCATGCTCAGTGTGCTAGTCTGATTTTTCAGAATCAGAATCCTCATAGTATGCCCACATTACTCAGTTAGCCTTCCCATTAGGCCTCAGAGGACAGTCGTGGTTTGCATCATAGGGTCCTTTACAATAAAAGCACAAATTATTCTTGCACAAGTCATCAATAGTTTCTTTGTCTAATGGGGCTATTGATTTTCCTTTAAAATCTAATTTCTCATTCTTCTTAGAGAATGATTTGTCGTCCTTGTATGAAGATGATGCTTTAGATGAGGACTTGCTTTGTGGGGCTGCAAGTTCCATGCTTCTCGCCTTTCTCATAGCCTCCTGTAGGGTCAAGGGATCAAAAGCTTTGATCCAACCTCTCAATGGTTCCAGGAGCCCTTCAATGAATAACACCACCAATCTTCTTTCGGATATGTTGGGAACCATAACTAACAACTGTTGGAAATCACCCATATAGCCCTCCAAACTCCCAACCTACTTGAGTCGAGCTAGGTCTCTTAAATATGTTTCTGGATCTTTCCTATCAAAGCGTTCAATCAACCAGTCAAAAAACTCTTGATAGGAAGTAATACAATCATGTTGCAGGGTCACCAACCCATGGGACCACCAATCATGGGATGCTCCCTCTAGATGTAGTGTAGCATACTTAATTGTGTCTGCCTCTGCCATAGGTCGATGGTTGAAGAAGGTATCCAACTTATGGACCCAAGAATGAGCTGTAACCGTCCCACCGCCATCAAATGTGGGTAACGTGAGTTTGCTAATGGCATGCTTGAGATCATTGTGTTGATCTTTTTTTTGTCCTCTTGGTCTCCAGGTCGGTCTATCTCTATAATTCTCTCTTCTTTGACTCAAGAATTTGTCAAAGCTTAGGAATTCTCTCACCTAGGGTGTCAACAATTCTCATTCATCATTAGCGGCCATGAGAGTATCTGCAAACATTTCCTCTCTTTCTTCTTTTGTGTTACCACCTTCAGATTCATCCCTCAAAAAGGTAGGATGAGTGGGTATATCTGCAGTTCGTGAAGGGGCATGATATGCCCTAGGTGTCCCAGCCACACTCCTATTATCCTCTGCAACTCGGTTCTATTGTATATGTGGGACAAACTGTTGCATCGTTGTTTTGAACCCTTGAAAAGCCTGAGTCATCCGCTCAAAAAGCTCTCTACCATCTTTGTCTTCATTATTTTCCTCATTTCTTCTTTCGTTTCTTAGTGGACCCTCTTCTTCCCTGTCACCCATTTCTACTACAGGTATATCATCAAACAGGTTATCCTCTTGCCAATTGTCTACTTGCTCTGCCCTTCTCCGATTGTAGTACCTAGTATGACCTCTCATGTGAAATTTTGACCCTCCAGAATGGCAGGATCAAGGCTTTGATACCACTATAGTGTTCCACCAATCTGTAGATTTTTTTTCACTGAGTTTGTGGGTCTGATTTTTTGGTTTTTTTGTATTAGATCTTTATGTTTTGTGTTTTTGAGTTTGATGCCAATAATACTACTGATATTAACAAGCATATGCATACAATAGGAACTTAGAATAAACTAATCTACTATGATAACTCGAGTAATGACTCAATTTGATAGTCAAAAGGATTTCTTCATTACATAGGAGAGTACATAAGATGGATAATTTACATCAGTTTCAAAAAAAGATACAACTTATTCCATAGATTTACTTACAACCTTACAACATAGTGAATAGTGATTTTCTACAATACCAAACCCCAATGAAGTGCACACAGCTCTTAGAGGACGAACTTCTCCCACCAAAAAATGAATTGGAGAGCTCCTTAGGGCTAGGGCACCCTTTCTTGAAGTGATAGCAGCCCCTCAAAGGAGGAATTTTCTTTTCTATTGGCTGTTGAAACCCTCAAAGGAAGGTGGTTGGCTGTAGATGCATAGATCAGCTCCAAAAACCTTCCAAAAATAGAGAACTCCTTCGTAGTTCAAAAATGGAGTCACTAACAGCAAAAACATCCTCTGGAAATAGCTCTAACAACTTGTAATCAACAATATATGGCTCCAAATGAAGCAACCAAGCTCAGATCTATAACTTTAGGGTGGTATTTCACACCATCAAGAAGCTCAAAAATGAAGAACAAAGCCCCTCCAGGCTTACCCACTGCTGAAATCAGGAAACCCTAGTCTCCTTCCACAATCTCCAACTAACAAGCTCAACAAGCAAAATATCTCAACATCGTGAAAGGGTCAAACTTTCTCTTTTCCTTTTATAATTTGTCATTGAAAACACTATTCATTAAAATGGCACTATTCACTTAAGTTATGTTTTTTTTCACTTTATCAATGAATAGTAACTGAAAAATATAAAGTGACCCCTTCAAATAATAGACACATGGTCCCTAAGCTAGAGATGGTGAAATAAAAGGTGAAGATCACAATTTTAAGCACAATTATCACACCAAATGCACAAATTCACCCTGTCACCATACTCCAGATATCAATACTACAAATTCATGACCAAGTGCCTCTTCAAGTGACCCTCTATCCAGAACCATTAGCCTACGAGGGTTGACGTGATAGGATAATCCTCTAATTCTTGGAAGATTAATTAGAAGGGGACATTACATTAGGGCCTGGTGCGATGAACACTGGGGCAAAGACTGTGGTCTTAAAACCCTTGAAAATGGGTTCTATTTGGCGATTTTCCAAATGGATCAAGACAAAGAATGGGTCATTAATAGTGGCCCATTCATGATGGAAGGAAGAGGTTTCTTTATAATAGATTGGACACCAAACTTTGATCCTAATATAGCAAACACAGAGGAAGTGCTAGTGTGGATCAGATTGAAGAATCTTCCACAGGAGTATTGGGATCTGGAAACTCTTAAAAGTATTGGAAACGAATTAGGTGTTTTTGTGAAGTCGGAGGAAGCTGTGGAAAAATTAGATTATAGCATGTTTCCTAGGGTTTTCATTTTAAGGCAGACAATCCACCCTCTTCTAGAAATGATAGAGTTAAAGACAGGGGAAGGTATTTGGTAGAAAAAGGTGGAGATTGAGGATGCAATGATATCTTGCTCGAAATGCACAGGGAAAGAACACATAGAAGGCAACTGCCCAAATGTGAAGAAGGGGAAAGGGTTAGCCTAGAACACCCTTGTTGAGGAGCTGATGATTTTAATTGAATCTGATGCTTGGGAATATCATTGGAACTCACAAGAATGGGGGGTCCACCGAATACAGCAGAATAGCTCGTCTTGTTTGACAACAGGGACCAATTGCTACTAGGACGGGGTCTAGAATGAGTAAATAGATTTTCTTTTTGAAAGTGGTTATGAGACAATGTCTCAAGTTTGGACTCATCAAGAATCAAGCCAAGCTATGGAAACCTTTATTGTCAAAAGTGCAGAGAAAGCGAAGAAGTTGTTGGACTTAGATGGACAATTGGCAGATTTGACTGCTCATATAAATGGAAGTGGCGTGAATGTTGGGCATAATGAATCTCCTTTTACTATTGATGGTATTTCTTTGGGTCAGACTCCCCACATAATGGTTGAGAGAACTGAATTTGAACCAAGTTTGCAAGGAAACTCTCACTCGCCAATTAAAAATGGGAGTGTTGACAAGTTCATGCATAGTCGAGCTGAAAAACCTGGTGAAGAATGGGAACAAAAATTTCCATGCAGTAATAGACAAGACATAGCTGTAGAGGACAAGATTCTTGTAGATGTCAGTTTGATAGAGAATGAGGAAACCATCTTTAAGGATATTCCCATCTAGTGCTTTTGAAGGTGCCAGAGACATTGGGGGCAACCTGGAAGACTCATATTTAGATTTGGATTCGGATGAGGAACTTGGAGGTGAAGATGTGCTAGGTTTGCAAGATAATATAGGGATTATTGAGAAAAGAATAATAGAGTAATCTTCAGCTTTAATTAGCAAATCTAAGGTTGGAGAGAAGAAGAAACGTGATCCTAAAACTAATAGGATGTGTCTTGAAATGGCTGGTAATGCGGCTGGACAGAGTAAATTGAGATTGGGAAAAGGCTATGCCTTTTCCCGATAGCCATGAAAATCATATTGTGGAATGTCAGGGGTTGCAATGCCCTTGACAAAATCCAATTGATCAAAAGATGTTTTGATCAAATGAGACCTGCCCTGGATTTTCTACAGGAAACAAAAATTAAGGAGCCTGATTTTGATTCCTTTTTTAGATGCTTTAGTAGATGGAAATGTTTTGTTACAGGGGCTATGGGTGCTTCAGGGTGCCTTGGTGTCCTTTGGAATGACTTAGTAGTTGATGTTCAGGTAATTCAATAGCATAGATTCTGACAATGGTTGAGAGATGACTCTAAACAACTTAGGGTAAGCTTTTCAATAATCAACATATATGGTCCAAATAACTTAGACCAGAAAAAGGTGTTATGGCAAGAACTTTTAGAAATTTTAGGTGTTGAGGATGAAAGGATGTTTCTCCTGGGAGGTGATTTTAATACTATTTTTAGACCTTCAGATAAATTGGGGGGTTTGGGGTTTAGGGTTTAGGGTTTAGGGTTTAAAAGGTCATTGGTAAATTCCTTTGAGGACTTTAGACCAATTTATTTGTGCAAAATGATCTACAAAATAATATCTAAATTCATTGCTAATAGATTGAAAAGGGTTTTGGACTCGGTGATTTCACTAGAGCAGAGTGGTTTCTCACCGAACAAATCAATTTTTGAAGGTGTTATAGTAGCACATGAAACTATAGCAAAGATTGAGAGAATGATGGTCAAATTAGACATCAAAAGGGCCTATGAAATAGGGGTTTTTTGCTGAAAGTTCTAGAGAAATTTGGGTTTTGCAAAGAATGGGTGGCTTGGGTTTAGAGTTGTATCAACACCCCCCATTTTTCTATGTTGGTGAATAGAAGTCCCCAAGGTTTCTTTGATTCAACCAAAGGGATCAAACAAGATGATCCTATATCACCTTTTATTTTCATTATCTTGGCTAAGATTTTAGGAAGATTAATCTCCCAAAAATGTAGTAATGGTCTTTGGAAAGGCATCAAAATTGCAGAAGGTATTGATCCCATTTCACATTTACAATTTGTTGATGACACTTTCTTGATGGCAGAAGCAGCCTTTAGAGAAGCCCGAGTGATGAAGTAGACCTTAGACACTTGTGGTAAAGCATCTGGGCAATGTATCAACTGGAGGAAATATAAATTTTCTTTTTTAATACACCCATTCAAAAACAACTAGAAATTTGCAGAATTCTTGGGATGAGATCAAGATCCCTCCCAAACAAATATTTGGGTATTCCTTTTTTTGGGGGTGCCAATAAGGCAGGTGTTTGGAAAGATTTGTTAGATAGTTGTCTAAGTCAGATGGATGGGTGGAAGAGCAAGTGGTTAATTGCTGCAGGAAGAATCTTAATGCTAAAATCAGTAATCTTAGCAATCCCAATTTTCTCAATGATGTGCTTAAAGGTTCCAAAGAAGGTCATTAGAGCCATAGGCCAATGAATGAGAAATTTTTTCTAGAGTGGTGCAAGTGAGCAAGACAAAATCCCTTTGTTAGCATGGGAAAAAATTTGTCATTCCAAAGATAAAGGTGGGGCTGGTTTGAGGGATTGGAAGCTCATGAATGAAGCTCTTGGAGCTGGTTTGGAGTATATACTCAAACCCAGAGTTATTATGGGTTAAAATTTTGAAGGAAAAATATCTTGATTTAGCAGAGGATCAAAGGATTTTTACTATCCACAACCTGCCTAAAGGTTTAACCATTTGGAACTTTATTGTTTCTTGTAGGCCGATTATTCTTAATCATATCTCATGG
Organism: Sequoia sempervirens; assembly: GCA_007258455.2. Taxonomy (NCBI): domain Eukaryota; kingdom Viridiplantae; phylum Streptophyta; class Pinopsida; order Cupressales; family Cupressaceae; genus Sequoia; species Sequoia sempervirens. Next base: position 61,104,461 of record VDFB02072274.1, read on the forward strand.
AAAATAGGTAATGGTCTCAATGCTAAATTTTGGGATGACTCGTGGGATGGTTTTCCAAACTTGCAAGATGAGGCTGACTTGTAGGAGCTTAGGCTTCTCTTTCTACAAAGATGGGGTGACTAGGTCTAAGATTATTTAGAACCAAAGTAGGGCCCCTTTGGCCAGGAATGGGGTTGGAAGGAGATAGATAATGAAGGTTTATCAGATCAGCAAGTTGAGAGGATGAAAGGAATTTTCAAAACAGGAAAGTGTTGCTAACAGAAAATGAGGACAGAGTGGTCTGGTGTGGGTCTGTAAATGGGAATTACTTAGTCAAAATTGGTTATCAATTATTGGATTCTCTAGAAGGGGATAATTTTTGGGCTAAGAAGCTATGCTGGAATAAATACTGTTTACCAAAAGCGGTCACTTTTGCTTGGCTAGCAGTGAGGGGAAAAATTTTTGACAGGTGATAGGAGGAAGAGACTCGATTATGCAGGCCCAACAAAATGTGTGATGTGTGATGCTGCTAAGGAATTAGTGGATCATTTTCTTCTTCAATGTAATATAGCAACAGGATGTTGGGAGAACCTAAGGTTGAATTTGGGATGGAAAGGACCTCTTCAAAAGACACTTAAAGAGGTATTTGAGGGTTGGGCCACCTTTAAGAAAAAATCGCTACTTTCAAGTATATGGATAGTGAGCCCTTCTATTGTAGTATGGGAGATTTGGAAAGAACGAAATAGAAGATTTGGCGGCGAAGGAAGGCAAGTACTTTTCAAAGCATGGGTATTTATTAGAAGGACTTGGGGAGTGGTGATTGTCATTTTTAGCTCATAGGAAAATATTTACATATTTCCTAATTAATGAGCTCAATGATGTTTTGGTGGCAGAGGAAGTATTCACATTGATGTCATTCAGATGGGTAGAATTAGGATGAAATGTTTGGCATGGGTAGGAAAATTTTTTAAGGTTACAAAACGGGGTGAAATGTGTTTAGAAATAAGAAAATAATTTTGACAGAGAGGGAGAAAAGTTTCTTAGAGTGAACATGGAGGCAATGTACCCTTTCACAACGAAGAAGCAGGAAAAAGGATTTTTTGGTCCAGTTACTAAATTTAGGCTAAATTTTTTGTTAAAATGCCCGCACGATGATGTTATTGAGGCAGTGCTGGAGATGCTGGGGGAAATTTTCATGAGAGCCAAACATAGGGGAAGGCTGAATGTTGATATTGCTTCCATGATTTTTGTGTGGGGTTTGGAGTTGAAAGAGGAATTTGAAGTGATTAAGTGGGTTATGCACTCACTTTTTGAGGAAGATTTGCTGCTAGGAATGAAATCTTTCTTTGAATGGGTAGTTCCAAGTGTTGGGTTTGACATTTTTGAAGGGATTGAGGACATGGATGAAGCAGATGAACTAGGTTTGATCTTATTTGTGAGGTGCAAAAGGAGAATTGATAGAGATGCCTATAGGCTAGAAGAATTAGTTGCATGGGAAAATATGAAGTTGGTGCTTAGGCGCCATAAGAATCTAGAAAACTAGGTGGACTCAAACATTCCTCAACAAATCCCTTGAAGGAAGTGATTGGCCAGAAGAGGAGATCAGAGAGCAAGGGAAAGCAAGTGTGGTGACTAGGTGCAGAGATGTCAAGCAGGTTTTTGGGCGTTTCTTTGCAAATTTTTTGAAATTTTGTTCTAAAGCCTACCTTACTTGAAAAAGATGGCAATGGAAGGCTCTGTGAAGAAGGCTGGAGTAGCACAGCTGGTCGAGGTCAAAAGTAGTCAAGAACCGACTTCCTAAGAATTTTTTGCAAGGTAGTTTCAAATCTGTTTAAAACTAAACTTTTTGTAAAGTTGTAGCTTTTGTTGTGATCAATCTGTAATTAGATATATGGGTGTTTTGTTAATATTAAGTAGAAGCTGCCTAGGGGTTTTTTGGGTTCCTATTTGGGGGGTTTGGAAGCCTTATTTGAATGGAGATGACTTTTTTTGTATTATGGTGGGTTGGAGGAAACCAGGGGATTGATAATTATAGATAGAAATTGTTAATAGTTATGGGGGAGTGGTTGGTATTATGCAAGTGGCATGCCTTGATGTAATGAATTTTTATATATATTAATAAAATAAACTTATTACTGATAAAAAAAGGCATTGTTGACTATTGTTCTATAGCTTCAGCTGCTATCAACATTGTGATCTACCACTGTGACAAGGGTTTTTGCAAACAACATACGTAGATATCTACACCCAAACTTGTTAATACATGTGAGAACATATATAGATAAGTTTAAATGTAGATATATATGTATGTTTTATGAGCACATGAAATAAACATCACTTGGCACAACTTGACACAACAAAATTGTTTCATGCATGGGTTCCATATACTGGCTATGGTTGCAATAATATCTATTATTTAAAACTTACCAAAGTAATTGAGCAGTTTATGTTATTTTCAGTAAGACATTGTTCACTATTCGTTTGTAGTTTCAATTGCACAAAATACATAGATATCCACACCTATACTTGTCAATACATTTGAGAACATGTATATATATAAGTTTAAATGTAGTTACATGTATCAAAAAGTATAAATGTAGATATATATGTATGTTGTGTGCATCTTAGTTTAGATACATATATATGTGCACTTTTTTTTTGTATGTGTATATTGACGCAATACACCATTTTCTCATTTGTCAAGCATTTGTTTTATTGCTCTGAGCAACATCAATTTTTCTAAGCAAGTTCAACTCTGGTATTTGATATTGTAACCATTTTTACTATTTTCATTGTTTTGAGAATTCCTATGGAACGAAATATTATTACATGTATGGTTTCCATGTAGTAGTGGTGGTTGCAATAACACCTACCATCTAAAAATTCGCAAAGCAATAAAATAGTTTATGTTATTTTCAATTAGGCATTGTTGACTATTGTTCTGTAGCATTAGCTACTATCAGGATTGCGAGCAACCACTGTGGCAAGGTTTTTTGCACATAACACACATAGATATCCACACCCAAACTTGTCAATACATGTAAGCACATATATATAAGTTTAAATGTAGATATTTATCTATGTTGGGTGCATCTAATTTCATATACACACATATGTGCAAACACTTTTTTGTGTATATATATATGCAAGCAAGAGATATCTAAGTATGCATGGAAGGCATGGAGTGCATATATATACACTTACTAAACAAAATCTCTACAGATAGATATATATGCATATGAAGTTAGATGCAGAGAACATGCATATTTCCCCATACGTAAACTTGTTAATTTATGCAAGTACATATATATACTTGCATTTATTTATAAATATAGCGGCACAGAGAAATAGATACATATCTGCATACAACCACACATACATTAAAAGGTATAAATAGTCATAAAGCTATTTCTATGTGTTATATATATATATATATATATATATACATGTACCAACAAGTTTAAATGTAGACATATATGTATGTTGTCTACAACTTACTTTAGATATACATATATTTGCATATTTGTTTTTTCTTGTATGTGTATATCAAAGCAATAGATATCTAGATATGTGCACATATATTTTTTTGGTATAGATGTATATGCATGCTTCAGATGCCTTAAATGATCAACAATACTTGTCAAGATAACTATAGAATATACAAATTATTAATGCTCATAATGATACAAGAAACAATAGTACGTTTTGTTAGGCTAGATTTTAATAACATAGACTCAAGGACAATTATCATTGAACATTATATAGGAAATATGATAACAAGAATGAAGTTATATATATATATATATATATATATATATATATATATATATATATATATATATATATATATATATATATATATATATGTATATATATATATTATGTATATATACATTACTATATATGTATATGACATATATATATATATATATACATGTATATGTATATTATATATATATATATATTATGTATATATTATATACATTATGTATATATATATATGTATATGTATATGTATATGTATATGTGTATATATTATGTATATATTATGTATATATATATGTATATGTATATGTATATGTATATGTATATATTATGTATATATATACATATACATATATATATGTATATGTATATGTATATATATACATAATATATACATATACATATATATATATATACTTACATGTACCAAAAAGTTTAAATGTAGACATATATGTATGTTGTGTGTAGCTTACTTTAGATATACATATATTTGCAATTTGTTTTCCTGTATGTGTATATCGAAGCAATATATATCTAGATATGTGTACATTTTTTTTTCTTCGTATAGATGTATATGCATGCTATAGATGCCTTAAATGAAAAATGGTACTTGTCAAGATAACTATACAATATACAGATTATTAATGCTCATAATGATACAAGAAACAATATGTTTTGTTAGGCTGAATTTTAATAACCTGGATTCAAGCAAAATCACAAAATCACTGTGTGATTAGTAGGGGATAGTCATCATTGAACGTTATATAGGAAATACAATAACAAGAATGAAGTTATGTAACTCTAATAAAATCAAAGATAACCATATGTGACATGGCTTTATGAATGGAGAGCCAGGACCAAAATATTCAACATTCAACCAGCATTAAAAGATGAAAAGCACACACATGAGATTTAAATAAGTATGGGTTCAAGGGAACAAACATTATAGCTGAAAACCATATGATATCCAAATGTAACATGACTTTATGAATGGACATGCAAAAGCAGTATACAAAACATTTAAGCAACATCAAAAGATTATAAAGCACATATATGAGACATTAGCAGCAACATTTCACAAGTATATAGGAAAACTGGTGTAAATACTCATATATGTGACAAAGACAACAACATCACTTTACAATCAAACAACATAAAACACATGACCTCATAGATACATGTGAAAAAATCATATACACACATACACACACACATACATATAAACATTCAAATTTGCTTGCATATTCACATACAAATGCATTACAAACACATATATCTACACACATTTGTATCAACATGTTGTATGCACTCACAAAATTCAATTGCATGCATATATGTTTATGTATATGCATATGTAGATGTATATATGCATAAACCCATGTCCACAAGTATGCATAAGAACAACTGTAAATACTGATACATGTGTTGAATAGAGCGACATAAGTTTATAACCAGACAACATAAAACAAAATGAGGAACATACACTAAAAGGGGAACAAAACTATAAGTGACATAAATGATACAAGTGCATGCATATACACATACAAATTCACATACACATACATCTAAACATTCAAATCTACATGCATGTATGCATACAAATGCATTACAAACACATGAATCTACACACATCTGTATCAACATGTTGTATGTGCTCACAAAATTCAATTGCATGCATATATGTTTATGTATATGCATATGTAGATGTATATATGCATACAACAATGTCCACAAGTATACATAAGAACAATTGTAAATACTGATACATGTGTTGAATAGAGTGACATAATTTTATAACCAAACAACATAAAACAAAATGAGGAACATACACTAAAAGGGGAACAAAACTATAAGCAACATAAATGATACAAAACAAAAGGTGTAACTTTTTTTGTTAAAAATTATAAATTATAGTGTGTTGTCTCTATATATAACCAGTTCTACAAGTATCAAAGCAACAAGATGAGAAAGAAAAGGTGTTCTGATGTAACGAGAAAGCCAAAAAAGGGAAAAGAAAATAGATGTCCAACCAACCCAAACTACAAAAAGTTCAACTATTGATTATCTGTGTAGAGACCTACCTGACAAAGGATGTTGCAGACAAATATGAGAGCAACAACTTGCACTCGGCTTCAAAGTTAATTCTTGTAACTTTGACTATTGTTGTTTTAAGCCTTGTTTCTGAATTATAGGTTTGAGTTTTAATAAGAACAGTGGAAACAAAAGAAGAGTAGATGGCACCATTTATGACAGACTAAGGATTCATTGCAGCAAAAGACTCATATTGCAACATATAAAGCTCTTTTACCGACATCTGCAATAAGCTTGTTGCAACCTCATCAAAAGTAGTATCCCAAATCTCACCTGTGTGGTCTTCCATCTTTAGTTGTGACAAATATCAGAAGTCACAATCAAGCACAGTTGTCTGGAATTTAGGGCAGTGCCACATATTATTGGTAGACTTTTCACACTTTTTCTTGCATTGTCTACCATTGGCCTACAAGGGACATGCAACACAACAAAATGCATCAATTTTAATATATTTCACTATTGCCTTGACAGTAGCCTACAAATTTTATGGCAAGGAAAGACAATGGTCCAAGATATATCCAATAGTGGCTCTGCCATTGGCCAAAGCAACCTTTCGAGGCACTAGACGTGAGGGTTCGATGATAGGTGGCTCAATGTGTCCTCATTGCATCAAGGCATTTGCTTCTGGGATGTTAGGATTTATGTATAGCATAGTCCTTGCGGATGTATTTACAATAGATTTATTGAAATATCCAACACGACCATTTCTAATAGCAAGTATGACAATAGAACCAGGAGTGCACAACCTATCCAAGTCGTCACCTTTTGCTTCCCAATTTGGACCCCACAAATTAACGTCAATGTAAGAGGATGACAAATCATTAAGTTTCATAGTTCTTCAAATCGTTTCAGTTTGATCCTTTCTTTGAACAATTGATACCTTTCCTACATGCACCACAACCCCAATAATTTTAATCAAAGTGTTATTGCTACAGTTTGCAATTTCATTTATTGGGTTGAATTTAAATGCTTTTTCTGGCACAAAGGTTTCATCATCACAACACTTCAATATCGAGTTTTGACCTAAAATAATTTCCATGTGGTTGTTCAAATTATTAAATTTCTTATCTACATGTTTGACCGAGCCTTTTGGCACACAGTAAGTGCGTCCCACCTGAACCCTTTCATAATGCAATTATCTTGTGTCATTAAAGCAAGTGATTTGTATTTTTGTTCCCTCACTGTCAATAATGTCAAAGCTAAATAATTGGCCCTCATGTCCTTGTTTATTGTAATGGTGCATATGTTGGAGTATGGACAAACATTGAGAGGGGGGGTGAGTCAGTGTCTAAACCTTTTTAAAATTCGACCAAGACTTTTAATTCTGATATCCTTTTTATTGACAATAGAGTATAGTAATCACTTTGAGAGCATTCATGAAAAGGGGTAAATAAAGATATGACAACATTAACTCATTCCATTAGACAACTTATGCCAATATGATTTGAGTGAGATATCTTGCATTTGCCAAAACAATTATGACTAACATTGTTTAACAATCAAAGCATGATGACAATACAGGTGCAACTCATAAGACTATGCACATGAAGACCAACATTATTGAATCACTTCTTAACCAACTGATTTCAATGCAACTTTATAAGATACTACAACAATAGTGCAAAAGAATGACACAAGATAGGTAATGAGACAACAAGAACCTTTAGCACATTGTAACAATTCTTGAGCTATGAATTAAATGAATTCTTTTATGCTTTCTATTGAATCAGAATTTTCAACAATGATATGACACTTGTGCAAGACATTTTGATAGAACCATTTTCAAAGACGAAGAAACTAACATTCAACAATGTTTAGACTGATAAGAACAATCACTCACAAAATTATCACAATCAAGAAGCATTAACAACTTCATCTATTCTAAGGAAATATTCAGTCGCTTTTTCATCATCCTTCATTCTCATTTCCTCAAAGTGATGTTTGACAGTGAGGATTTTTGATAGCTTGACTTTTTCATTTCCTTGATAAATGGTTTCAAGTTTTTCCCAGATTTCCTGAGCAAATTTGCAATGAATGACTTTAGCAAACACATCTTTAGTTAAACCACACAAGATGGCATGCTTAGCTCTAGCATTAGTTTCATACTTCTTTTTCTTAGTACCATCTATTGGTATTGTGGTTGGTACAGTGTACCCATTTAATACTATGCTCCACACATCGAGATCAATAGAGATCAGATATGTTTCCATCCTAATTTTCTAGAATACATAATTTGTTCCATCAAATAATGGAGCTCTAGTTACAAAAGTACCTTCTTGAGCTTGTGACATTTTAAACAGACTCCAAGACCAAAATCAATCCTAGGTGGTTTACACCTATCAGACGACCCTACGCTCTGATACCAATTGTTGGAGTGAAAATGACACCGAGAGGGGGGTGAATCAGTGTCTTAACATATTTTACTATTTTTCATAAAATAAACCATAGCACACATTTGATCTCAATATTTCAATGATAAGTACATTCATGAGTTGAATGCAATCATTCATAAACTAAAATGAGAAATGTAATAGCAAAACAATGAACAATACAACATTATCTCAGTAAAGCAGCTAAACCACAAATGAACAAAGAGACACAAGATTTGCCGAGTGGAAAACCCTCTTGGGGTAGGAAAAACACTCCTGAAAATGTTGCCTTCTAGGCTCTTATTTGAAAACCACTATAAACAATGCCTTATAGGCTAATTTATGAGCACCAACTCAAGGAGCACCAACCCCTTTTAGATTACAGAATAACAATAACACAAAGGATCTCTCTGTTTTCCAGATAAGCTCATAGAACCCCACACCCTTAATCTATCTAATACCTTGAAGATTCAAAACAATGAATCCCTAAAATATTACATAAATTAAGTATACATCTTTGCTCTATATATTTTATTTTGTATTACAGAGCCTTTTCTGTTGAAGTTATCAGTCCCAAGATCTTCAATCTGCAACACCAAAGAACCTCCACAAGAGATAGAGAGAAGCAACAATGGAAGATGCTATTCCACCAAACAAGGATTGTAGTATGATACAATATGATCAATGCAATGCAATACAATACAATGCTATGCAAAATAATGCAATACCAAATATGCTAGAGATGCCTTGCTTATAAAGGAAAGGATGAGAGATAGGATAAGACAAGATCATGACAAGTTTCTTAACCCTATCACATGAGACAACTAACTCATAACTACCTAGGAAAGTGGAAATTCTAGATAAGACAACTAATACTTATCTAGATATGACAACTAATATCCTAAGTAAACTTAACATGTGAATTAAGTCCCCTAAGTCCCTAGTAAAGGAATAAACTAGGTACAAGACTTATTCACACCAACACTCCCCCTTAAGTGAAACTTAGGGAGGTACAAACCAATGCATAATGAAAAAGATGGGTCCCGACAACTAGGCCTGATGAGGTACCCATGTACAAAACAAAAAACTCTCACAAGCGGAGAAAAGGAGAAAAACCCTGTGGGAGAAAACTCCTCTCCAAAAGAGAGAAAAAGCTGAAAAAGAAAAAACTAATGAAGGAAGGAGGACTCCTCAAGACCCCCCAAGTACAACTTCCTTCACCCCAAGCATTGATCGCAACTGAAGATAATGAGGCGATGCCAAAGGTTTAGTGAAGATGTCTACAACTTGTTGATCTGTAGGAAAATACTCCAAGATGAGAACACCATCCTGGATGAGCTGCCTGATGAAGTGCATGTGGATCTCAATATGCTTAGTCCGCTGATGCTCCATTGGGTTGCGAGAGATATGAATGGCACTCTGATTGTCACACCAAAGAGTAGTGGGCTGAGTGGAAGGGAATCCAAACTCAGTCATCAACTGGCGAAGCCACAAAACCTCCTGACTAGTCAACACGACACCTTGATACTCAACCTCTATCGATGATAATGCAATAGCAGTCTGCTTCTTGCATGACCATGTAATCGGACCAAAACCAAGGCAAAAGACAAATCCAGAAGTAGACTTCTGGTCATTGACATCACCAGCCCAATCTGAGTCAGTGAAGCCCACAATCTGAGATGCACCTGAAGTGTAGTGAATGCCAAAATGAGTAGTGCCCTGAATGTATCTCAAGATACGCTTGGCGGCCTTCCAATGACTCTCATGAGGCTCCTGTGAGAAGTGAGAGACAAGTCCAACTGCAAAGGAAATATCAGGACGACTATGTGTCAAGTACAAAAGACTACCAACCAACTGTCGATACAAGGTAGGATCAACTATAGGAGTAGTGCAACTGGTAGACAATACAACACCTGACTGGAATGGAGTAGGGGAAGGCTTGCAATTAGCCATGCCAAATCTCTGAAGCAAATCAAGAGCATACTTCTGCTGGAAAATGAAGACCCCCTTAGAATTTTGATGAACCTGAAGACCAAGGAAGTAATGCAAAAGACCAAGGTCGATCATATCAAATCGCTCCATCAATGCTCGTTGTGTACTCTGAATCATGGAAGTAGAACTCCCTATGAGAATCAAATCATCCACATAGAGCACAAGTATAAGTAGATCCTCTCCATGTCTCTGTGTATAAACTGTGGGATCATAATGGCAATGAGTGTAGCCGAAAGCAAGCAAGAAACTATCCATCTTCTCATACCAAGCCCAAGGGGCCTGTTTGAGACCATACAATGAGCGTCGAAGCCTACAAACAAGTGAAGAGTCCTACACAAAACCTGGTGGCTGCTCCATATAGATCTCCTCATGAAGATCCCCATGCAAGAAATCACTCTTCACATCCATCTGAAATATTGACCATCCCTGTGATGCAGCTATAGCAAGGACAAGGCGAATAGAATCCATCTTGGCAACAGGAGCAAAGGTCTCAGAATAGTCAATTCCTTCAACCTGAGAAAACCCCTTTGCAACAAGACGAGCCTTGTACTTCTCAATGGAACCATCTGTTGCATACTTGGTACGATACACCCACTTGCATCAAACCAACTTTCTTCCCTTAGGAAGAGGCACAAGATCCCAAGTATGATTCTTCATCAAGGAAGAATACTCATCATCCATAGCACTATCCCACTTTGGAATACCCGAAGCATCTAAAAACTTTTGAGGATCATCTGAAACTGCATGACTCAAAAGACTAATTCTAGAAGTCTGAGAACGAGTGCGGCGAGTGTCTGTGGGATCACCAACAAGAGGACCAGCCTCCTCAAGAGTAACGCGAGCCCATCGTGGCCTAGTGGGTGAATGAGGAGGAGCTTCATCAAGACCATCATCAAAATCTTCCTCAAGTAGAAAAGTATCATGAATTGAAGAAGACTGAGTAGGTTGTGATGAAGAAGTCAAAGGAGGATCTGATTGGGTGAAGGTCTCAGAAAACTGAACATCACGGCGGAAATGTACCTCTCCTGTGTTAGGATCAAATAATCTATATGCCTTCACATCCTCACAATAGCCAACAAAGATGTACCATTGACTCTTCTTCTCCATAGATTTACGCCGACCATTCGAAATGAATGCCCAAGCCTCACTACTGAATACTCTGAAGAAGGATACATTAGGCTTGCGATGATACCAAGCCTCCTTAGGGGTCATATTTTGCACTGCCTTGTGGGGCATACGATTCTAAATATAGTTGGCACAATTGACAGCTTCGGCCCAAAAGGCGGGAGCCATGGACCTAGACTGAATCATACAATTGGCCATTTCCCTGAGAGTCTTGTTCTTTCTCTCCGCCACACCATTCTGCTGAGGAGTGTAAGGAACTGTGTGTTGATGAAGAATACCATGCTCACTGCAAAAATCTTGAAATGCCTGATTGACATACTCCCCCCCTGATTGAATACCATGCTCACTGCAAAAATCCTGAAATGCCTGATTGGCATACTCCCCCCCATTATCTGTGCATATCTGTCGAAGAGAAAAACCTGACTGCTTCTCCATAAATTTTTTGAAGGTCTCAAAGTTGGTGAGGACTTCACTCTTGAGCTTCAGAAAATAGACCTATGTCCGGCGGGAAAAATCATCAATGAATGTGAGCACATACTTAGCCCCTGAAAAAGGAGTTGGGAATGACACGAGATCACTATGGACCAACTCAAGGGGAGATGTTGCACGCGTAACTTGACCCTTAGGAAAAGGATCTTGATGTTGCTTGCCAAGAACACAACCTTGACAAACACCATATGTGCAAGTGATCTTTGGAAGACCAACCATTAAGTTATGTGCTTGCATTTGTTGAAGATATTTGTAGTTCAAGTGCCCAAATCTCTCATGCCAAAGCTTGCTCATTGAATCAACATGAGCAACAAAACATGAACCCAATGGAGACTCAAATCCATCAAATGGATACAAATGATTCTCATGATCAACTATCCCTATAGTAACAACCTTCTCGGGATCCTGCAATTGTCTAATATTCACATTTTGTGGAGTAAACTCAACTGACTTCCCATCTCCAGAATGACAAATCTGATATATGGAAAGTAGATTTGCTAAAATATCAGGAACAAGAAGAACATCCTCAATGCACCCATCTAGCATCTAAACGGAGCCTGTCCCCAAAATTGGAATATGTGAAGAGTTCCCAACTACAATCTGAGAAGTAGAAGTATGAACTATGGAATCAAGAAGATCACGTGAATTGGTCATGTGATGTGAAGCACCCGAATCAAGAATCCAATAGTCTGAAGATGAATGAATAGCTTGTGCTGAAAGAGCTTGCCCTTTGCCCATGGAAGAAGGCTTAGCCACTGAAATATTGTGCTTCTTCATAGCTTCATCCAAGGCCTCTAATCTCTTAAAGAAATGAGATGCATCATGCCCAATTTTGCCACAAAATGAACAAGGATCTCCTTTCTTTTTCTTGGACTTGGAAGAAGAATCTCTAGAGGTAGAAGAAGAAGGAGATTGAGTGGACTTCTGATTGTTCTTCAGCTTCGGTTTGGAGGGATTCTCACTACCAGAAGATGATTCTACTTTGGGCTTCTTCTTATTCTTTCCTTTACCCTTGGATGATTGAGCCATTAGAGCATGATTCTTAGAATTAGGTAAGGCATCCAACTGAATTAACTTGGCCTCCTCCCTAGTAAGACACTCACAAAACAACTCAAATGTAGGCATTTTGTAATCTTTCCCCATTGCATCCATAGTTGAATAGAAAGTAGAAGAAAACACTTGATAAGGGCCCTTTAACTTAGACAGAATCAAGAAGATACATTCATCACTAGATACATCATGTCCACATCCTTTCAACTGTGACAAAATCATCTTGAATTGTGCAAGGAAATCCTGAATTGAAGGAAATGCATCTGGAGAGAGGGATTGTAGTTCTGCTTGAAGTTGCAAGGTCTAAATGATTTGTTTTACCATACAATTCTTCAAGTTTATCCCAAACATTCTTAGGTGTTTTTCACTCTGAAATATGAAACAACAAATTATTAGATACATGTAAGCCAATGAGCCCTTTTGCTTCATCCATTTTACATCTATGGACAAAATTTTCATAATCCCTTGTAAATTCAGGTTGTTCTGCATCTAACATTGGCCATAGACCTATTGTAACAATTGAGTCATTTTTAGCTTCCATGTATGATAATTGTGGAGTGAGTGGTTCAATTTGTCTTAAATCCGCCATGAACACCAAAAGAAAGAAGACAATGTGGCACTTAAATTGTGCCTTTCACCCCCCAGAATGTATTAAAACTGATTTTGCAACCCCCCCCCAACAAATTACAATGAAGAAATTTTGCAATTTTTACAAGTGACAAGCTCAAATCAACCGTTTATAACACACGGTGATTTTTACAATTTTTAGAAAAAAGAGCTTGCAAAAACTGAAAAATGAGGTTACAAACAGATTCCTTGTGATTTTTTGATCAATTTCAAAAAAAAGTTTGCCAAATTTTGACTTCGTTTGCAAAAGTTACACCAAGAACAAGCAATAAATGCACTTGTACCTTCAAGCTGAAAAAACTGGAAAAAAATGTCAAAATCTGGAAAAATCACCTACACCACTGCGAATTTTGTCGAACCAGCTTTCCGACGATATCTCGTTTTCAAAAATTTGATGCTGTGGCGAAAAGTTATGCAAAATTGAAAAAGGCCTATTTTAGGCACTTTTAATGCTAAATAGGAGCAAAAATAGAGCCCCCAGGGGCCAACCTTCAGTCGTCCATGTGACCGAGCGCTCCAGAACTACACAAAACTAGCGGTTACCCTGACCACTAGTGGTTTTTGCTCTCCTCTGTTCACATGGGAAGGTCTGCGCTAGCGGTTAAAGTTGGAGGCCGGCGGTAAAGGGAGCTGCGAGCAGTCTGTAGACTCTGGTTGTTACCCGTGGCGGTGACTACTGGCGGTGGCGCTGGTGATTACTATAGCCACTGGTGGCTTACAGCCTAGTGGCGGCTTCCTCACACAGTTCGCAAACTTGAAGTCTGCGGCTTAATAAAAGCCGACAATGCTTTTAAAGAGCTATATAAATATTTTAATTTTTTAAATTTTTTTTTTGAATTTTTTTTACAAACCTGCCGAAAGAAAATTTTGCACAAATTTTTTTTAAATTTTTTTTTAATGACGACGACGCGTACCTTCAACCTGAGAGGCCGTACAGCCTCTCGGGTGAAATTTTCTTTTCCCCAGAAACAACGTTTGCCTAATATAGGCAAATTATATATCAAAAAACTTGGAAATAGCCACCCGAACGCAATGATAGGCTTATTTTTTTACCAAAAGTGCTCCTGTAAAAAGTTGTTCACCAGATCTGAGCTCGAAACTGTCCTTTTCCAAAGTTGCAAATGGTGACGAAATTGAGTGAAACAAAAGCCAAATCTGACTTTTTCGAGCCTCCTGGATGCAATGGGACAACCTAAAATACTGCCACTATAGCCAAAAGTGCTGCAATCACCAGATCTCACCAAAATGCAAGCATGCAATATAGGATACAAGAAACTCAAAAATCACAATAGAAATTGATGGAAACTCTCTAATAAAGAATTGGAAGGGGCTTGCCAGATTCAAAGCTCTGATACCATGTTGAAGTTATCAACCCAAGATCTTCAATCTGCAACACCAAAGAACCTCCACAAGAGATAGAGAGAAGCAACAATGGAAGATGCTATTCCACCAAACAAGGATTGTAGTATGATACAATATGATCAATGCAATACAATACAATGCTATATGCAAATAATGCAATACCAAATATGCTAGAGATGCCTTGCTTATAAAGGCAAGGATGAGAGATAGATAAGACAAGATCATGACAAGTGTCTTAATCCTATCACATGAGACAACTAACTCATAACTACCTAGGAAAGTGGAAATTCTAGATAAGACAACTAATACTTATCTAGATATGACAACTAATATCCTAAGTAAACTTAACATGTGAATTAAGTCCCCTAAGTCCCTAGTAAAGGAATAAACTAGGTACAAGACTTATTCACACCAACATTTTTAACTTTTTCTTTTTGATATAGCCACAAGTTACAATATCACAAAAATCACATAAAAAATCTCATAGTGATGAAACATTGTATTTATATGTTTTCAAAAAAATAGATCTACTGAAAAATGAGTCTTCAAAAAAATGTCGTTTGCAAAAGAATCTTTTTACCCAACTGGTTATTGGAACCGTTTTTTTTAGGAAATACAAAGATACAATAACAGTATGCACCCATCATTCTCATTTGTCTTTTTCGAAGTGCTTTTATCAAACACAATACCCTTACATATCTGTTTTCAAAAAACCCATAATGATTAATGACAGATGGAAACTAAAAATTCACCAGAGCATCTTTTTCTTTTCACATAATTTTTTAGGTTGATAAATGCCAAAGAATCACACTGCTTAGGGTCTAAAAATAATTTGTACCCGAACCCATATCTTCACCAAAACCCAAAAACAAACAATACTTTCAGAATACCCATGATGGGAAAAGTATAACCAAACTCAAATCATGCTTTTCTGACATAGATAATTGAGTAACCATTTATCTTTTTCCAGATTTGAGCAAAACCAATAACACTCTTTTGTGAAACAAAAAAGCAAATGATGAAGGGGATACCTAACCAAGTACGAAGCTAAAGGAATGCATGAAAACCTGTAATGAAGTATTTACCAACCCAGTTGAGTAACGCCATCGAATCTCCTTCCAGATTCAAGCTTTTAGCCACTGAAAAACATCAAACAAAGCAGCCATACCCTTCATGCTTAAACACAAAGAATGCATTCTGTCAAAAACCATTTTAGCTAGCAGAACCAATGAAGAACAATAGTTACAATGACTCCATGGCGGCGGCTAGGGTTTCACCTTCAGCCAAAAAGATAATCACAAAACTCATTTTGCCCCTTGATCTATCTTTTTCTCAAGTCATTTGATGACTTTTCAAAAACATAATGAAATTTGAAGTCCGCAAAAAACTAATTCACATGAGATTAATAAAAAATTGTGATGAAATTAAATATGTTGTCAAAAACCTTTTACCAAGAATGTCGACGCAATAATGATCTTGATTATTGCATCCTTGTTGTTGATTCAACTTTATCACATAAAACATTATGCCATGTCCAATGTTTTTCAAAAAAAATGCCGACAATGTTAGAGACAAAATGATGGTAGTCGATTGCACTTGGCCAAGAAATATATACATCAAACTTTACACAAAGTCGATAAATTTAGAGATCAATAGGAATAATATCACCTCAAGTGAATTCTTAAGGAAACCCAATAGGGTTTACTTCATTTTAGATGTCGATTCCTATATGCCTTTATAATAGATGACCTTTGAAAAAGACTTTTATTAATATAGGTCATAGTGATAATACCATAATGCCCAAAGTCATAGACAGATTTCATATGCCAAATATATCAAAAATACCAGCAAAGTAAAAAGATGTCATGACGATATATAATCAAATGGCGATGCACTGAGTGCCAATACCAAGATCAACCTGGAAAAAGATCAGCTGAAACAATATACTTGAACATGTCAAGGTGACAATGTCATAAATCTAAAGCTGATGAATGCCTTGTGGAATACAATAAAGAAGGGCCAACCTGTCAAACTAAATATCCTAAACTTGTTGCATGATCATCTTGAATGACCTATAATAATGCTTTATCACACTGTCAGTAACCATAACCATCTAAAAATATATTTCATTCATAAATCTAAACCAGAAGCCACATGAGCAATATCACACTAAATATCAACATGAAAAACTTGAATCATCATGAAAACCCTAAATCACCATAAACATGAATACCAAAAACAAAGCCTATGAATGATTACTTGAGATACCAAAGAGAATGCCAACAGATTTTTTCATCAAGGACAACCAAAGACAACTGAGAAGTCAACAACATATCCCTTTTAGTTGTCACTGACCTTTTATTGTCCATCTGGTTTGGTAAATATTCAAGCCTTTAATAAGACTGATATTTTCAAGTGCACTATGTTGTGTTGGGGATGTATGAATCCCAAATTTTGAGGCTCATTTGGATGGGGAAGGTGACTATGGTCCCATCATTTTTTCTTCTTGATCTTTAAACAAATATCTAGGTGTTCCAATTAACTGACAATATGACATGTTGACATCTAAGGACAATATAAAAATAACCCTAGAACCAGACCAAGATCAAATATTAAAAAATGTGAGACCCACAAATGGGAAAGCATACAACAACAAGTAATTGTAGTAGTGCAAAACAATAGCCAACCTTGATTCTCATAGGTTCCTACACACATAGTTTTTCAAGCACAAGATGGAACCTATTTTTAACATCCCTACAAACAAAAGATCATTGTATCTTGCAGGAAAAGTGTCTATCTGCATGTGGGTTCCATCAGAGAGGACAACTTTGTAATGGTTGACCAGGCTTTGATCACCACCTATTTTTTAAAAAGACATTAGTTGAAGAATTAGAGATGGAATGACATTTCTAGAACATTAATAGATCGGATTGCATGCCCTAACAAGGTTGGTTGTACATTTGAATCCTACAAGGAAAATTTGCTCAGCTAAACCAAATCAATGAGGTGTTCAAGATTGTGGCAGCACTCTAGAAGCAAAAGGGGGGGAAAGAGGTAGCACAAATGGAATCAATTATTGGGATCTGACATGCAAATATATAGATAATTATACATGGTTACAGGATCACAACAACTTCAAAATTACGTATAATAGATGAATATGAAAGGAGGCCAAGGTCAAGCAAGAAGTAAACAAAATTATATTTTTCGCTAAATACAAACAAGGAAGAACATAGCAATGTTGACACATCTCAAAACTACAACCCTTTTTTTTCTAACACATAGGCCACTCCCAAATGGTCAACAAAGGAAAAGGAAAAGGAAAAATAAAGAGGTCAAATATAAATTGGTTACACTATATATTACAAGGACTATTAATTCAAATGAAGCATATTCACAATTTGTTGGATGCACATGGCAAAGAGTCAATACAATTCTCAACAACAAAAAGGAAACAAGAAATAGACTCACATGATTGGTGTCTAAGGGTTGTTCAGTAGCCTGGGGAGAACTAGAGTCCACTGACATTGTTGGGGTTGCTCTTTAAAAAGTTGAGTGTTGCAACACCAGTGGATGACTGTGAGCTCTATGCCACAACAACATGAGGACCCAATGTTCAATTAAAGTGACGAAAGCTGATAGGAACCCCAACCAAAACACATCCAGGGAAATATAGAACACCAATAAAATGACAACCACCAAAATCCTCAAAACACAACATGATCTCTCAATTTTTTTGTAGAGACTTTAACAATGATCAAAACTATCTAAAACCCATATGACAGTACATATGAGGGCAAATAAATAATAAAAAAAGGCATCAGTGTTTCATATAACACTTAATATATAGCTTATTATTCCAAGAATGCCCTATTGAGGCTTAAACAAATAACAACTATTTTCCCAAAAGAATAAACGTAGGGAGGAGTATGTACCCCGGCCAAAACACATCCAGGGAAATATAGAACACCAATAAAATGACGCCCATCAAAATCCTCAAAACATAACATGATCTCTCAATTTTTTTGTAGAGACTTTAACAATGATCAAAACTATCTAAAACCCATATGATAGTACATATGATGGAAAAGAAATAGTAAAAAAAGGCATCAATGTTTCATATAGCACTTAATATACAACTTATCATTCCAAGAATGCCCTATTGAGGCTCAAACAAATAACAAATATTTTCCCAAAAAAAAAACATAGGGAGCATGTATGAATGTTGTTTGCATCTAATATGACATACATACATATCTGCACATAGGGAAAATAAAATGAAACACAACAAAACAAGGCATGTTATCCACCCAACCATATTGTGTCATGGAGCTTCATAGGTTCTCACCAAACCATGACAGGATCAAGAGAAATCCCTTTTTTGTTGTCTTTCATTTTATTTTCCCTACATGCAGATATTTATGTATGTGAAATTAGATGCAGAAAACAATATAGCTAAAGCCAAAGAACAACAATCAACAATGTCTTATAGAAAATATCATAAACTATATAACCTAAAATGTTTTATTTTCTTGCAACCATCACCACTACATAAAAACCATAAAAGAAACAATATTGGTAAAGCTACAGAACAACAATCAACAATGTCATGTGGAAAATAACAAACTGTTTTTGAAATCCTCTACAAAGGGTTTTTTCCAAATGTACCTCTTCCCACTTGCTTTAAAGGGGTTTTCCAAATGCACCTCTTCACGCTTGCTTTCTCTCAGCTCCCTTCTTTCTCCAACCACTACAAAAAGGGGAAAAAATTATCAGAGCTGAAAGAAAACCACAAAACAGAAAAAAATAATATAGCTTAAGCTACACAACAATAGTCAACAATGCTATGAACCCATGCAAAAAAAACAAAATAACCTCGAACCTTCACAAAACCTCTGCTACTCATCGAACTTGCACCTTCACAGAAGCTCACCAATGAAAACCCTAGTCATAGTGGTGGCTTAGAGCTCTCATAGCAGGTAAAGCCACAAAACGACACCCAACAATGCTTTATCAAAAATTGTGCAAATTGTTTTATTGTTTTGCCATGTTTTCTCAAGTTTTAAATGGCAGTTATTATTACAACCATCACCACTATACGAAAACCATACATCAATTAATGTTGAAATGCCAAGCCCTACCAATCGGCGTTCAATTTTGTTGGCCTTCTCTATCAATGTGTGAAACACTTTTATTTTTTCGTTTAAATTCACCACCTTTTTTTCTGACCAGGAGTTGCACGCCAAAAGTTTAAAAAACCGGGAAGGCTAACGAAATTCGTGGCCAAAGTGTTCCCACAAGCCTATCGGCTAATTAACTCAAATTAATTATTTAATGTCTCATTTCTATTTCTTCCCATTTAATTAAATTGATTTCAAAAATCATTTTAATTAAATGCCCATCTTCTCCCTCTTCCAAATAAATAATTTAAAAATTATTTATGCTCCACTTGTCCAAAGATTCCTTTCTCATGAAATAAATCCACTATCTCATTTTCGAATCTTAGCCATCAATTGACTCTGGTCTCTTTTCAATCTTGACCCTTCATTTCGTAACCTCCACTCCTTTGTGTTGCATGTCTTCTCATCTGTCGATCTTGAAATCTTTCTAGAAGCTCGATCTTAACCATCCATTTGAATGGATCTCTATACAAGAAGCCTTCCTCCTCCATTTTCGATTTAACAACCACTTATCTTCGACTTTCATGCTTACTATTTGCAGGTATTTGCACATGTCTACTTCAATCTTAGGGCATATTTGCAAAAGCAGATTGAGGAGAGACAAGAGAAGTTATTCAACTTCAAATATGGGGAGTGTTTCTAATTTGAATGTTTTTGTTCTTTATATTTGATTATTTTCTCTTGTTTAGATTGGATTTCTAGCTTAGATGGTGTTGTGGTTGTCGCTAGAATCTAGGCTAGCAGAGATTTCCCATCTTACAATACCTTTGTTGCACAAACAACATCATTTGCTAAATAGCCTACTAGATGACCTCACATTCTATGCAAATGTATGCAAAAAATAGACCATTTTTATCCCTAATTGACCTTCCACACTTTCAGTGTACCCATTGCACACAAAGGTGTGATTTCTAGTATATATACATGTGTGTATACACATATATAAAATATACAAAAAATTATGGTTTTTTTATTTTTTTGATTCGTAAGATAAGATTTTATATTAAGATATTAAAATAAAGTTTTACAGCATCCACCATGACTGAAACAACAAGCAGCACGCAAACCCAACCCAGCACCCTAACCTAGACCAGACCACACAGGGTCAATACATACCGTGATTACAAAATTAGGGAAGCCCAGATGCAAAATTCCCTGCTACCCATAATTGTATACATCTATCGACCATATCTAAGCTAACCATAGCAGGATGAAGCTAACACCTTACTAACCCAGAAAGCCATTTGCAAATGCAAATTCACAGAAATATTTGACCAACAACAACTGAAGGAGTGGGGAATGTTGAAGGTCTGCAACAGATAATTCACCCCAACAACAACAACCTATTTATGCTCGACCAGAGCCATCCCTTTAATATCAAAGATAAAGGGATAATTTATTTAACCACTTCTCCCAGCTTGTAGAAGGTAGGGATATCAGGCGGCCTCGACATGCCCGTTCTAGGGATGGCCACAGTGAGAACTTCATCCAGACTGACCATCCTGTCAGCATAAAAGAGCTTCTTCACCAATTCCCCTGCATCTTTCTTTTCCATCCTTATTTCCAATAGGATAGCCAGGAATCTTGAGGTGATATGCGTGCCCACATGCTTCATCTCGCCATTCTTTATGAAACCTTTGCCCAAAACCATTTTCGCTGCAACGATGATGAATGGGTCATATTTCTTCAGTAGGCGTTTAAGACGTTGGTCTGAGATTTCACCTCGAAACGCCATCTCTCGCACCGAGCTATCCAATTGGATATGAGTGTCTGTGTCGATGTTTGTAATCGTCTCCGCTGACATCTTGACCACAAATTTGGATCGTTCTCCCATTGAAATTTCACTCTGCAACTCTCACCAATGCCAAACAAAAGCTCAATGCACACAATATGGAATGCAAATGTGAATACCCACCAAATGAGTTAAGCGCTTGTGATGGAGGCAATGTCTTATCGCAAAATAATGAAGGTGGCAAGTGTTACTGCCATGAATGCCATCGTAGTTGCATGAATCAATCCTTTCCTCGATTGCCCAAGACGAAAATGATGGCACGAACCTCCATGTTGCGGGCTTTGTAATACCCCTTAAAACTTCATAGTTGCCCTAATAACGATGCCATGTGTGGAGGTAATGAGTAGTTTACCGCCATGTCAACACTACCCACCAAATCTTGCCACAATTTTAACTCCCCTGATCCGTGATCTTCGGCCCACCCACACAATATGGGGCAATATGTGTGGGAAGGGCGCCCACCCATCTGTCCAAAGTTAATTATGAATTTAAATATGAGTAAATTATATATTAAAAGTTTATCTTAAATTATTGTATTTTTTATTGTTTATTGATATTTTTTTAAATTATATATCTTATCCAAAAATTCTTAGTTAATTTAAATTGTATATAATAATACATTTTAATATATTTCTATATTTAATATACGTAATTAATAAAATTCATAAGATATTTTCATATAGAATATTTCACATAATTTTTTAATAATTTTTTTTTTTAGAATTTATATGATATTTCAATGATCATATCGTCATAAAATTTTCACATGACAATTAGAGGTGATCGTCAAATTCCAGGCTTAAGCCCTCCGATGTCCTTTATCAGCTTTGTATGCTCGAGTGTGGCAGTCAAATTCACATCAACAATAAATTTATTTTTGAGGCAATTTATCAAACTATCCACATGGCTTATCTATGCTTCTAGATTTTGCATACATGTCTACCAAGGCACTTGCAACTACATTTCACAAAAAAACAACCTTCCATCATGTGTTGATGTATGTCCAATTGTTATAAATCTACCATTTTCGTATAGGATTCATTGAATAGAATGCTTAGGCCTGTGAGGCAGAGGCAATATAGGTGTGGCCACGACCATTTGATTGGTAACCACGACACACAACAACTGATCCAAATGGGTGGCTGATATTATTTCCACCACATCAACAATTTGAATCTTCCTTGTGTTAAGCTATTTCTCACATCAATGTATCATCTTTGGTGAGGGGAGTAAAGGAAGTGTACATGCAGACATGGGCAACACGTCAAGTATGCTTACTCGGTATGACATCGAGAAGGTCCAAGAGCACTACAATAACATTTGTAGATATTTCCTTTGAATCTCATGGGTCACTCACAATTGTGTTTAGGTATTTATGAATAGTCTCCTATTGTAGACCACTTTAATTTTTAATGGGTATCAACAGTATTTTCAGA
This sequence comes from Sequoia sempervirens, assembly GCA_007258455.2. Taxonomy (NCBI): domain Eukaryota; kingdom Viridiplantae; phylum Streptophyta; class Pinopsida; order Cupressales; family Cupressaceae; genus Sequoia; species Sequoia sempervirens. The sequence goes on from VDFB02072274.1 coordinate 61,127,718, forward strand.
ATTTTGGTCCCTTTCTCTAACATTTGCTAGGGTTTAATGGATTGTTTGTTGTGTTTTTGATATGATAAACTTTTAGAGAAATTCAGATATATTTTAGCAAACAGATACTTAAATTGTGTCAAATTTGCTACTTAGAAATATCAATTAGTTTTAGATCGAATGTTTTTTTGGCCAGTTTGTGAATTTTTTTCATGTTGTTTGAAATCTATGTGAATGAAAGATTAAATTGTCTCTTTAAAGATTTTATGTGTTTGGGGTCAGTTAATTTGGGTAGGGGTAAAATATTTTTATTAGGGTGTCTGAAATTTTTGATAAGTGTTGAATTTATAATAAGAAAATTGAATATCATAGAATTTTTAACATTGTTCTGTCAAGCTTGCTATCACATTGTATCGCCTTTTTTGTATAATTTATTTTGGGTTTTATTTATTTATTTTTTTTCTCTATGATTGGTGAGGATTTTTTTAATAGGGCATTCTAACTTCTATTTAGTTTTGGGTAATCATGGGCTACTTTTGATGATAAAATTAAATACATGTTAAAACATTTATGAATATTTAATTTATTGCAAGCTTTTGGATTCAATTGTGTATGTTTTTGTGTCGACGTTTCATATCACACTCAACAATCCATTATCAGGAAGAGGAACAAAAACATACATAGTTGATTCCAAAAGCTTGCAACAATTTTAATGGACTGTGGAAAACTCATTCCAACTAAAATTTAATTTGTGGAGTCTTGAGTTTAAAATATGGTCATGTAAAATAGTTTGCTATATTAAGCCTAGTTAGTGTGGTTTAAATTTTATTATTCTAGGATTAGTTAGGCTTGATTTCGAATTACTAATTAATGTGGAGTAATGGAGATACAAAGTTTGTCTAACTGGGGTTTAATGGATAATATTCTTACAAGAATAATATTATTTTGGTATCTTGCAAAGCCTCTTCCATAACTTAGGATCTTAATTGATATAAGTTAGGACATTCAATGTTAATGAATAATTATGTATACTTAGTGTTGGAAGGATTAAATTAAATTTTTTAATTGGGTTAAAAAGGTAAATTTAATACACACTCACACATTTCTTATGTCAACATCTCTAACCTCATTTACGGTCATGTTATTGTCGCCATTTTCCTTATTGGTAATTATGATGGACAATTAATTAAAGATATCCACCCATTTCTTACGTGCAACCTCCTTAGCCTCATTTATGGTCATGTTATCATTGCCATTGTCATTTCTTGTAATTATGACAAATGATAAATCAAAGTTGTTGCTAATGTTTCCATTTTGTTAAACTTTTGTATGGAGGGAAATTTCTTTCTTTCTTAAATTTGCTAATATACAAGGAAGTTGGCTTTTTATTATCTCTTCCTCTCTCTCCCCTATTCCTCTCTATATTTTTCTTCCCTTCTATATTTCTTTCTTATCCCATCTATCTCTTTCCCTCTCCCTATCTCTCTCCCTTACTCTCTTTTTCTATACCTATTTGTCTCCCCCTCACTCCCCTGTCTCTCCCTCTCCCTCTTTATCTCTCTCTACCTCTCCCTATATATGACTTCATATCTCTACCCTTTAATCCTATCATCTCCCCCTCTCTCATTCTCTATCTCTCTCTTTGTCTCTCCCTCTTTCTATCTCCATTTCTTTCTCTCTCTCTCTTCTTGTCTCCTTCCATCTCCCTCTCTCTCTCACTCTCTATATAGTAATCCTTATCTCTATCTCTATCTCCATCTCCATCTCCATCTCCATCTCCATCTCCATCTCCATATATATCTCTACCTTCTTCTCTATCTCTCTCCCCTATCTCTATCTCCTTACATCTTCCCGCATCTCTCTCTTCCCCTAACTTTCTCAATATATGTATCTCACTATCTCTCCCTCTTTTTATCTCTCTCTCCTTATCTCCCCCTCTCCCTATCACTCCCTCTTTCTATATCTCTCTACTTCTCTATCCTCTCTCTATTTATCTTCCTCTCTCTCACTTCATTTCTATCTATTTATATACATCTCTTTCTCTCTCTATCTCCATCTCCATATCTCTCTCACTCACACACTCCCTATTTCCCCCTCCCTAACTTTATCTTTATATCTATAATTATGTCTCATTCACACATAGACACACGCTCCCTATTTCTCACTCCCTATCTTTATTTGTATCCCCCCTTCTCTATCTCTCTCCCTCTCTCTATCACTTGTCTCTATCATATCCTTTATCTCTTACTCTTGCCCCCTTTATCTCTATCTTCCCATCTATCCCTCTTTCTATCTATCTCTCTCTCTCTCTCTCTCTCTCTCTCTCTCTCTCTCTCTCTCTCTCTCCCTATCACTCCCTCTTTCTATATTTATCTACTCTCTCCTCTCTTTATTTCTCTCCCCATCTCTCCCTGCCTCACTTCCTCCCTATCCCCTTATATATATCTTTATATCTACCTCTCTCCCATTTCTCTTCTCATATATCTTTATCTTTATTTATCTTCCCATATATCTTTCTCTCCCTCTCTCTATCTCCCCCTATTTCTCTCTCCCTATCTCTACCACTATTTTTCTACCTCTACTTCTCTATAATTTCATATCTCTCTATCTCTCTCCCCCTTCCCCTCTCTCTATATCTTTGTATATCTCTCTATCACTCTATCTCACCATCTATGTATCCATATCTCTCTCCCCCTCTCCCTCTCCTTATATATCTATCTCTATCTTCCTCTCTACCTATCTATCTCTCTTTATCTCCCTTTCTCTCTACCTCTCCATGTCTCATTATTTATTTATCTCCTTTATCTCTATGGACTTCTCCATCGATCCATCTCTCTCACCCTTTCCCTCTTCTTAGACCTCTATATCTATCTCTTTGCCTCTCTATATGTATCTCTCCATATTTCTTCTTCTATCTCTCCCTCTATACCTATCTCATTATCTCTCCATCTCTGCCTATCCCTATACCTCTCCCTCTCTCTAATTCTCTCTATATATCACTTCCTATTTCTATTTTTATCTTTCTATCTCTCCATCTCTATGTATCCCTCTATCCTCTCGCTCTCCTTCTCTACCCCTCTCCTCCATATTCATATCCACTTCCATCTCTATCTCTATATTCCTCTCTATCTCCTTACCCCCTCTCTCTTGCACACTCTTCCCATCTCTATTTCTCCCTATTTCTATTCCTATATCTCCCTCTCCTTCTCTCCATACCCCTCTCCTTCTCCATATTCATATCCATCTCCATCTCCATCTCTATATTCCTCTCTATCTCTATCTCCCTCTCTCTCACACACTCTTCCAATCTCTATCTCTCCATGTTTCTATCGCTATATCTCCCTCTCTCTCCCTATTGCAAACATAGCATTCAACTCCCTTCATAATGAAGCCTGATTATCTTCCCAATTTAGAGGTTTTGTTTCAACTGTGTCTAATTCCTTATAAGTGGATGCATACTTGATTTGAAGCTATCACTTCTCCATTGATACATTTGTTGCACAAACAACATCATTTGCTAAATAGCCTACCCGGTGACCTCACATTCTATGCAAATATATGTAAAAAATAAACCATATTTTTTCCTAATTGACCTTCCACACTTTCGGTGTACCTATTGTACACAAAGGTGCCATTGCTAGTATATATGTGTGTATGTGTGCGTGTATACACATATATAAAATAAATATACAAAAAGTTAATTTTGAATTTAAATATAAGTAAATTATATATTTTGTATTTTTTATTGTTTATTGATATTTTTTAAAATTATATATCTTATTCAAAAAAATCTATCTTAATTTAAATTGTATATAATAATATATTTCTATATTTAATATACATAAAATTCATTACATATTTTTATAGAAATTTTCACATAACTTTTTTATAAATTATTTTTTTAGAATTTATATGATATTTAAATGACCATACCATCATAAAATTTGCACATGACAATTAGAGGTGATCACAGATTCCAGGCCTAGGCCCTTTGATGTCCTTTATTGACTTTGTATGCTCCAGCGTGACAAACAAATTCACATCAATAATAAATCTCTTTTTGAGGCAATTTATCAAACTGTACACGTGGCTTGCCTATGCTTCTAGATTTCACATACATTCTACCAGGGCACTTGCAAGTACATTTCACAAAAATCAACCTTCCGTCATGCGTTGATGGATGTTCAAATGCTGTTACAAATCTACCATTTCTGTACAGGCTGCATTGAAGAGAAAGCTTAGGACTGCGAGGCGGAGGCAATATAGGCGTGGTCGCGACCATTTGATTGGTAACTGCAACACACAGTAGCTGATCCAAACAGGTGGCTGATATTATTTCCTCCACATCAAAGGTACAAATCTTCCTCGTGTTAAGATGTGTCTCACACCAATGTATCATCTACGGTGAGAGGGGAGTAAAGAAAGTGTACATGGGGAGATGGGCAACACGTCAAGTATGCTTACTCAGTATAACATCGAGGAGGTCCAAGAGCACTGCAATAACATGTGTATGTTGATATATATTTCCTTTGAATCTCGTGGGTTACTTACAATTGTGTTTTAGGTTTTTTTTGAATTAACTCCTATTATAGACCACTTTGATTTTTAATGGGTATCAACAATATTTCAAGAATTTTACTCCCTGTCTCTAGCATTTAGCAAACAAAAGCTTAAAAATTATGTCAAATTTTCTTCCGAGAAATATCAATTAGTTTTAGACCAAATATTTTTTTTGGGTTAGTTTGTGATTTTTTTTCAAGTCGTCTGAAATCTATGTGAATGAAAGATAAAATTGAATTGTCCCTTTCAAGCTTGTCTATCTTTGGGGTCAATTCATTTGTGCAAGAGAATTTTGAACATTGTCTTATTGATTTTTTTTGTTGCTTTTGGTTGTATCACCTTTTTTGTGTTAGATTTATCTTGTTTGTCCCAAATTTGTTTTGGGTTAAATATTTCTTTTTATTTTCTCTATGATTTGCAAGATTTTTTTATAAGGCATTCTAACTTCTATTTAGTTTTGGGTAATCATAGGTTACTTTTGATGATAAAATTAAATACATGTTAAAAATTTATGAATATTTAATTTGTGGAGTCTTTAGTTTAAAATGTGGGCATGTAAAATAGTTTTCTATTTTAAGCCTAGTTAGTATGGTTTAAATTTTATTATTCTAGGCTTAGTTAGGCTTGATCCCGAATTACTAATTAATGTGGAGTAATGGAGATACAAAGTTTGTCTAAGTGGAGTTTAATGGATAATATTCTTATAAGAACAATATTTTGGTATCTTGCAAAGCCTCTTCAATAATGTAGGATCTTAATTGATATAAGTTAGGACATTCAATGTTAATGAATAATTCAATGTTAATGAATAATTATGTATACTTAGTGTTGGAATGATTAAATTTATTTTTTTAATTGTGTTAAAAATGTAAATTTAATACATACACACTCACACATTTCTTATGTGCAACTTCTCTAACCTCATTTATGGTCATGTTATTGTTGCCATTATCCTTATTGGTAACTACGATGGACAATTAATTAAAGCTATCCACCCATTTCTTACGTGCAACCTCCTTAGCCTCATTTCTAGTCATGTTATCATTGCCATTGTCATTTATTGTAATTGTGATGAATAATAAATCAAAGTTGTCGTTGCTAACTTTTCCATTTTGTTAAAATTTTGTATGGAGGGAAATTTCTTTCTTAAATTTGCTAATATGCAAGGAAGTTGGCTTTTTATTTTCTCTCAATATCTCTTCCTCTCTCTCCCCTATTACTCTCTATATTTGACTTCCCTTCTATATATTTCTTTATTTTCCCATCTATCTCTTTCCCTTACTCTCTTTTTCTATATCTATATGTCTCCCCCTCACTCCCTTGTCTCTCCCTCTCTCCCTTTTATCTCTCCCTACCTCTCTCTATATATGAATTCATATCTCTATCTTTCAAGCCTATCATCTCCCCCTCTCTCATTCTCTCTCTCTTTGTCTCTCCCTCTTTCTATCTCCATTTCTTCCTCTCCCTCTTCTCGTCTCCTTCCATCTCCATCTCTCTCTCTCTTCCTCTATATATAGTAATCCTTATCTCTTTCTCCATCTCCATCTCTATATATATTTCTACCTTGTTCTCTATCTCTCTCCCTTATCTCTATCTCCTTAGCTCTTCTCGCATCTCTCTCTTTCCCTATCTTTCTCAATATATGTATCTCTCTATCTCTCCCTCTTTTTATCTCTGTCTCTCATTATCTCTCCCTCTCTCCCTATCACTCTCTCTTTCTATATCTCTCTAATTCTCTAACCTCTCTCTATTTCTCTTCCTCTCTCTCTCTCCCTTCCTCCCTGTCTATTTATATATATCTCTTTCTCTCTATCTCTATCTCCATATCTCTCTCATTCACACACTTCCTATTTCCCCCCCCCTAACTCTACCTTTATATATATATATATATATATATATATATAATTCACACACACACACACACACACACACACACACACACACACTCCATGTTTCTCCCTCCCTATCTCTATCTCTCTCCCTCTCTCTATCACTTGTCTCTAGATCACATCCTTTATCTCTTACTCTTGCCCCCCCCCTCTCTCTCTCTCTCTCTCTCCCTATCACTCCCTCTTTCTATATTTATCTACTTCTATCTCCTCTCTCTTTATCTCTCCCCATCTCTCTCCCTCACTTCCTTTCCCCCTACGTATCTCTTTATATCTACCTCTCTCCCATTTCTCTTCCCATATATCTTTGTCTCCTTCTCTCTATCTCCTATTTCTCTCTCCCTATCTCTGTCACTATTTTCTACCTCTACATCTCTATATTTTCCTATCTCTCTCTCACTCTCCCCCTCTCTCTATATCTCCTTATATCTCTCTAGCAATCTATTTAACCATCCATGTCTCCGTATCTCTCTCCCTCTCTCTCCCTCTATATCTATCTATATCTTCCTCTCTATCTCTCTCTTTATCTCTCTCTCTCTCTCTACCTCTCCACATATCATTGTTTATTTGTCTCCTTATTTCTCTCTATGGACCTCTCTATCCATCCATCTCTCTCCCTCTCTCTCCCCCTTTCCCTCTTCTTAGACCTTTATGTCTATATCTCTTTGCCTCTATCTCCATCTCTCCATATTTCTTCTTCTATCTCTCCCTCTATACCTATCTCATTATCTCTCCATATCTTCCTATCCCTCTCTCTAATTCTCTCTTTATATAACTTCCTATTTCTATTTTTATCTTTCTCTCTCCATCTCTATACACATCTCTGTAATCTCTATGTATCCCTCTATCCTCTCTCTCTCCTTCACTCCATACCCCTCTCCTTCTCAATATCCATATCCATATCCATCTCTATCTTTATATTCCTCCCTATATCCTTAGCTCCTCTCTCTAGCACACTCTTCCCATCTCTATTTCTTTATATTTTTATCCCTATATCTCCCTCTCCTCTCCATATCCTCTCCTCTCTATACCCCTCTCCTTCTACATATTCATATCCATCTCCATCTTTATCTCTATATTCTTCTCTATCTCTATCTCCTTACCCCCTCTCTCACACACTCTTCCAATCTATATCTCTCCATATTTCTACCCCTATATCTCTCTCTCTCTCTCTCTCTCTCTCTCTCTCTCCCTATTGCAAACATAACATTCAAATCTCTTCATAATGAAGCCTAATTATCTTCCTAATTCAGAGGTTTTGTTTCAATTGTGTCTAGATCCTTATAAGTTGAAGCATACTTGATTTGAAGCTATCACTTCTCCATTGATATCTTTGTTGCACAAACAACATCATTTGATAAATAGCCTACCAGGTGACCTCACATTCTATTCAAATGTATGGAAAAAATAGACCATTTTTTTTCCTAATTGACCTTCCACACTTTTAGCGTACCCATTGCACACAAAGATTCGATTGCTAGTATAGATATATGTGCATACACATAAAATATACAAATAGTTAATTTTGAGTTTAAATATAAGTAAATTATATATTAAAATTTATGTTGAGAAAATGTGTCTCAACCTTGCAATTACATAAGGTACTGTTGTTACATAAGGTACTATTCAAGGTAATGTTGATACATAAGGTACTATTCATTCGACGACGAGGGGGTGTGCATTGGGGGGCTGCGTGGTGGGGATCCCCCCCCCCCATGAGGGGTCTGGGGGGATGATTGTAATCTTTGTGATTTCTAAATAATATATTGGAAAACTTTTGGAGTGTGGGGTTTTTCTCCCAAAAAGGGTTTTCCCCACGTAAATCACTGCGTTGTGGTATGCATGATATTTATGTCTATTTTTGTTTAAGTTTTATTTAACTGTTAAAGATTTGTAAAAGTTTTGCATTATTCTCCTCTCAAGATTAGTGTAGGAAGTTGTTCCGCTACCTTAGCTTCCTTACAAGTTAGTATTAGATTATTGTATTTTTATTGTTTATTGATATTTTTAAAAATTATATATCTTATTCAAAAAATTCTTAGTTAATTTAGATTATATATAATAATATATTTCTATATTTAATATACATGATTAATAAAATTCATAAAATATTTTTATATAGAATATTTCACTTCTTTTTAAATTTTTTTTTATTGATGCAAAAGGCAGCTAAGGGACTACATCCGTATATTAATAGGTCAAATATGAACATTACAATCAGTATTAGGGGACCATCAATGGATCATCCCAGAATACCAGGACAAACCAAAGTTGAAAATGGGTTAACACCCAGACACCTCCACCTACAAATAGACCCAGGCTTCGTGGTACCAAAATGGAGCCATCACCCATAATACACCATTCCAAATATTGTCTATATGTGTAAACAAAAGGATTTAGCGACACCCATACCAACACCATAAATACAAATTATAGAGATTTGAGCACCCAGACTTGTCACCATTCCCAAAAAAACACACAAACTTTTCTTAAACCCCCACCTATAACACCAGAGAGTCAAAATGCACCCACACTGCACTCTTACTTCAAGCGGTTCCTTATTCTGGACCTTCCCCAATTAACTGTCTCTTCCGCATCCACCAACCCTTCTGTAGCAATGTATGCCTACAACCAACCCGCCCCCTCATCTGGAACCAAGCTCATGAATATTTGCTTCAAGAATTTAATGCTCTTTGTCGCTACCACACAAAATCTAGGCAAGGATGCTAGATCAATAATATATATATATATATATATATATATTTTAAAAATTTATATGATATATTTAAATGACCATACCGTCATAAATTTTTCACATGAAAATTAGAGGTGATCATCAAATTCTAGGCTTGGGCCCTCTGATGTCCTTTACCAACTTTGTATGCTCTAGTGTGGCAGTCAAATTCACATCAGCAATAAATTTCTTTTTGAGGTAGTTTATCAAATTGTCCATGTGGCTTGTCTATGGTTCTAGATTTTGCATACATGTCTACCAGGGCACTTGCAGTTCTAAATCTCACAAAAATGAATCTTTCGTCATGCATTGATGGATGTCCAAAACATTCCACTATCGATCATGGTATTACTCTTAGATTTTTGATTGAAAAAATTTGGAACGTTCAAGGGGAGGAGGCCTTTTTCTACTTTGTTGACTTCAAAAAAGCCTTTGACACAATGCCACATGGCAAGTTGTGGAATATAATGGAGGAACTGGGAGTCCCAAAGGCACTTAGGGCGATTGTTCATAGGCTGTATGAGCAGGTCAGAGCTAAAATCAGAACTAATGAAGGTATGTCTGAGTGCTTTGGTAGTGACATTGGAGTTAAGCAAGGCTGGCTGCTTTCTCCAACGCTATTTGGGCTTTACATTGACAAGTTGGAAGAGTGGATAGACAAAGTTGGTGGGGAAATTCAGTTGGCCAATTATGTAATAAAATTGCTCTTGTATGCCGATGATCTCATTTTGATCACTAAAACAACACATGAGTTAAGAAAACATTTGAAAGCTCTCGAATCCTTTTGTCAGGAAGTTGGGATGGAAGTGAATACTAGTAAAACTAAAATTATGATCTTCTCTCTGAGAAGGAAAAAACAACAAATTAGCTTTATCTTTGAAGGAAATCCGCTGGAAATTGTAGATGAATACAAATACATTGGGCTAGATTTTCACTATAAGCTCAGTTGGGAAACTTGTAGAGCAAAAAGGATCCAAGGAGGCTGGAAAGCACTTTACTCTCTACAAAATAGATGTAGAAATGCTGAATTATGGGATTGGAAAACCAAGAGAACGTTGTTTGGCTTACTTGTGACCCCGGTGGTTCTATATGGGTGCGAAATTTGGGGTAGCAGCATGTCAGATTAGAAATGGAGGCAAGTGGAAAGAATTCAAAAGCATCTATTTGTTAGCAGCCTTAAGCTCAAAACTACGATACCTTATGAGATTTTACTAGTGGAGACGGGCATCTTTCCCTTGGAGGCTTTCGCGATGATTCGGTTACTAAGTTACCTACAAAAGGTTCAAAATATGGAGGACCATCGGTGGCCTAAGCTAATTGTAAAAGAAAAGTTGGATAGAAGAAGGAATACATGGATGAAACAAAACAAAAAATGGATGGAAAAGTGGGGTGTGAATATGCAAGATTGTCCAAGTACAAATGAAGAAACAAAAAAATATGTGAAACAAAAATTCAAAAATGCTATATGGACAAAACAATCAGGGCGAAAAAAGGACTATTATATCAAAGAATTAAATCCCAAGGGGGACCATGATGAAAAGGCATATATAGGAGCAAATATTAAATAGAGAGAAAAGATGTTGATAGCTCAACTCTGAACTAGCTCACATCATTTTAGATGTGAAACATGCAAATGGATGGTTCCTAAAGAAGAGTGGGAAAAAATAATATGTCATTTTTGCGACATGGGATTAGTGGAGACAGAGTGGCACTTTGCTATGGAGTGCTCAACGTATAAAGATATTCAGGTCACTTATGGGGACACCTTACAAGTGGATAGCTTAAATACCTTGTTTGAGGAGGAAAGGTTGGTCAAATTAACAAATTACATCATCAAAATTCACTGTCGTAGAGCTGACCTCGAGCGAAGATCTCAAGCTGTTTAGGGTCTTCTCTTTTTGGTGGTGGTCTTGTGCTATTCCTGGGTCCCATAGGTTGTTGTGGCCTCGTGGACATTATTAAAATATTTCATTTCATTTCATCAAACCTTGTTACAAACCTACCATTTTCGTATAGGTTGCATTGAAGAGAAATCTTAGGCCTACGGGGTAGAGGCAATATAGACGTGGCCGCGACTAGTTGATTGGTAACTACGACACACAACAACTGATCCAAATGAGTGGCTGATATTATTTCCTCCAGATCAACGATTTGAATCTTCCTCGTGTTAAGCTGTGTCTCACACCAATGTATCATCTATGGTGAGAGGGGAGTAAAGGAAGTGTACATGTAGAGATGGGCAACACGTCAAGTATGCTTACTCAGTATGACATAGAAGAGGTCCAAGAGCACTACAATAACATGTGTATGTTGATATTTCCTTTGAATCTCATGGGTCACTCACAATTGTGTTTTAGGTGTTTTTGAACAATCTCCTATTATAAAACACTTTAATTTTTAATGGGTATAAACAGTATTTCCATAATTTTGGTCCCTTTCTCTAACATTTGCTAGGGTTTAATGGATTGTTTGTTGGATTTTTGATATGAGAAACTTTCAGAGAAATTCATATATCTTTCAGTAAACAAAAACTTAAATTATTCAAATTTGCTGTTTAGAAATATCAATTAGTTTTAGACCGAATTTTTTTGGCCAGTTTATGAATTTTTTTTTCATGTCATTTGAAATCTATGCGAATGAAAGATTAAATTGAATTGTCCCTTTCAAGATTGTTTGTGTTTGGGGTTGGTACATTTGGGCAGGGGTAAAATATTTTTATTAGGGTGTCTAAAATTTTTGGTAAGTGTTAAATTTATAATAAGAAAATTGAATATCAGAGAATTTCAAACATTGTCTTGTTGAGCTTTTTTGGTTTCTTCAGCCGCTATCATCTTGTATCGCCTTTTTAGTGTTAGATTTATCTTGTTTGTGCCAAATTTATTTTAGGTTATATTTATTTTTATTTTCTCTATGATTGGGCAAGAATTTTTTATAGGGCATTCTAACTTCTATTTAGTTTTAGGTAATCATGGGCTACTTTTGATGATAAAATTAAATACATGTTAAAAGATTTATGAATATTTAATTTGTGTTGTCTTGAGTTTAAAATGTGGGCATGTAAAATAGTTTGCTATTTTAAGCCTAGTTAGTATGGTTTAAATTTTATTATTCTAGGCTTAGTTAGGCTTGATTTTGAATTGCTAATTAATGTAGAGTAATGGAGATACAAAGTTTGTCTGAATGGGGTTTAATGGATAATATTCCTACAAGAATAATATTTTGGTATCTTGCAAAACCTCTTCAATGTCAATGAATAATTATGTATACTTAGTGTTGGAAAGATAAAATTTAATTTTTTAATTGCATTAAAAAAATAAATTTAATATAAACACACTCACACATTTCTTATGTGCAACCTCTCTAACCTCATTTTTGGCCATGTTATTGTTGCCATTGTCCTTATTGGTAACTATGATAGACAATTAATTAAAGATCTCCACCCATTTCTTACGTGCAACCTCCTTAGCCTCATTTCTGGTCATGTTATCATTGCCATTGTCATTTCTTGTAATTATGAAGGATAATAAATCAAAGTTGTTGCTAACTTTTCCATTTTGTTAAACTTTTGTATGGAGGGAAATTTCTTTCTTTCTTAAATTTGCTAATATACAAGGAAGTTGGTTTTTTATTATCTCTTCCTCTCTCTCCCCTATTCTCTCTACATTTGTCTTCCCTTCTATATTTCTTTCTTTTCTCATCTATCTCTTTCCCTCTCCCTATCTCTCTCCCTAACTCTCTTTTTCTATACCTATTTGTCTCCCCCACTCCCTTGTCTCTCCCTCTCCCTCTTTATCTCTCTTTCTCTCTCTATATATGACTTCATATCTCTACTTTTTTAGACTATCATCTCCTCCCCTCTCATTCTCTCTCTTTGTCTCTTCTCTTTCTTTCTCCATTTTTTCCTCTCCCTCTTCTTGTCTCCTTCCATCTCCCTCTCTCCATCTCTATATAGTAATCCTTATCTCAATCTTCATCTCCATCTCCATATATATCTCTATCTTCTTCTCTATCTCTCTCCCCTATCTCTATCTCCTTACCTCTTCCTACATCTCTCTCTTCCCCTATCTTTCTCAATATATGTATCTCTCCATCTCTCACTTTTTTTATATCTATCTCTCCTTATCTCCCTCTCTCCCTATCACTCCCTCTTTCCATATCTCTCTACTTCTCTATCCTCTCTCTATTTCTCTTCCTCTCTCTCCCTTCCTCCCTATCTATTTATATACATCTATTTCTCTTTTTCTCTCTATCTCCATATCTCTGTCACTCACACACTCCCTATTTCCCCCTCCCTAACTTTATCTTTATATCTATCACTCATTCACACACTCCCTATCTCTATCTCTATCTCCCCCTCTTTATCTCTCTCCCTCACTCTATCACTTGTCTCTATCATATCCTTTATCTCTTATTCTTTCCCCCTTTATCTCTATCTTCCCATCTATCCCTGTCTCTTCCTCTCTCTCTCCCTCTCTCCCTGTCACTCCCTCTTTTTGTATTTATCTATTTCTCTCCGGATATCTCTCTCGCTCACTTCCTCCCTATCCCCTTATGTATCTCTTTATATCTACCTCTTTCCTATTTCTCTTTCCATATATCTTTATTGTTATTTATCTTCTCATATATCTTTCTCTCCATCTCTATATATGTATCTCTTCCATCTCTATGTATGCTTCCATCCTCTCACTCTCCTCTCCATACCCCTCTAATGCCGTTTATCGGCTTTGTATGCTCCGGCGTGGCAGCCAAATTCACATGAACAATAAATTTCTTTTTGAGTCAGTTTATCAAACTGTCCACGTGGCCTGTCTATGCTTCTAGATTTCGCATACATGTCTACCAGGGCACTTGCAATTACATTTCACAAAAATCAACCTTTCGTCATGCGTTGATGGATGTCCAAACCCTGTTACAATTCTACCATTTTTGTACTGGCTGCATTGAAGATTAAGCTCAGGCCTGCGAGAAGGAGGCAATATAGGCATGGCCGCGGCCATTTGATTGGTAACCGCGACACACAACAGCTGATCCAAACGGGTGGCTGATATTATTTCCTCCACATGAACGGTTCAAATCTTCCCTGTGTTAAGCTGTGTCTCACACCAACGTATTATCTGAGGTGAGAGGGAAGTAAAGGAAGTGTACATGCAGAGATGGGCAACACGTCAAGTATGCTTACTCAGTATGACATCGAGGAGGTCCAAGAGCACTGCAATAACATGTGTATGTTGATATTTCCTTCGAATCTCGTGGGTCACTCACAATTGTGTTTTAGGTGTTTTTGAACTGTCTCCTATTATAGACCACTTTAATTTTTAATGGGTATCAACAATATTTCCAGAATTTTGGTCCCTTTCTCTAACATTTTCTAGGGTTTAATGGATTGTTTGTTGGGTTTTTGATATGAGAAACTTTCAGAGAAATTCAGATATTTTTTAGCAAACAGAAACATCAAACTTGCTGCCTAGAAATATCACTTAGTTTTAGACCGAATGTTTTATGGCCAGTTTGTGAATATTTTTTTCTGTCGTTTGAAATCTATGCGAATGAAAGATTAAATTGAATTATCCCTTTCAAGCTTGTCTGTCTTTGGGGTCAGTTCATTTGGGCAGGGGTATAACATTTTTATTAGGGTGTCTGAAATTTCTGCTAACTGTTGAATTTATAATAAGAAAATTGAATATCAGAGAATTTCGAACATTGTCCTGTCGAGCTTTTTTGGTTGCTTTGGCTGCTATTGCCTTGTATCGCCTTTTTTGTGTTAGATTTATCTTGTTTGTGCCGAATTTATTTTGGGTTGTATTTGTTTTTATTTTCTCTATGATTGGCGGGATTTTTTTATAGGGCATTCTAACTTCTATTTAGTTTTGGGTAATCATGGGCTACTTTTGATGATAAAATTGAATACATGTTAAAAAATTTATGAATATTTAATTTGTGGAGTCTTAGTTTAAAATGTGGGCATGTAAAATAATTTGCTATTTTAAGCCTAGTTAGTATGGTTTAAATTTTATTATTCTAGGCTTAGTTAAGCTTGATTCCAAATTACTAATTAATGTGTAGTAATGGAGATACAAAGTTTGTCTGAATGGGGTTTAATGGATAATATTCTTACAAGAATAATATTTTGGTATCTTGCAAAGCCTCTTCAATAACGTAGGATCTTAATTGATATAAGTTAGGACATTCAATGTTAATGAATAATTATGTATACTTAGTGTTGGAAGGATTAAATTCAGTTTTTTAATTGGATTAAAAAAATAAATTTAATATACACACTCACACATTTCTTATGTGCAACCTCTCTAACCTCATTTCTGGTCATGTTATTGTTGCCGTTGTTGTTATTGCCTTATTGGTAACTGTGATGGACAATTAATTAAAGATATCCACCCATTTCTTATGCACAACCTCCTTAGCCTCATTTCTGGTCATGTTATCATTGCCATTGTCATTTCTTGTAATTATGACGGATAATAAATCAAAGTTGTTGTTGCTAACTTTTCCATTTTGTTAAACTTTTGTATGGAGGGAAATTTCGTTCTTTCTTAAATTTGCTAATATACAAGAAAGTTGTCTTTTTAATTTGAGCACCCCTTTTTTTAACTAATGCTCTGCTATAACAGGATATTATCAAACCACCCCATGTTATCCTCCAGTTAGTTTGCTTTTGCATCCATTAATATTTTAAAAGGTGGCCTTTTCTTGTTATGCTTACAATTATTTGTATTATCGACTTTTATAATTCTGTAGCCTTCAATATACAGTGCAGAGATAATAATACAAGAAAACAGATATTGAAGAAGTTTAGAAAATCTTGACTAATGCCTTTTCAATGTCAGATTCCTGGTCATAATCTTTTTTTTTTTCATCTGAAACAGTGAAATCTATAATATTTTATGTATCTTATATGGAAAGTTAGTAAACTTGTACGAAGAGGAGATGCTGTTTTATAGAAATTCAGTCAGATCCTCATATTCCAATGGCAAATATTTATGGAGATAATTTCAGGAAAATAGGCAATTAGGAAATTTTAACCACTACATCTACATGCCTAAGAACAAGACAAAACACCATGGCAAGGATTAAACTGTACAGACAATGCATGCATAATCACTTGTAATTGAGTGTCTTGATTTTCAAACTTTGTCACTGTTTCAGTTTCACAGCAAGAAATAGTTTCCCTCTATGAACGTTTTTGTGCACTGGATTGAAATGGGACGGGTTTTATATCAGCAGACGAGTTTTTATCTGTGCCAGAGTTTGCAGTGAATCCACTTTCTAAGGTAAAAACTTTTGATGTTGAGGTTTATTGTAACTCTTTGTTTCATATTACTGAATTGAGCTTTACTATTTCACTGAATTGCAAATCATGATTACCCTCTCAAGCTAGATTCAAGATCACCCATTTTAGCTAAAATTTTAATGAACACAAGTAAGTTAAATCTGTCACCAAAATAATAATGTGATTCAAAATGTAGCTATTCATTTGCATATAGAATTGTATCAGCAGAATTCAGTTTGAGATTATTAATGTTTGTCTTTTCTGTGCAGAGGTTGTTGAGAATGCTCGATGGTTTAAACTTCAAAGATTTTATATCCTTTTTGTCACCTTTTAGCTCGAAAGCTAATCTGCTTCAAAAAATTGAATGTAAGAGTTCCAATGAAGACCTTAATTAAAATTAATGTCCTTAATTCAAATGGGAAAAAAAGAAATAGATATTTGTGTATAGCTTTCTACAAAGCATAAAGACATTACTAGGTTTGTTAAACATGTTATTCCTACAACTTCTGATTCAAGGACATGGATAGGCATTCATGCGTGTACTTGGTGATCACTTTTGTTCTGTGGCTCTTTACCAGTCATCTACAAAGTTTATGATTCAGACGGCAATGGAAAAGTGACACTTCGTGATTTACTAGAAGTCTTGCAGGATTTGACTGGCTCTTTTATTTCTGAAGAGCAGCGTCAGGTCCATTATATTCTCCTATCTTGTGTTCTTAAACTAAATCCTAATTGGAACAGAATAGCTTCTTTGTACTCAGAATCCCTTGCAGGTTTCAATCATTCACTGTTTGCTGTAGGATGAGTCATGCTTTTCATGAAAGATAGGAATTTTATGAATGATTTTAAAAGGAATATTTTGGTTTGGTGTAATTTCTTTCCCTTCATAAATAACTATATCTTTATTTTTTAGATTTCCTACTGAAGTTCTAGATGCATTTCATAACTGCAGCAAGTTGTGGGTCAAGTTTTGGAGGAAGCAGGGTATTCAAAAGACTGCACTTTGACAATAGATGATTTTGTAAAGGTATGCACATTTCAAGCTTACTCTTCTTTTTGGCTAGTTCTAAACTTCTAAGTGTTTACTATATCTCTGACCTCTCTATTTCTGTAATATTAGTATCTGGACAGTGTCTTGGGATATAATTGGAGATGGGCTTTTCTTGCCAATCCCATCTGGATCTTCCTTATTTTCCCATTTTGCCAAAATAAATTAAAATAGGTATCTTTCTTTAAATTTCTCTAATTAAATTTGACGGTCCAGATTTGTGTACTATTTAAGGAGGGTTGGCACATAGGCACCCTGTTTGTAATGTCCCCTCCAAAGTGAGACATCTGTATTCAGTAGATTAGCCTATTATTGTGATCCTCGTAGGCTAATGAGATTGGATAGAGGGTCCATTGAGGGATGCAGCTTCTTCAGTAGTCAGAGCTATGCAGGTTGGTGTTCGTTTGAGGTCTACAGGACTCCGTATGAAGGACTTGCTATTTATAGTAAGTCAGAGATGCTAGAGATGGGACCCTGCTATTTTTAGTAAAGGGGCATGGTCATATGCAGTTTCCTCATGCCAGCTCCCAGTTCTGATGGTGTGCAAAAATGTTGAGTAATAATGGAGATATTAATATTTATTTGATTAAAATAAATATTAATGGTTTTGAGCTTATAATATTAAGTTATAATATAATTTTATATTATAACTTAAGTGACTTAAGTGAAGGGTCAAGTTCTCATCAGTTGGGGCCAGTTGAGCAATTAAATTAAATTGAATTATTTATGCACCAACTATTGAGACTTAAATGAAAATTAAAAAGTAATATTATTACTCATTTCAAAATCGAAGAAGAGGAGCTTTTTGGGATAAATCGAACCCTAATGTGAGAAGCCTATTTATCTCTTGAAAATCGTACAAGGCTCCATTATGATGATTGTTGTGTTGTTGATGAATTTTGTCTGAGAAGAGAAAGCCAAGGGTTTTCAATCCTCGTGCCATTGGAGAACGTTTCTTCTTCAGTGTTTGCAGCCATTTGAAACAATGAAATACCTGTTGAATTTGGTATTTTGGAGGGCATCATTCAGGTGTTCTATTTGAGCATATTGGTGAGGGAATACATAGATTATTCAAGGGTTTCAAGGTTTTATGTTTGCAGATCTGAAGATTGTGGAAGATTAAGATTTAATCATTTGCAAATCAAATTTATGTTTGCTGCTACAGTGACGTGAATAGTAGCTCTACAGTACTCGCGCTACAGTGACGTGAATAGTAGCGCTACAGTGCCCGCTACAGTACCCATGCACCAAGGGTTTGATTCTGTGGTTCAAAGGTAGCATATTGAATGAGATTTGGACCTGTTATGAGTTTGCTTTTTTAGCTGAAGATTGTGAACAACAGCTGCATGTTTGCAAATTAATCCGGGTATGATTGTAATAACCTGCTCTATTGAATAATGATCAAAATATATAGTGGAGGAGTTATTATTGCAATTGCTTGTATTCTTTCATGTTTTTGCATCTTATTTCCTTGCAAATATTTCAAGAAAACACAAAAAAGCAGAAAACCCTCATTAAACATCAAACACACAAAACAAAAAAATCAGCATAAAAAATAAGGGCACGAAGTGTTATTACACTATTGATGTTAATGGCAGCGTTAGTCATATTCTTCCAGCGATCTCCTTTGCTTCATAATAATAAATTAAATCATAGCCTAGGGTTATTTAATTTATTGAGAGATTGATTTATTGTTGGGTTGCAATTTGTTTGTTAAAGCCGACATCATGATTAGTGAAGAGGCACGAATAATAAAGAGATATATTTGTTATCAAGGCCGACCTTGAAGTGGCATGATTTCATGAAGGAGGCACGTTTCTTGATGAAAGCTGAATTGTATTGAAAAGGCATGACTCTTTCATTCATTGTGTATATATGCTCGATGGGACTTCATTGTTCATCATTCAGTTTTGTTCATTCGATATATATTATCCATTCCTATCATTGTACGAATTCTGTAGAAGGCCAGTTCGTGTTTTCTATAGAAGGCTGAAGTTATCATCTGTAGTTTGCTACTGTGATTGCATTCAGATTCTATATTCATCTCAAGCTCGGTTCACATAGGTGCGTGTTTGTCTTCAAGAGCAGTTCGAGTTTCTGTAGGTGGTTGAGTTTATTATCTACAAATTGCATCAGTTTGTGATGCTTATTATTGGCCTTCCTATCGACCCATTGTAAAGGAGACATTCTTTGTGATATCCAATATATAAGTGATATATTGTTGTTGGGTTTTTCTCCCTCAAGAGGAGGGTTTACCCAAGGTATCTGTTGTGTTATTGTGTTGAATTTTGAATTAATTTTCTGTGCTCTAATCTGATCTTAAATCTAACATGGTATCAGAGTGGGTCTAAGAAAAAGATTGATTCTTCCTTCGATTAAGCGGAGTTTAAGAAAAAGATCTGATTCTTCCTTCGATTAAGCGGACCTTTGAAGCGGATTTGTTATTTGATATAGAAGTGGCATATCAATTGCAGTAGTCTGAAGAAGGCCGATAATAATCTTCACACACTTTTGCAGTAGTCGGGTCACATACATGTGGTTCAGAGCTATGGGCTTATTAACAGAGGTAGTCTCATTGAAAGATGATGAGTCGACTTATTAGGAAGGTGTCGAATTTTAAATAACTCCCTGCCATATGCGCACTCCTTTAATTGGACTCCAGTTTTGGGAGACTCACCATCATTGTTGCGAAATCAATCCGATATCTGCATAGAAGAACATACGGCGTCTAAGTCTCAGGAGATTAGAGCCCACATGAAAATTCTCATGATACTGCGTCATCACATCTCCGGTTGGATTCCGCACTACTGGAAGTTAACGCATAGGCACATCTATTCAAGAACTTTGTGCATGTCATGCTGCCTCAATCTTCACCATCTTTAGTGTCTCAGTTGACGAGGCTATCTAGCGATGTCATCTTGGGTAGAGTGTGGATGACATCACCTAAATCTTGGCTATGTTTGCGGAAGATTGAGGTTGTTCTAATTTCAGGAAATCAAATGCTTGGTTGTCACTACTTGCAGAGGCCGATTTATTTTATTTTCTTTGGAAGAAGTCGGCCTCGGAAGGCGAATAAGACCACATTGATGGAAATTCCAGATAAAGGAAAAGTCAAGCATACTATTACCGGGTGCTGCTTAGAAGTCTTCTTGCTGCCACACTTGTGTAGCATTTGTTTGGAATCAAGTGGAAATTATGTAAGTCTACTGCTCAGGACAAGGCCTTCAGATTGATGCCAGTTGGAGTATCTTATGCATCTCACCAATCGGAAGCCAAGGAACTAAGATGCCAATCTTGGTTCATCGAGTGTAGAAGGAATTGTGGGTTCCTATTGTTGCCGCCTTCAACTTCAGTCATCCAGGTTCTTGCTAGTGTCGTGGCAATCCAAGAACATCTTCAATTTGATATGTTGAAGCAGCTATGAGCCTTAATATACAAAAATAGCTCATTGAAAGCATGTGGACTTCTGTGTATGCTTGGAGGGCAGTGTAGTTAAGCAGGCATTTAGTACGCATAACACCAAGAAATGTGTTGTGTTGGAGTTAAATTCCAGCTTCCAGTTTGAAGCCTCCACCAGCCTAAGAAAGCATTAGAAGGTTTTTTTTGGTGGGGGGGGGGGGCGCTGCAACCAATTCAATTAAAGAGATACGTATTTCTCCTTGTTGTTTGTGCCTTTGAAATTACTTCTGTCTAGGCTAATTTTTTTTTTCAATCTGTTGAGTTGTGCAGATCTAATAACGTTTGTGTGATCATGTGTGTAGCAAAGATCATGTTTTCTCTTGAATTGTGATCCCTGGGATGAGATCCTTTGGGGTTACCTTTCATTCATTATGAGATATTCATGCTAATTGTAAAGATCTCTGAGTATGACTCTGAGATGAAAAGAGAATTGCAATTTCGATGGTGATTAGTTGGTCACATCGATATCATTCTCTAATGCATGAACTGTGATAGAGCCTTAACTCTTGGAGAGGGTTGGTTCTACATGCTAACTAAAAAATGCATTCAAATCTGTAGTTGTGCAAATTGTTTTTTGTTGTTCTGAGCTTAGCACTCTCGAGAGGACTAAAAGATGAAAGGAAGAGTTATATCAAAATTCAATAAAGATAAGTTCTTTATCTCTTCATTTTGTTCTTTTGATATATAGGTTGATTCACTTATTCATGTTTTAATATTGTTCATAAATTCTTATGTATTCATGCTATAACCTGAGATAGTAAACTTTGTATGATTCTAGCCTTGATATTTCTTTGGATAGTTATAAACGGTTATTAATCTCTCTCTAAAATGCTTCCAGGACAGATCTAGAAGCAAGAAGGTGATGAGAGATTTTTTAGTGATGAAAAGCTTGAGGTATCTTGTGAGGAAGTCATGCCGACCAAAGAAATGATCAAGCGTGAAGTCACGACTTGCAGCCATGGGACTGAGTTGGTGGCTAGAGGGAGTTCACTTCCAGAAGTCTTCTTTGCAATCTCTGAGGCAGGGATCAAGAGGGAGTTTTGTGACTCACTGAGAAGATTGCAGTGTTGCAAGGCCAGGTGTTAAATCCTTTAGTTGCTGAGATTAGAATTGCACAAGACAGTCATCTAGATTTGATATTGGTAGTTCCGCAAACCTATTTAGAATAGATTAATCTGCAATGAGGTCAAGGAGGTCAACCCTGAACTCTCTTCAGTACTAGAGGTGTGCACTGGAAAACATTTATCTAAGGCAAGCGTTGTAGGCAATCTTGGACGATGAGGTCAGAAGGTTAATGCATGTGCTTAAAGATTCAGAGGGAGCCTACTGAACCTGAAGAAGATGGTAATCTAGTTGATCTTGGTTCTTTATGTTGATTTATTTCTTACTGAAGAAGATCATCTCATTATCAATGCAAGGAGGAGTTAGCTTCTGAATTTGAAATGAAGCTGATCTTGGTTACATTACTTCCTTGGTTTAAAAGTATGGCAAAGGCCTATTGTGATCTTTTGGACATTCTTGAAGAGATTTGGTATGATGGATTGCAAATCCATGTCTACACCTATGGAGACCAACTTGCATAAGTTGAAAGAGGCTGCAACTAGTTCAAATCTGATGGATCCCATGATGTATAGGTAGTTGATTGGATCGTTGATGTATCTAGTCTATACTAGATCAGATATTTGCCATGCAGTGAGTGCACTTGGTCAGTTCATGTGTGAACCAAGGAAAATACATGTAGTTGCAGCGAAGCATATCCTGAGATACTTGTGTGGCATAGTTGGGTATGGATTGAGATATTCTTTTGATGTGGACTTGAAGCTGTATGGTTATACAGATTCTGATTGGGCAGTTTGTGTTGTTGATCGGAAGAGTACCTCTGGATGTTGTTTCAGTTTGGGGTTTGCGATGATCTCCTGGTGTAGCAGGAAGCAGTCTTCAGTGGCACTAAGCACCGCAGAGGCAGAGTATATTGCAGCTTGTGTGGCAGCTCGAGAAGCAGTGTGGATTTGGAAGCTCCTTGCAAGATTGTTTGGTCAATCATTGGAGCTAACTGCCATCCATTGTGATAATCAAAGCTTTGAGAAGATTTCTGTCATTCCAATGTTTCATGACAAAACTAAGCATGTTGAGATCAAATACCACTATATCAGAGATATGGTATTGAGGAAAATAATTCAGTTGAGGTATATCAGCACTGATGAGCAGAGGACAAACATTCTCACCAAGCCTCTCTCCAGGATAAAGTTTGTGTACTTTCGAGACATGCTTGGTATGGTGGAGAATCAAGCCCTGGCTAAGAAGTCGTCTCAGTATCAGTGATCCTCTTTAATGCATTTCTCTTTGAGAGAGATTTGAGATGCAAGCCCTTGTTAATGCATTTCTCTTTGATATTTGAGGTGAAAGCCCTTGTTTCCACCCTCTAGGAGAGCCATGGTGGATGTCATGTGTGTGACTCCATGACAACATCAAGTGAGAGAGTTTGTGATGATTTTCTTGTACTTGTGTTTCACCCTCTAGGAGAGCCATGGTGAATGTCACGACGAGGTGACAACATCACATTGAGTGATGAGCACTTGTACATACCATCTATGGGTGCAACCATGATGGTTGATATCACGATGAGGTGATATCTTTCTTTTCCACATATGGGTGTAGCCATTGTGGTAGACATCACGATGAGGTGATATGTCTTGAATAGCTGGAAGTATTCTCCCTAGTTGAGGGGAGTGTTGATGTTAATGGCAGCGTCTGTCATATTCTTCCAACGATCTCCTTTGCTTCATAATGATAAATTAAATCATAGCCTAGGGCTATTTAATTTATTGAGACTTCGATTTATTGTTGGGTTGCAATTTTTTTGTTAAAGTCGACATCATGATTAGTGAAGAGGCACGAATAATAAAGAGATATATTTGTTATCAAGGCCGACCTTGAAGTGGCGCAATTTCATGGAGGCATGTTTCTTGATGAAAGCTGACTTGTCTTGAAAAGACACGACTCTTCCATTCATTGTGTATATATGCTCGATGGGACTTCATTGTTCATCATTTAGTTTTGTTCATTCGATATATATTATCCATTCCTATCATTGTACGAATTCTGTAGAAGGTCAGTTCGTGTTTTCTATAGAAGGCAGAAGTTATCATCTGCAGTTTGCTACTGTGATTGCATTCAGATTCTATATTCATCTCAAGCTCGATTCACTTAAGTGCGTGTTTGTCTTCAAGAGCAGTTCGAGTTTCTGTAGGTGGCTGAGTTTATTATCTGCAGATTGCATCAGTTTGTGATGCTTATTATTGGCCTTCCTATCGGCCCATTGTAAAGGAGACATTCTTTGTGATATCCAATATATAAGTGATATATTGTTGCTGGGTTTTTCTCCCTCAAGAGGAGGGTTTTCCCAGGGTATCTGTTGTGTTATTGTGTTGAATTTTGAATTAATTTTCTGTGCTCTAATCTGATCTTAAATATAACACACCCATAGGCCATATTAACCAAAGGAAACTTATTAATTAAAGGAGGAAAGTAAAAATGGAAGAGTATTGAAAAAAGGAAAGAAAAATAAAGTGTCAATAAAGTGAAAGAAGAGAAATGAGAAGGAGAAAAGTTAGTTGGCAATAAAATGAGAGAGGGTTAGTGTTAAAAATTCCAATCATGATGTGTAATTTCCTAATGCCGAAATAACATTGAATTACACACAAAACATTGAAATTATAACAGTAGAAACAATGAAATGAGACACAAATATTTTACCCATGTAATTTGCTTTACATTCCGTCAAAAGCTTGCAAGCCACCTCTACAACTAGTCCTTAAGTTGCATGGAAATATTACACTGCTCTGAGTTATTGAACTTTTATCGTGTATCTATCTTTATAATATTCAGCTAAAACATCTAATATTCCAAAATAGAACTCTTATATCACACAGGAATGACCTGGAAGATATTTATAAATAATTAGTGATTATCTACACTTTATTAGACTTTTTTAACTAAATGAAATACTTCCACTTTAATCATTAAAGTGAATTACAAAATAGAAACAACTCAAACTACTTGCACATTCATACTGAACTTGTGCAGAAGTTTTGTTCTAAGCTAAAAAACTCAACAGTTAGGTGAGGTGAAAAGAAGAGAAGCCTTAGGAAGATAACACCACACCGAGAATTTTTTTTTAATTTTTTGGGGCGCAATAGTAAGATATAGACCAACCATAAGTACAAAAGGTCATGAGAAAGTTTAAAGAAACAAAAATTTAGTTATGCTTAAGTGTGCAAATGATTTGGGCGCCAAGTGTGCTTTAGTTCCATCCCTCATCTCTATTTAGATTATGCATGTGCTTGGATTTCAACAAACTCTTAATTTTCTTTTTCAGTGATTATCTTCTTTCACCAAATCCTTGTTTGTTTCTAGGGAGACATGGTGATTTTTGTTAGATGAATGCTCTGCAAGTGTTGATTTGTTGATGCATCCATGATTGATGTTTGCTCCATGTTCTTGGAACCTAGTGTCTATATAGCATCCAGTTTCACCAATATAGGGGGTTCTACAAGGACAATCAATTTTGTAAACACATATAAGTAGTTCTTTCTTATCCTTTGTGGGAATAATCACAGTCTTGAATTTCTTATGCAGTTTAGAAGTTGTCTTGATGCTTTTCTTCTTTTAATTTTTTGCAATCTTATTTGAGATTCTTTCAAGTTGAAGTTTTCAACGCAAGGTAGAAAAACCATCAGCATGTTTGTCTCATCATCAACGCTTCTATTGGCCTCATGACACCTCTTGGCTTGTCTAAATTCTCTCAAGATTTGCTTATCCTTGTACCCAGTCATCATAAAAACCTTAATTAGGTGATAGATCTCTTGGTCAACATGTTCTTTATCACATATTCTAAAGGGCCTTGTAGTAAGAGTTCTTAAACTCCTACTTTTTGGGCTGGGTGATGGTTGGAAGATGCATGATGATAGAAGTCTGTTTGGTGCTTTTTTTTCCCTAAAAAACTTGGAGTGCAATGGATCCATCATGGTTTTCAAGAAGAATATCATGCAAGGGTAACTTTTTATCACACTCAATCTTTTTTATAAACTTAATGCCATTCACATTGTTTTTTATGCATGAACAAAATAGCTCTAGACTATCTAGACCACACTGCTAGCCCAAATTAGTATCATTAAGGTAATTTTTCCACTACCTCGTCATTAAAGTGAACGATTTTAGTACTTTTTCCTCAAAGTGCTTCATGAGGAGGTTTACAATTACATGAGAAAGTGGGTTCTATAGCAACACCATCCAGTTGCGCATAGAAAGACCTTTGGAAAGTGAAAAAGTTTATTTTAAGCAAAGTTCAACAAGCGTAACAGTCTTGTGCTCTATGCATTTGTTAATCCAATCAAACACTTCGTAGATTGGGACTCTAGTAAAAAATGAAATCACATAAAATCTAACAAAATTTTCATCATCACTCACCTTCTTGTCTTTAATGAAGTCAACAGGATGGGAAGAATCTTTAATGAAAGAATATTTTCTTCCTATAAATGGTTTGTTATTTCTTGGCAAGGAGGGAAACTAACTTGTAAGTTAGAGAATCATGGGTCTTAACAGTATCTTGTCTTTATCAATTTTAGGATAACCATATATTTTGGGGGTGACCTCTTTGTTACAGATGATATGATTTTAATATTATATTCTAAGGAGGATTGGTAATGGTGTTTTAACCTTCTTTGTGATCATGGACATTAGGTTAGAGCTTGATACCTACCATTGTTGGTGAGATGGCCCGTCATTTTAGCATCATATGACTTAACTTGGATTAAGAAGTAAAGAGACGTGCCCCTCACCAAGGGGAAGATATAATAAAAGACATGTCTTTTCCCTCACAAGGAGGGATATAAAGGATATAGCATCATGGCTGGAGGGAAAAAAGGCAGACAAACTTTGCAGATCAGGGAAAAACAATAAATAAAATCCAGAATATACAAGTAGATCAGGCTAGAGATAGATAAGAGATCGGGTTGGGGGAAGTGATTATAGTTTATGCAGACTGAACCCATTAAAGTGGTAAGTATTTTCATAACTTTAAACGGTCAACAGTTGATAAATAATTTAATATATTTAGAAAATGATGTTTATTAAATATATTATTAATTTAGATAATGATGATGGACAAATATATTAAGAATTAAAACAGTAAATGATTGATAAATATATTTAATTTCATTGGTAAATATATTATTGATGATTGATCAATACATTTTATACATAAGAATATTTTGGGAATAATATCATTCATGATTTCCTATAGCATTGTTAATATGTTATTTTAGACATCTATATATATATATATTGAAGCTCATAGTTCCATACATATATAAATGGATATATACTCATATATTAGTTACAATAATGGGTATTGATTAGAAATATATATATATATATAGATATATAAAATAAAGTGTGTATATGTATCTATATGCATATTCATATAGAGTTCATGACATACATACATATTTCATAAATGGAGGTCAATTAGAGGTAATATCACATACATATGCAGACTAAATATATATTTTCGCGATTGTGCAATAATGGTGCTTGCAACAATTATGGAGCCTTATAAATAATTATGATGATTAATATAATTATGGATAATAGATTCTTATCTGTTGAGTTACACTAATGATATCCTTTGAGTGCAAAGAAATAAGAACAATTGAATCTTAGGAAGATACATCCTCGCATCAAGAAAGAACATGGATTGGGCTTAGGGAAATAAGTATGGAAGAAGTCAAATTAGCACGACGATCAGAAGCAAGTATCCCAACTCAGTCGCTATTAATAAATCGAGCCTCCTACAAGAGGTCATGATTAAGTTTATTAGTAATATTTCTATTTCATGCAAGATTAAATATGGAATCATTATGAATCATCCATATAGGCATAAATTGATTAAATAAAGTTACCAGCTGTATGGACAAAGGAAAGTAAACATTGAAAAAGAATTTGGCATAACATTAGCTCTTAGGAAAACAAACTAATGACTATATTGTTGATGATCTGAATAAAGCATATACTCTCTAAATGAGAAATGAATAAGCAAATATCCATTATTTAAGTTACTTGACAAACCTGAAATATGTAGATTTATAATGTATTAAACGATATAGTTCACAACAATGAACGTGATAGACTTCGACCGAAATCTCTTTTGTAATGCTCGATGAGGATAGGGAGTGTGTGGAAGGGAAAGGCGGGTAAATCCACCCAATGTTGGACGGAGCCCAAGATGGGTAGCCAATCCTTGAGGGTGTCCAACTTGAGATGGTGCACGCGCCCTTGGCACAATAAATCTACCATCCCACAAGGTTAGGGAGAGAAATAAGGCGGAAGTCTATTCCGTTCGGAAGTGAGCAATCTTTCATGTTCATAATAGTAATACCCTAGTTGATAATGTAGTTATTTGTATCATTCTTAAATTATGTAAGTTGAAAGAACTAAACATTGAATTTTGTGCTTAATTGTTATCACATGATATATAAATAGGATTTAAAATCAATTTACATGAGTAAAATGATGTTTGTGTAAAATACATTATATGTCTTAATATGGTGCTTATGTTTTTCTAGGTTTACTAAACTAGGGGACATTACAGTTTTGGATCACACTCCATGATAAATCATTAGGTTGAGAAACATTGACAAAAAAGTAAGCCCTTGTTGATGTGTTTTTTGTGACTGCACCAAACAGCAGAATAAAGTTTCCAACGGTTACTCTATTCTCTCTTGATCAAAGTATCCAACATGCTAAGATTGCAAGAAAGTTCATGCATTCAACTCCAAGGTTCCTTTTATGCAGTGGAATAGGTTTAGTTGGTTCATTGTGATTTGCTGGTATCATGAGGGGACTTACGTAATTGTTCGACAACAAACAACAAACAACAAACTAAAGGGTTTTTATGTGGTTCGAAAGATTTGTCAATAAAGTGCAAGTTTCCTAATACTAACCAGAAAAGTACGGAATTGAATGGCTGCAGGGATTAGAAAGGCTATGGACTACTCTAAGGTGCGGGATGTGGGATAAATTCTTACAAAATTCAACCAAGCTCTGCTTTGCCTCGCCTCAGACAACTTCCATAGAACTGGTGCAATCTTCAAGGGGAGTAACTAAAAGTATTCAAATCACAATTCGATATGAGGACACCATCACAACGACGCATATCAACACATAAACCATAATCGAAGTTAAGTCCACAATGTTCCAGTTGACCATGGAAGGCGGACACACCATCAGTGAGCTTGCTAGTGGTATGGATAAGCGAAGCTTGCTCAAATTAAACACCACATTCCACAACTATCATCTATTTGCATGAAATGAAATCTACTTTATTCTAAGCTACTTTAAGATTCTATTGCGAATTAGAAGGACGAAGAAGCCTCGCTAGCTACTCACAACAAAAGATGAAACCACCATCAATGATAACTCTTTTTATTATGAGAGTGTTTACAACTCCTTACAAATCTTTCAATGGAAAACTTTCCTTCTTTTTCAATCTATGCTATTGCTAAGCTATCTCCTAACTGTCTCCCTATTCTAATGATTTACAAATGAGGGGGGATGCCCATTTTATAGATGGCCAAATCCAGTGGATGACTCGGATTTAATTACAATGAAGGGCTCAGATTGAGCCACACAAGCCCTAACCCTAAAAACTGCCACAAAGTAGAGTGAAATAATAAATGAGCAAAGATTCCCACTTTCTTCCTTTGACCACTATGAGAAATTAATGCCCACTATCTTCTAGAAGATTCTCATCCAGAGACGCGTTCCCACTGTTCTTCTTCTTGACTGTAAACTCTATGAATCTGGCCAACATAGCTTCAATCGGCATGGCAGGCATGTTCTCAATCTGAAACTCCAAGACTGCAACTTCTTTCTCTTGCTTGATGATGATTTTCCTCTTAGTTGTCATTCTTTAACTCTGAAGTGCTTGAGGATGATTTCTAACCCCTGGGCCTTCATTATTTCTCCATCCTGATCTCGAAGGATTTTCTTGTCTTGGACTCGACCATTTCTTCTTTCCACCTGCCTCTCTGAGTTGGTCGCATTTAGATTCTTGTGGAGGAATTTCAACACTTAGTCTTTTCTTTCAACATCTCCCTTCACAGTTCAGGTGCAAATGAGACTTCATGGAGGAGTTTTGAACATGTAGCTTTATCTTCTTCCAAATGTTGTCCTGGAGTATTTGTTCCATCACCTTAAGTCATCATGCCTTGGTCCCGACGTTCATCCTGCAAAACAAATAAATAGAAGAGCATCAAGACAATTTATAATATAAATTCACTTCACTTACCTGATTTCCATGTTCTGACTTCCAAGGTCTGGTACTTTGGCCCCATAACTTGCATTTAACATTTGTGTGCTAGGGTGCATATCATTTTGATGTTTTATCTTCTTGCCTTAACAATTTCATTCACCTATCTTGATGTTTGAATTCCACTTCATCTTGAGGGCGTGTATGAAGGCTCGAGCTTTCATTTTCTCTGACTTAGACAATTTTCTTACCCCTTCTCCTTCAAGAGCGCATTTGACCCTTTGTTGTTTTTGTTTCTTCCCTTAGGAAATTATTTTATCTTGATCTCTCTTCCTTGGGTGCATCTAGACCCATGTGCTTCATTTTTCCATGCCTTAGAGTGAATTCTTCATCCCATTCCTTCAATGGGCGCATATTGAGGGGTGTAAAGCAACTTTTAATGACTTAGAATTTTTTAGCTTCTTCCTCTGTTGGCAAGGGCGCATTTGGAGGGGTCTCCTTCCAATTTGTTTCCTTAGAAAATTTTCAACTCACCCTCCTAGAGCTAGGGCGCATTTAGGGGGTGAAGCTTCAGTTTCTCAACACTTAGAAAATTTTCCAGGTACCTCACCTTGATGGGCGAATATTAGGGGGGGAGCTTCAAGTTTTCTTTGACTTAGAAAATTTTCCAAGCACTTAACTTATGATGGGTGCATTCCACCCCTTAAGCTTCCATTTCACAACACTTAGAATTTTTTGAAGTCACCCTTTCAACTTGGGTGCATTTAGGGGGTCATGCCTCCACTTTTGTTTGCCGTAGGATTTTTTCCTATTCTCATTCCTACCAAGGGCACATTTGGAAGGTGGTAGTGTCGTTTTAATACTTAGAAATATTTTCAACTCCACTCTACTCCTTGCTAGGCGCATTCAAGGGGTCCTTCTTCCATCTTCTATCACATACTTAGAAATTTTTTTATGACTCTTGCTACCTTGGGCGCATCTAGAGGTGGCTGCTTCCAGTTTTGAAGACTTAGAAAATTTTTCAAGTCACCTTGATGCCTAGGGCGCATTTCAAGTGTGGTGGTGCCAGTTTTCAAACACTTAAACAAATTTGTGCCCCCCTTGACAACTTGGGTGCATTCTGGGGGTTGAGCTTCCATTTCACTTGCCTTGTAAAATTTTCCTCCAACTTCTCAAACTTGGGCACATTTAGGGGGGTGTCAGGCAACTTTTCATCACTTAGGAGTTTTCTTCATCATTCTCCAAGTTGGGCGCATTTGAGGGTGTTACGGAATTTTCAATGCCTCAAAAAGTTTTCAAGCCTCCATGATGCCTGGGGCGTATATGACAAGTGATACCTCCATTGTTTTTTAATGACTTTGAACCTGTTTGAACACTCAGCCAATTTTGCAACTGGTTCGCCCTAGCTTTCTATTTTTAGTAAATCCCCTAATTTTCATACTTCTGCAACCCTGGTTGACTTGAAATTTGCTCCATGGGATCCTCATGACCTGTTTGACTTGTTCACTCTAGTGCTTCGTGCTGACCTGCTATTTATGGCCCTGTTCTGGAGGTGACTTACTATAAATAGTAAGTAGTCGAATTGCGCTCAAATTTTACTGGTGGACTCCTTCAAAGATGTTGATCGCAATGGGATACATCAGTTTTTAGAGATTCTAGCGTTTTACCCCTTATTTTGAGTACCGAAGCTGGAAACCCTAATCTGACTTGCATGCGCCTCAAATGACTTTTGTTTGACCGCGTTTCTATTGCATGTTGCTCTGCTCGTGAAACTGATGTGCTGGGGAGTTGCTGGAGTGAACCTGCTAAAAATAGTAAGTGCCTGAAAAAGTGGTTAACTGATTGTCGGATGCATTTGCATGTCATATTGCCCGAGAGATCTCAAAAAACCCAGAAAAATCCAAAAAACTGGTTTGCATGCGAGTACCTGCCAAAAATAGTAAGTCCCTGAAAAATGATCAACTTGACTTGCATGTCATATCATTGCGAAGCTCTCGAAAAACCTATAAAGAATATCTTGACATGCACTAAAAAATCATATATGCAAACCCTAAAAATTGCTCCCGAAGACAGTACTGTTAAAAAGTCATCATCTCGATTTGCATGCTATATCATCGTGAAGCTCTTGGAAAACCCAGAAAGATTCTCTAGACATGCATTGAAAAAGCACACATGTAAACCCTAAAAATGCTCCCGAAGCCAAAACTTGCTAAAAATAGAAAATTGTCAGAATTCGGTGAAAATTTGATGGGAGCCTTCTTGAAGCCTCCTGATTGCGATGTGAAGCTCAAACTTCAATTCGACAACTCAATTTGACCTCAAATTAGCCTAAAGAATGAAAACCCTAATCTGTCAATCTGTCCAACTGCACTTCAGACTTAGTCAAAATTTCAAACCAGGTCAAAAGATAGGTACATCATTAGAAAGATAGAGGAAACAGTAAGAGAGAGACGTAAAACCAAAGCCAAAAGACCAGAATGGAGCAAAAATTAGGGGGTCCCCATTAGATTGGGGTGATGTGTGAAAAGGTCACAACAACCCTTAGATGCCAGTTGTGAGGAGAGATTTTTAGCTATGTTAACGTGGACCAAAAAATTGACAATTAAGACGAATTAGAATATAATAAAACCTTAAAAAAATTCAAACATCAAATACCAAGAGAATGAAATAAAAATTAAAAAGAGATGAGAATTAAATTAGAAATTCATGTGAAACTAACAATGAAACAATGAGTTAAATTAAGTTTACAATTTTCAAATGAAAGAAACATAACGCACAACAAAAGATAATATTTGAAGGCTCAAGGTTGCCTGAAAGAAATACAAAATATGAAATTTCAAGGTAGACAAATTAAATTAGAAATTTCTAGAATTAAAATTAGTAGCAAATTGAAAATAAAAATTAAAGGCTTCTTTTCTAGCTTTGTTTCTTTTATCACTTTTGTCTTAATTGCCAATTTTTTGGTCACAGACTCATTGTTGTTAAGTTGTTAACATGACAACAAAATTTTGTTTGCATTTAAGGGTTTACATATCGAGTTAATCTAGCAATCCTCATATCTTTTGTCATTGTTTAATCACCTAAATAATGGATCATGGAATGTGATCTGAACCTTTGATGCAAAATTTTAACACAATATTTTTCCTAAAAGCTCTTCTACATAATTGCCATCTACCAATTCTCATGAACATGCTTCTTTGTTGGTAACATGATTAGGAGTCAAATAGTGTAAAATATGACCAAGTTTAGAAATAGTTTTTTCTTTTTAACTCAAGTCAAAAAAGGAGGACCATAATAGAAAGGTTCTGGAAATTCTAGAAACATGAACCACTGCACGTACAAACAAAAGAAATATTTCATGTTAGAGTTCTATTGCTAAATATTATGAAAGTTATGCTTTGAATCTCTGTGCTACTAAATATAAGTTAGATCATCATGTTGATACTCAGATATTGCAACCACATTCTATTGGTGTTCAAATATGCTCAGTAACAGTGCCACTCTGAGATCAACAATGGGAAGTCTTGCAAGTGGGGAACTCCAAAATAAAGGATGACCATTGGGACGAAAAGGTCGGTTCCTTACCTATTCTAGCACTAACCTAATTTGTTGGGGTGAAAATGGGAAGAACT
The DNA here is from genome assembly GCA_007258455.2 of Sequoia sempervirens. Taxonomy (NCBI): domain Eukaryota; kingdom Viridiplantae; phylum Streptophyta; class Pinopsida; order Cupressales; family Cupressaceae; genus Sequoia; species Sequoia sempervirens. The sequence goes on from VDFB02072274.1 coordinate 61,161,614, forward strand.
TAAAACATAAAATGAATTTAAATGGCGATGTGTCAAAATAGAAGAATTCTTTGTTTTCACAGGGATTACCAACACAAAATTTAATAGTCAATGGAATCAAAGCGAACACAATCATAAAAATGTAGAAGGCAGTCAGTAAGCAACACAACAAAATGATACATATGAATCATGGTTACTATAATAAATACTCCAATTATTTGCACAAGTACATACCATAATAGGTTGTCGGAATTCTGCATTCATTAACAACGATTGCCCTGGAGCTTACAAATGAAAAGTTGAGAAAAGAAAGTTGGGCACACAAGGCTTCTAAAAGCACAGGTCTGCCAAGATTCGTACTCAGCTTGCAAAAAGCTGGATATATTTATAAATGAGAAGAGAATGGGGGAAAACAAAATAGAATACCAATATTTGCCCTCACAAAATCAGTTGCAGAAATCCTGCTAAAACAGAGCTGCAGATGATGCTAATCTAAAATGTGTCGCTGCTGCATGCTTGCCACCTATTAATGTCTTAGAGTGAAGTGAAAACTGTATGAGACTGCTCTTCTTTGAGTCAAACCGCTGTTGTTCAAAAAGGCAGCACCTTTGTGTTGCTCTTTGTTGCCAAAACCCTAAAAACTTTCCTTTGTGGACTTGCTTTTGTTGGTGTGAATAAAGTCTTGTACTTAGTTAATTCATTACTGGGGGACTTATTTACACATATTAAATTTACTTAGGTCATAGGAAGGAATCTTTCTAGAAGGTGTTAATTGTCGTTAGTTATCTTATCTTTTGACTTGTAACACATGTGAACCTAGGTAAGTGTGATTAGTTGTCTCATGTCATATGATTAAGACACTTGTCATAATCCTATGACATCGTGTATCTCACCTAGGCTATATAACCAAGGGGTCTCTACTACATTGTACATCACAATCATATCATTGAATCATATTGATAAGAATACAGTTTATTCTTGTCACATTCATTTATCTCTTTGTGCTTTCCATTTGGTCTCAAGATCTTGGCAGCCATAGCCAATTCTAACATGGTATCAGAGCAGGTTGGGTGCCATTGGATAGTCTTTTTCTGAAGACAGGTGGTAAATCTTGAAAAGTTGAGTATGCTCTTCTCTTGCATTGTATGATGATCCGAAGAATCAGAAAAACTTGATAGAAATACTAGATTTGGGGGGGTTCCATTTTTGGCTCATTATTGCAGGTTTAAATCGGAGCTTGTTGGTGCAAATCTAAGCTCACCATTATGTTCGGAAGGTTCGAGAAAGTTGATTTTTCCTTTTGTTTCATCCGAATTGGACATACGAGGCCAAATCTATGAGGGTTTGAAGTTGAAGAGTGGTTGTCAGATCCAAAAGGTAGTTGCATTTTTGGGGCATTTTGGGTTAAATCCGACCCTGCCATTGTGTCCAGAAGGGCCAAAAACCCTAAGATCGACAGTCAATTCGTCGAATTTGGAGCAATTGTCCTGTGAGGCAAAAAAAATTGGCCCCAAGAGTCGTACAACCCCTAGGATGCGTCATAATTGCAAGTCGTACCGTCGTAAAAAAAACGACCCGGTTGGCTAAAAATCCATAGGTGAAAATTTTATTAATTTTTTTTGAGTTTTCATAAAGTTTTCGGCATTTTTTATTTGAAATTTTTTATTAAAAAATCAAAAGGGGTGAGAAAAAAAGAATTATGCAGTTTTCGCAGAGTACTTTGTACTTTTCAGAGTACCCACGGGCCCTGCAGCTGCCATGCAGCTCCTAGTAGTACCCCATACCACGACCCCACCTCCATCCACGGGCGCATAAATAAAAACCGATGGTCAAATTTCTCACCTGGCGGTAGAAATCTTCCATCGGCGGCAACAATAAATCAAAATCTGGCGACGAGCATAAAGTATATTCCATCAAAATATTCCGACAGACGGATTGAGCACCTGATGGTTTGGAACATGTCAATTTTAAGCTGGAGAACAGAGAATATTCCAATTGGCCGAGTATATTCTTTTTTGACAGGCGGGAGAACGTCAAATTTAACATCATGTTTTACTGACGTTAGCACTACGTCAGCACTCTTTGAAAATTTTCTAGCCCCCTTCCATTGAGCTTTTTGATTTTGCAGTCAAACTTCAAAAGGCCATATCTTGCTCATTTTGACTTATTTTTTGATAATTTTGTTTTTGATTTGGGCTAATTTTTTGTGCTCTACTTAGTGGTGCAATCAGTTTTTGGTTTTGGTGTTTGGATTTTTTAGAAATTGCAAATTCTCACAAGTGTTGCTGCTTCATCCTCATTTTGGGAACTTCGGGAGCTCATAATTTGATCCTATGGTAACATTTTTGGGTGCAGTGTTTTTTGAAAGTGCATAATTTTTCGTGTACTTTTCAGTGGTATGATTAGATTGATCTCATTTTGTACCAAACATTGTACTTGATTTTGTAGCCTATTTTTGGCATTTGCATGTACCAAGATCAAGACCACTTTGCTGTTTTTGGAAAGTGGCAACTGTAAATGCACTACTCATAAAGTGCCAAGCTCATATATTGCTAGGGGGGTTTCATGATTGAGTGATTTGGGGGGGTAATCTTGCAGTGGTTGATTGCATTCTTTTGCTTGGTTTGTGTTCTTGCAATGGGGAAATCTCAAATTGAACTCCTAACTCCAGATAATTATGCTACATGGAGAAAATCAATATGAAACTATCTCATGGGAAAAGGTCTAATAGGCTATCTAAAGGAAACCATTTCTCAACCTACTGATGCTTTAGAATTGGCAAGATGGGAGATTAATTGTGAGAAAACACTTGGATGCATATGTTCATTAGTCTCATTTGATTTACAATTTCATATTGAATCATGCAAAAGACCGAAAGAGGCTTGGGAGACTTTTGAAAAATTGTATGGTAAAACAGATAAGATTAGGGGATATCAAATTGATAATGATTTGATGAATCTTGATCCTAAAAGTTTTGACCACATCCAAGACTACATCTCCAAAATCAAGCAACTAAGAACACAGTTGAAAGAGTGCAACATTAATAAAGAGGATTTATAGTTGATTCTGAATGTGTTATCCTAGCTTGGTCCTGAGTATTTAGTATTTTGTTTTGGCTTTCATACCCATCGACTTTCTATGGGAGCATCATATGTTGATCCTAAGTTTGACGACTTTGCAAATCTCCTAATCCAAGAGGAAGCTAAGTTAATGAACATGGGTCTAATCAAGACTTCCAAGTCACATGCATTGGTGGCAAGTGAGTCAAAGGTATAGAAAGAATAAGGGAATTTTGATAAGAAGCAAAAGAAGAAAAAAACAAGCCACATAAAGAATCAAAATCCTCAAAAGGAGAATCATCTAAGAAGGAGAGGCCTTTTTGTGCATATTGCAAGAAGGATGGACACGAAGAACACTATTGTTATAAGAAGGATATTGATGAGTTAAAAAATCTTCTAAAAAAGAATCACATTGATTTGCCTTCTAGAATGTCTGAGTCACCTCCTTCAAAACAGTCCAAAAAGGACAAAGGTCAAGCATCTACATCAGGAAATAAAGGTCAAGCTCTTTGCGCCTTTTCAGGTCCAGGATCAGGGAGATGGCTTCTAGATTCAGGAGCATCTCATCATATGGCATCTTCATAGTCTATCTTCTCTTCATTTCAGCCTTGTACTATGTCTCCTATTTTGATGGGAAACAATACATACATGAGTGTAATTGGGAAGGGATCTATTAGTTTTGGGGACAACACTTTCCAGGATGTTTTGTGTGTTCCTCATTTGACAAACAATCTTCTTTCCATATATCATATTACACATGGTGGAGATGGGAGAACTGTGGAGTTTACACCTGATTCAGTCATCATTCAAGACTTGGAGAGTAGAGAGATCATTGCTACTGGGGTGGTTGATCATTCGTCTCAGTTATATACCATTGCAGATTTTGCTTGTGATGGTGACATTGTTCCTTAGGCTATTGATCACACTTCTAGCATGAACTATGATTTAGAGGAGATATTTGGCTTTTTGAACTTGGTAGTTCTCACATCAGATCTAGTACTTGAGCCATGCATTCTATCTCCTCCATCTATTGTTGCGGTTGATGATGCTTGTGTTGCTACAATTTTGGTTCCTTGTGATTTAGTACAGTAGGACATACATTATCTTTCAGATTTGGCTACTTTAGATGACTTCTTGACAGGTATTTCAAACTTGTTTGTGGAGTCTCATCTTGCAGATTTGGGGGACATCATTGATATCATTCATCTTCTCTTTGATGAAGATGCTCCTTCAGTTGTTGGGAGGGAACACTTTGACCCTCTTTTTCAATCTCTACATGATCATTCCTTGCAGTTTGAAGTGACTGTGGATACTTTTGGACAACGTTTGGAGGAGGCTTCTTTATCTTCAGAGGGGATATCTTTGTCTTTAGATCATGTTCTACATTCATCTCTACTAGATTCTGGATTGTCCTTTTCAGTAGTGTGGCCTAGAATGCCTATTTGGAGTGTGACAACTTTCGGCATCAACATGGAGACACTTGAGCATGCTTCAGAGACATCATACATCATCTATCTTCTTGACATCCTGCATACATTCTTGGTTTTGTTTCTTCCCAAGCGGAAGAACGTTGTTCGACACTTTTGGATCATCTTCAACATTCAATGTCGAGCTTCTACCATCATTGTAGGAGACTCAACATTGAGGGGGGGCTACCTTGTCTCTCTTCTCATTCTCTCTTATGGGGGGGTCTTTTTCCTCACATGAGGTTTTGGCCTTCTCATTCTTCATTGAGAGCATTTCTATTTTGTATCTTTTATCTCTCTTTTGGGGAGGAGTTTTGTCCCGCTGGATTTTCTCCTTTTCTCCGTTTGTGAGAGATTTCATTTTCATTTGTACATGGGTACCTAACATGGCCTAGTAGCCGGGACCCATTCTTGCATCTTTGTGTCATTTGCATAATAATTTGCTACTCCATAAGTTGCACTTAAGGGGTGGGGGGGTGTTGGTGTAAATAAAGTCTTGTACCTAGTTAATTCATTATTAGGGGACTTATTTACACATGTTAAGTTTACTTAGGTCATAGGAAGGAATCTTTCTAGAAGGGGTTAGTTGTCATTAGTTGTTATTTTATCTTTTGATTTGTAACACATGTGAACCTAGGTAAGTGTGATTAGTTGTCTCATGTTATATGATTAAGAAACTTGTCATAATCTTATGACATCTTATATCTCACCTTGGCTATATAACCAAGGGTCCTCTACTACATTGTACATCACAATCATATCATTGAATCATATTGATAAGAATACAATTTATTCTTGTCACATTCGTTTCTCTCTTTGTGCTTTCCATTTGGTCTCAAGATCTTGGCAGCCATAGTCAATTCTAACAGCTTTACATTATATTCCTGTGGCTTTCTTTTACATTATTAGGGCAAATCTTTTATAAAAATATTCCTGCTGTTTAAAAATGTGAGTGAAACCTTAAATATTCATCCATGGGCTTTAATTTTATAAGCTAAAAGTTTTAAAAATTAATGAATGAACTTATGAATAATGGGCCTTGATTTTTTAAATGCGTAGTCTCATTTTCATCTACTAACGCCAAAGCATTATACAAAGCAAACTTTAATAATATGCAGGCACATTTGTCATATTTGCTAGGGAAACAATTGATGCTGCAGGTCCCATCTTTATTTTATGGTATAGGCCCCACCTGCCAAGTCATCCACCTTGCAACCGATTGCTCTTTTCCTATTTTGATAGCTCCCAAAAATGCTCTTTGAAACCCCTTGCGCTGTAGGTTTAATGTAATCTATGGCTTCTGAGCATTTATAATTGATCATGGGTGTGGCCTTTTCTTTTATCCTTGCAAGCTTAGTAAATATCTATGCAGGCCTTTCATATTAAACTGCTCGGGGCTTTGTTTCTTCTTTTACCCTTGGCGAGCCCTTTCTCTTTTTCCTGTGGGCCCTTTAACATGTACACAAAATCTTGCTATTTATGTGGCTTCATACCATATGCGAGGCAAGCTCTTTCCTTTAAGCATATAAAATTGCCTAAAGTTACACATATTTCCTATTAAAGATATTGCATGGGATGGTGTGCACGTGCTTTGAGCTCTATGGAATGTTCTCCAAGCTCTCAGAATTTAAACTGCACCCTACATGCTTGGAAATTTGCAGCTTTAGTGAATGCTCATCCAATACACTTTGATGAATGTATAAGCCTATAAAATACCATATGGCCTTGGCTTCATCTCTTTTCACCTGCTAGTTTCTATTATGGCTCTATATCTGCCTACCCCTTGCAATGAAAATTGGTGGTGATCTTTGCACCCAAGTCACATAATGCTATTATATCAGATGGTAGAACATTTAACTGCAAAGAGGTTAATATTGCTTTGAGGCACATCTTAGAAGATGATGAAGAAACTACAACCAGACTTGTAGCATTGTGTACTTTGACATAGAGATGTCAGCCACAACATTAACAACACGACAATATCTTCTTCTGTCTGGGTCAAAACGCATAGAGATTACTTCCGTGAAATCAAGGTTGTTAAAGTCAAGAGGGAAACTAGTGTTAATTGGTTGGACCTGTAGCTTCAAGGAACAATCAGAAACCAAATGGATACCAAGAAACATAGTTCTTGTCCCTGATCATGGGCTGTTGATCAATGCTCTTGAACCATGTCCTTGGAAGCTTTGCTTGAAATTCAAAGACATCTTTTGCATCTTTATCCTCATTTCTAGGAAACCATGCTGCTACCAAGGCACACATCATTGAAATGTATGGTTCAATGACAAATGGCCTTCCTTCCTTGTGCCACGTTGTACGGTACGTTGCTGCCAGACTTCTTTGTCCCTTCGAACCGTCTCAAGTGTCCTTCATACTATGCAAGGAGTTGACTCATGCTATCGCCGTACTGTGCAATGATTTACCTACCATTCCCTTTGTACCGTGTAATTCTGTTGACTCCATACAGTATCTTCTCTCTGATGTTGGTCGTACGAACTTGTGCTCCTTCGTACGGGGTTCTCTGTCTTCGTCTGTATAGCCTTCCTTGTCTCTTGTTCATTCGTACTTCCTTCTCTTCATACTGTGCACAGTTTCCTTCGTGCATTTTCAAATAGTCATATGGTGTACTTTATATTGTGGTCGTACGGTACCTTCCTTTTAATATTTTTCCATTTTTCACTTTAATTTTACTTGGCAGTATTTTTAATTTTCTCCATTTATTTTTTCACCTTGCAATTGTCAATAGTTCCCCTTTCTTCATCCATTCTTGATCCTCCTTTTGACTCTGAGCCCAATGATGCCAGTTCCTCACTGATTGCTTGGTTCCTCAACTCGATTACATATTTCCTTCCATTGTTCTCTATTGACAATTTGTTCCTTTTCCAGTTGTGGTCTTCTTTGGCTGCAACCAACCACCCTCTTCTAAGCAATGAGTCGTACGCCTTTTTCTGTGGTGGAATGACTACAAAGTTCAACAAAGATTGGTTGTGTCTTGATCGTCACCTTTTGCGCCATCAACGCTCCCAGTGGCTTGATGCCATGCTGGTCGACGCCCACCAATTGAAATGTCGGTGGCCAAAGTGTAGGTTTCCTGAGACTCTTCCATATGTCCTCGAGTAGTACGTTGATTCCCGATCCTCCATCGACGATTGTGTTTGTTAGATTCTTCCCTCTGATCTCCATTTGCACAATCACCAATCTCTTCCCGATGTTTACCGTCAGCAACATTGGGTCGATGACTTGTTCTCCCTTGGGTGGCAGTTCTTCTACCATCTCCTTCCTTCGGCCTTCTTGTTGTTGGCGTTGTTCATCACTGACTATGTTTGTGATCGCCATTCCTAATTGAGGCATAGTCTAGAGGTGGTCGGGCACTTTGATGGGTACGGTGGTCTATAATACTTGTCGTATGATATTCTTTTTCGACTCCAACCGCCACAAGGTACTTGGAGTCCCCTGAGAAGTTATTCGTTCCTTAGCCATTGTTTGTTCCACCTTTGCTTTGGCTTCTTTCATTCGTTTCTTTTTCGTATGAGGGTTTGGGTAGATGGCTTTCTTTGTTTGTGCTTTGGGGATCGCCAGTACCTCTTCATTCCAATCCTCCACGTCTATCATATTAATGCCTTTTTGTTTGGGGTAGTCGGTGTCTTTGTGGTCACTTGGTCCACACCATTTACATAATCTTCCTCCTGAACTTTGACCATTTTGGCATTCCCTGGCAAAGTGACCCCATTCGTTGCACTTCTGACATTGTATCATGGGTTGCCTTTGCTGTCATACTGTATTTGGCTTCTCGGTTCATTGTTGTTGCCTCTTCTGTTTTGTGATAACCTCGAGGGGATGCATTGGTATTATTCTGGGATTTCGGTGGTGTGGTCGGAGGGGTTGACTGTTCCCCTTGTTCGAAGAGCACTTGTGTGATGCTTGTTTTCAGGTTGTATGGGCATTCCTTGATGGAATGTCCCATCACTTGATAGATATCACAGAATAACCTTTTTGGGCAATTTGCCTTTGTGTGACCCTCTCCCTTGCAGTCAATGCACCACAACTCTGTTTTCTCTTGTATTCTCCTTCTCAGCTTTTAGCTCTTTCATCATTCTCATCATATCTTTTCTCAATGCTTGGGTGGTCTTCGATTCACCATCGCTGCTGTCATTTGTACTCCAATCATCATCTGTCTTCCTCTTTCCTCGGGAAGATGTTTTCTCTTCACTCTCTGTCCATTGCTCGATTGTAGGCTTCGATGTATGATGATGGAGGTATGACCTTCATCTTTTTCCTTAGCGATAGGATCAACCCTTCGATGAACCAACGCTTCTTCAATCCGTTGGCCAGCTAAGTCTCCAATTTCGCTAACTCCTTGAGGCTACGATTGTAAGCTCGTATTAGTATTGTAAATTTCAGCCACAATTTTGTTATCATCTCTTAGGAGCGCGAATTCTTCTTGGAACACTCTTTTTTGTGCTCCCCATGTGGCTTTTTATGCTACTTCCAGTTTAGTGTGCCAATCTATGGCTATGCCTCTAAGAGTCGCCAGAAACGCTCTCAACTAGTTTTCTATGTCTTCCTACCCATTCGCTACCCATTTAGTTTCACAAGTTTTGTAGTGCCTAATGGGATCCTCTGACCCGTTGACTATGAATTTCGGTAGTTTATGCCTCTCGATGTTCGGGTTGGCTGGCGGAGTTACCATCTTCCTTCCTCGATGTCCTCCTTGTGCATTGGACTTGATTGGATTATCTCTCAACACATTTTGGTGCCTCTCTTGCACTCATGACCACGTACGAGTCTTCCACACGTCCACTTTCAACTTCTTCTGCACTCTGGGTATCTTGGAGTTCGTTCCTGAACTCCCTTCATCGAGGGTCTTCAGTTCAGATCCTCCAATTCTTGATCCTTCTTTTGATATGGACAAATCTCGAATATGACATACTATTTTCAAGTTCCTTTGTTAATTCATTTTCATCATCTTTATATTTTTCTTCGTCCGTTACAAACAGTATTTGGTTTGTTTCTTCGACATTTTTTTTTAATCTTCTTTGTCTATCTTCTTGTTCTCTTAGTCTTAGTGATCTTCGTATTCGTTCTTCGGATGATTTTTGATTGCTTGGGATTTGACTCTTATCTTTGTTTGGTCGTACGGGCATTGATTTCCGGGAGTATGCCTACGACTAGTGTCTCTTTCTTCCTCCTGTCGTTTGTTTCTCTCTTTGTACCATTGTAGTATTTGTTGTCGCCTTTGCCCTCAGTCTTTGTCAGCCCAAAGATCCTGTAGTATGATGAAGTGACGCACGAGCAATCTCCATAATCTATTGAGGAGGTGGTCGACCTCTGGGTTGACATAGGTTGTCCCAAATGACTGCTTGAGGGATCTCTTGTCTGAGAGCTTCCCTCCGTACGTGATGCCTCAACGAGATATCCCATAGATTCACGAGATCCTCCATCAACTCGTCTTCTTTGTCTTCGTTAGCTTGCACCGGCTCTTCGGCTGGCTGACCCATTACAATGCCATTATCTCGTCTACGTGATGTGTATGAGGGTTCAATTTGGCAATGATGCCAAACATTTGCTGCTTTATTTGATAAATTAAAATTCATGAATTATTAACAGAGATGATGATGCATGCATAAAATGAATCTTTATTCACTCATGAAATTATTACAAAAGAAGACCAAGGATGGTCAGCCAAGGATCTAAGTCGATCCGACTAGATCATACTACTCTCCTTGACGATACACGATGTACTTAAAAGGACTCGACGGTTGCCAAGAGGAACACAACCATTAACCAACCAACGTTTGTAACTACCCACAGCTGACAACTAATTAATACAAACAATTAATACATAGTTGATTAACCAATATTACTGAAGCATAATAATAGACATTGTACACCGACTACACTAAGCATTTCAAGGAACCACAAACATTGTTAATATTGTCAGTTCCATTGAAGGGAAGTCAGATTCTCATCCTCACACATTTCAGCATGAGGCAACTCAGCCACAACGACAATAACCTATGAAAATCCCTGTATTCCTTCCTGCAACTGTTTAATAAGCTTGCCATAGTCATTAAGAAGGATATTCAAGGCCATTTTGGCTTGTATTGGTGCAGGTGTTCACTGCAATCTTGGTACACATTATCAAAAAATGCATCTTTCTCCAGCAGGAATTAATTTATAGATCTTCGAAGATTTTTTTTCCTTCAACGTGATCAGTTGTACCTGGCAGAAATTGTGCCTGCAAAGCATTGTAGTGCAATTTTTTGCACTTCACACCACATTTGGTAAAAGGACAATTTGGACTTCTTCCTTTCTTGGGAGCGAATCTTGGTAAATATTGCATTTTTTTCTTATTACTCTCTTCTGTATTTTGGTACCTTTTAGCTTTTCATCTTCACATATTAAAGACATAAAATTTCTACAGTCCATAATATTAGCTTGAACATTTCTGGATTAGAGTATGTAATCTTTTTTCTTTTATCACTGTTTTAAATCATGCTCCATGATCTGTCATCAGGATTCAGGATGAGATAGCAAGATACGAGAGAAAATGGATCATGGAGTGAGAAATATTGATGAAGAAAAAAAATTTACATTGTCTAATCCAGAAATATTCAAGCCAGTCTTCACATATTGTTTGACATATTGAACTGAAGGTTGCAAGGTGCCTCCAAATAATCTATAAAGGGGAGATTATTCTTCGGGCATTTCACTATTTTGTGACCAACATTAAATTAGAATACAGAAATTTGAAATTTTTAGAAAAATAGCTTCTTTCATTATTAGTGAGTGTTTTAAGTAAATTCCAACTTACTGCAGATTCTTGGAAATTCTGGACTGAAGATGGAAGTTGAAGTCCCGGTAGATTGAAGGTCTTTACTACATTTCTGCAAAAGTCTGGAATGAAGATGGAAATTGAAGTCCCAGTAGATTGAAGCTTTTTACTACATTTCTGCTCACATGATTCATTATCAGCATATATAACAATTCGTGTTTTTTTGGCAGCTAAACTTTGGTGTTTTTGGATTATTTTAAAGCAGTTTTCAACACAGCTTTGATATATTTCCATATTAAAGCTTCTCTTACCACACGTGGTGGAAAGTGTAACTCTGCCATCTTAAATACCAGAAATTGATTATAATACAGAAAACAGTATTGTCTTCAACTCTCAAGATTGTAGGAAGCTTTGTTTGCATGTTATGTGTCAAGAAGCATGGTTTTGGAAAAAAGTTGAATGTTGTGCAAATGGAAGCTGTAAGAAGTTTGTTCTTCAATCTTTCAAAAAAGATGTTTGTCACATACTTATTCATAAGCAGAAGAAAAATAACTGATGCGTAAAGGCACGCATTAACAAAAGGAATCTGACAAAAAATTCGTTGATCTAAATCCTCTAAGAGCTTCCGTTACTATATTTGCAGGAGCACTGATGAAAACTAGATTTTATGCAACAGGCTTGAATTGTTAATGGAAATTTCAAGCCTAATTGAATGATATTTATTATTAACTTATGAAATTCTTAAATTAAGCACTATTTGTATGTTCTATTTAAACCATTCTAGCATTGCAGTACAAAACACTTTTATGTTAATCTCCCAGCCTTGTTACATCTCCATCCTTTTCACAGATTGATTTATATTCATGTCTTGCTTCTGCATATGCTCTGCCATACCTTTCATAAATTTTTAAATCTTATCTGGAAACTTGATGGTATCATCACTCATAGGATTAAAACACGAAGACAATTTTAAGGCAAAGACCAGTTTGCCCCAAAAACCAAGGACCATCCAAAAGGGTCCTTAAGCAATCATCTAGATTGGAAAATGAAAATAAGAAAAAAATATTAAGCATAGCTACAACCTCAACTTGATCTCTTAGATTTCAATTTTCTTATCACCCATCTAACAACATCAATATTTGGATGATTACCGCAAAATCTCCCAATGAGCAATTTCTCGAGCCAAGCAATCACCTTAGCAGAAAGGGGATCTGGAATAGCAATTTGTGTCTTTCCCACCATCTCAACTTGGACAAGAACATCATAATCATCATCAAACTCCTCACTCGCAGCTTGCACAACAATAACAACATTCTCGCTCCCTTCTGTAGAAGAGTAAACCCTAGGACATTCACCTTTTCCATCAATCCCAACAGCCTCATCACAGGTGTTAGCAACTTCCCAATAAGAACTGCACATCTCTCCAAGCATGTTCCTTTGACACCCTAGGAGGGCTAGTAGGGGCAACAACATGGGTCAAAGGAAATGCGTTCACACCTAGCTCTGCAAGATTTTTAGGAAAGGGAAGGAAAAAACCCCTCCTTAGGGTAAGCCCAAAGTTGCTTGACCTAGAAGCAGGAAGATCAGGCCTGTTCGAAGATGCATGCGCTTGTGAAACCTTCTACACATCTTGCCACAACTCCATGAGAAACTCCTCTTCATCATTGGAATCAACCAAATATTGCCTTTGAAGGGCATTCTACGGTGCCTCTAGCCACAACGCCATGAGGGAAATGTCCTCATCGTCCTCAAAAGAGTTGAACAATTCATTTGCTGATCCTTCATCCTCATCTTCGCCGTCCCCTTCCTATGATTGGTCCTCGCTTTGGCTTTGAGTAGGACTAACAAACCCTTTCATGCAGTTGCTCTCGCTCCCACTCCCTCTTCTATTCTTGCTCCATATTTTTGTCAAGGTCCTTAGATTGTTAATGGTTAATGAAGTAGACTAAATTAGTGAGAGAAAAGTTTGATTGATACATTAAGAATCTAGAAAAGGAGTTTTATGCAATTGATACATTTTTGTTTTTAGGTTTTTTTTTTCAGATTCAATTTTAAGATTTTGGAAGTTGTTCTTATTGAGGATTGAATCTCAATTGGGGAAGATTATTGAGTAGGTTGAATCAGAAACACAGTATGTGAAGTGATGGAATTCAAGACCAAGTCTTTGAGGTGTGTGCTCTTTAAATTTTCCCAATCAAGGCTAGCTTAATTTGGGGGGTAAGCAATCTTAATTGTTGATGTGATAGAGAGCGACCTCGCGAGGTTTCAACCTTGGTTGATGGTACTATAGGCAAGAAGCTCCACCATCACACCATAAGGTTTCCCCTAATTTTTTTTTCCAAATTAAGGCTAAATGTGAGCCAATGAAATAAATATTTGCTAAATCTCAACTTTTAGGTTGTGTTGCTCGATTGACTATGAGCTTTTTGAAATTTGCTTAAATTCATCTCCTAAATGTCCATCAAGGGCCAAGCCATATTTGATTAGTTGACAAATACTCTTAGTTCTCCACTTCAAATTTCTTTCCTTGGCGAACATATTCCTATTGTTGATTCTTCCAACACTTGGGAGATGTTTTCTGATTGTTCCTTAGGGGTAGGGTTTATTCTCATCCCTCCTTCAAGACATGATATACCTCATCATTTCACTTAAATTTCATATGCACCAATAAAATGGGAGAAACTTTCCAAATAGTATGTCTTGGCCCCAATCTTACTAGACCAATTTCTCTCATATTCCATTGACAGTATGCCTCCAAGGACAACAATCATGTTGATGCCATAACTAATGTTGCTTCTTTAATGCTCCTTATTGATAACATTGGAAATTTTATCTTTCTTATTTGTAACCTCAATGAACCTTCTATTTAACAATGAATGGTTCACTAATATTTTCAATACCAAGACAAAGATGCCTTTTCTTTCAATTCCAACAAAAATACTTGTATATGCAAAAACTACTTCTAAATACCTCATCATTGCTAATGTTCTTTAAAGATGTAGGATGATTTTGCTTAGATGTCATACCAATGATGAAATTACCATTTCTCTTTGGGAATCACATAACATTTGTGAGGGTCATTTTTGTGTCAAAATGTTAGCACAAAATCTTTTTCATATGGCATATTATTGGAATTGGATGGAGAAGATTCACATGATTATGTTAAGAAATCTCCTATTTGTCAAAAACATAGTAATCTTGTTCACACTTTTGTAGAATAAATTTAAGTGTTTACTTCTCCCTAAGCTTTTTCTATGGGGTCTTAATCTTTGCTGGTAAGATCATTGCTACCTTCTTGGTCAATTATACCTTTATTATTATTGCAACTGATTATTTCGTAAAATAGGTTGATGACACCCCTCTTAAATCTACTGCTGCTTTCAATATCTACAATTTTCTTATAGAAAATACTATTTCTAGATTTGAACTGCATATTGTGCTCATTTCTTGCAATAAATTTATAAAAACCAAGTAAATACTTTTTGGAAATGTTTCATATTTAACAATGCTTCTCTACCTCTTATTACACACAATGCAATGGTTAAAATGAGGTGCTAAGTAGAACAATTGAAGAAATTCTATGAAAAATTATCAATCTACATGACATAAAATGACATTTCCAACTTCCTCCTACCTTATGTGATTACCACACTAGTATCCATACCAATGCATATTCTCTCATCTATGGTGTTGTGGCCATCACACTACTTGAATTGGAGATCCCATCCTTGCAAGTCTCTCTTTTTTGCCTAAATTATGGTATCAATTGTTGAGAGTAGTGCTTGCAAGGGCTTGAGTTAAGTTACATGAACAATGTGCCAATGCTATAGAGCATCTTCATGTATATTGATAACAATCAAGATAGTCTTACAATTGATGCATTCTTCCTAGACAATTTTGAGTGGGTGACCTTGTCATCAAGGAAAATCATAAGAACACTAGGGATGGAATCAAATGCAAGTTTCAACTAAATTAGCTATGCCTATATATTATTGTGCTCATAAACATGGATTGGATGTCTATTATGTCCATGATGGATGACAAACCTTTGAAAGATCCTCTTAACATCTCAGATCCTTATTGTTTCCATATCTAATGTCTTTTTCTCTTCCTTTCTCAAATGCTTCAACTTGTCTTTCTCATTTATGTTTATAACCCTTTGTGCTTTGATGCTTATAGCTATTTTATAAGGGGCCTATATAAATTATGCATGATAGTTATATTGGGCCAAAAATGTCTAATATTGTGTATCATAAACAAAAATAATAATATACAATGCCTAGGGAAGTGGCCTCAAGGAACTCTAAGGTCTATCCCTTTGTTATCTAACAAATGATATAGATCTCGTTTGTGACAATATGTTATCCCAATAGCATAAGGAGATATGTACCATTCACTCCTCCAATCTCACAACACACTTTCAAAAGTAGACTATCTATGTTGGATTGTGATGACAATAAAACAAAATATTATCTTCTTATCTTATAAAAATATACCTTTTCCTTAAGATATAATTCATAATTTGCTTAAGAGAAAAATATAGATTTTTCTAAGTTTGATGGTGGCTATCTGGTGGAAGATATTATATATATCTTTGTAGCCTTTAAAGGAAAATATTTTTTTTTAATATCTAAAGTTGCATGAAGGTTGTAATTATTCTTTTAAGCAATAAGAATACTGATACTTTTCCCCATGGATGTTTTCTTGGCATATTGTCAAGGTTTTACTGCAATATTATTTTATTTTGTGGGATCACATTTTCGCAACAAGTGGTATATGAGCAATTATTTTGCAATGATTGTTTTAGGATTTTATATTTGTTTTGTAGCATCAAATGTCAAATGCAAGGTTTGAGGTGGAAAAATTCAATGGGAAGAATAACTTTGAGCTATGGAAGCTCAAGATGCGGATTTGTTAAGTATAACAAGGATTGCACAAGGCATTGGTAGGCAAGTCAAAGAAACCACAAATATGATTAATAAGGATTACAAGGATATACATACAAGAGTTCTTAGCACAATTTGGTTGTGTCTAGTAGATGATGTTCTTTTCAATATTGTTGGAGAGGAAACAACAACAGGGTTGTGGAGTATAATGAAGAGTCTTTACATGACAAAATACTTGACAAATCAAATCTACTTGAAGATACAGTTGTACAATTTGCAAATGAAGGAAGGTACAAAAAATGTTGATCATTTAAATGTTTTCAATACTCTTATGTGTTACTTAATTAGTATGGATGTAATAATCGAAGATGTGTTTATTTTTTGAATCTTGTAATCATTTAGTCACTTCCATTAGCTTTAGCACAATTGACACCCTTGAATTTGATTCTACTATGAGAGCATTGTTGTCCAAAAGGTGTAGAGGAAATCTAACATAGAAACCTCCGTACTAGAAGAAATAGTTGCTTGAGGTTGATCCATAGAAAAAGGGGAAGATTGCGAAGGTACATCCAGATCTAAGTCAAAATGTAGAAAGGGTAACAAAAAATGCTAGTATTGCAACAAATCAGGGTATCTCAAAAAAGATTTTTTGAAGAGAAAAGAAGACTAGGATGAATCCATAAAGGAATCAAATTTGGTTGAGACAAAATTAGGTGTGGTCGATGAAGTTCTATATGTTTGTAATATCTTACAATATCATGAATAATGGTTATTAGTTTCTAGTGTTGATAATCACATGTGTCCACATAGGAGTTGGTTTCTTTCTTACCAAACTATTGTTGGTGGTGTTCTTATGGGAAATACTATTTTTTGTAAGATTATTGGGATTAGGAACATTAAGATTAAAATTTTTGATGGTTTTGTAAGGACATTGATTGAGGTAAGAAATGTACCATAACTCAATAATAATTTAATCTCCTTGAGAGTTTTGGATTCTAGAGGCTATAAATTTTATGTGTCGGTAGAGGAGGGGGACTGACTGCTCCGAGACCCTAGGTCACGGGAGGGTCCTAAGCAACAGGTTGCCCTAATCTACCTCAAGATTGTTAAGTGATTCAGAAAGGTTAAGCAATTAAGGTTGAAAAGGAAGAGCAATCTGGTTGCTACTGTTCTTCTGCTAACTCAAATTTTTTAGGGGGCCAAATGGGCCGATTCCTAGAGTTTAATCTATGGCTCAAACAACTCACTATCTAAGGACGACAGTGTAGGACATGGACTCTAGCGCAATGCACTGGCATCTTAGTGGGGCACTGACGTCCGTTCAGGTAGGGAGTGTGAGGAACAAATAAAAATAGTAGGAAACAAGCTAACCAATTGACCAGTGAAGTTTTACACTATAACAAAATATAAAGAGAGTACGAAAATGAAGTACAACAAGAAGAATACTTTAACTAGATATCTTCAAATTGACAAAGAAGGATAAGAATGTGATAGTGAACTTTGTGCAACTCGATTCTTTGAATAGCTCCAACCGGGAAGTACCTACACACACAAGACTGAGGAAAATGCTAGGCTATTTTTAGGGGACTACCTCAGTCAGTCCTCCGCTTTGGTGTTTCCACCTCCATGGACAACTAGTAGCAAGAATGTAGAAAATGATAAAGAGAGTGTATTGGAAATGGAAGTGCCAAGCAATACACAAAACACAATATGCTACTATGCAAGTGTGATGATACAAAAGTAAATGCTAATGGTGGATATCACCTTTACAACAACATGCTCTCAAGGCAGGTAGAGGAAGGTGTGAGCTTGCAAGTTCTCCAACAACACTGTCGCAACAAACAAAGTGGAGAAGCCAATAGATCATTAGCTTGTAGCTACAATGGAGGTGGTGAAGCTTGAAAGTGTGTAAGTTGATCAACAAAGCATCAAGAATTCAGTCAAGTGTGTATAATGGTGAAGAAATTCAAAGAAGTTGTGAAGTTGAGTAAATTGAATGAATAGGCAATTTGAAGGAAAAGTGGAGGCAAAGGAGACATTTTGTGTCAGTCAAGGGGCCATGAGGCGTTATGGTTCACACCCAATGGAGAAATGTAACGCCTCTACATATTCTAGAGGAAAGAATCCTATCAAGAAGAAAGCGCGACACACGGAGGTTTGCACAGCGCGTGCACGTCCTTGACACAGAAATAGGCTACCAGGTGGACAAGGAAAGGTGGCGGATGTCGGGATTGCATCATCAAAATTACATTTCTCTAAGGTAAGGGGTATGAAAATGGGGAATTTGCAAGGGGTGCAAATTCATGCCATTACAGTGTTAAAGTTGGAGCATTGGAAGTGTCCAAGGGAATTTTGGAGGCCATGAAGGCTACAAAGATTGGGAACCTTTACAAGCTAGAAGAGAGTATTGAAATAAATGAAGCAATAATGGTTTATGAGGAAGAAAATGAATCTACTCATTTATGGCATCAACAATTGGGCCATATGAGTGAAAAAGGGCTAAAGGTATTGATAAACCCTAAGTTACTTCCAAATTTAAAATATTTGAATTTGAATTTTTGCAAGCATTGTGTTTTTGAGAAGCAGAGTAGACATAAGTTTAAAGAAGGCAGTCATACAAATAAGGGTATTTTAGATTATATTTATTTAGATTTTTGAGGATTATCCCCTACAGTTCCTTTTGGAGGATTATCATATTTTGTGACTTTTATAGATGATTACTCTAGAAAGGTGTGGGTCTATATTCTTAAAAGTAAAGTTGACGTGTTTAGCGTATTTAAGCAATTTAGAGTTTTGGTTGAAATGAGTACTAATAGGTCAATCAAGTGTTTAAGAACACATAATGGAGGTGAGTTCACTTCTTTGGAGTTTGAAAATTATTATAAAGAAGTTGGGATCGAAAGGCATAAAACAACAATTTACACTCCTCAACAAAATGGTGTTGTTGAGCACATGAATACGAATCTTCTAGAGGGAGCAAGGAGCATGCTCAATAATGCCAAGTTGTAGCAAGAGTTGTGGGAAAAAATAGTCTCTACAACTTTCACCATTAGTTGCAATAGATTGTAAGATTCTTGAAGAGGTATGGACATATCATTCTTGTGATTACTCAAATCTGATTTTTTTTTGTTGTGATGCATATGCTCTTATTTTTAAAGATCAACATTCTAAATTGGACCCCAAACCCAAGAAGTATATTTTTTTTGATTATGGTGATGGAATTAAGGGATACAGATTGTGGGATCCTACCACCCACAAAATCATCATTAGTAGAGATGTATTATTTGATGAATCTTCTCTCATAAAATTAGACATAGGAGAAGTTGATAAGTAATATGAACAAGTACCACAATATCAAAAAAATCAGTTGGATACTCACCCATCAACAATAGAAAATAGGGAGCAAGAAGAAGCTTCTAAAAAAGATGAGGATGTAAAAAAATATACAGGAAAATATTGAAATCCCACAACCAGCTCTAAGGAGATCTACGCAGGTCAAAAATCCACCTGAAAGGTATGATGATTATGTTTCATTTATTGCTTTGATTTCTAATGATGGGGAACCTAGTTTTTATCATGAAACAATGGATGACATTGAAAGTGCTAAATGGAAAATAGAAATGAAAGAAGAAATGGATGCATTGGAGAAAAATAAAATATGGGACTTGGTAGAATTCTCAAAGGAGAGGAAAGTTGTTGGTTGCAAATGTGTCTACAAAATAAAGAAGGTTGTTGATGATAAAGTTGAGAGGTATAAAGAAAGACCAGAAGAAAAAGGATATTCTCAAATGGAATGCATTGATTTCTATGAAATTTTTTCACCAGTTGTTAAACTTGTTTCTATTCAGGTTGTATTAGTACTAGTTGATTTACTTGATGTTGAGATAGATTAGTTAGATGTTAAAACATCATGTTTACAAGGAGATTTGGATGAGGAAATATATATGGAACATCCATAAGGGTTTGTTCAAGATCACAAAAAAAAATTGTTTGCAAACTTAAGAAGTCATTGTATGGCCTAAAACAGTCACCCAAACAATGGTACAAGAAGTTTGATTCCTTCATGGTGAGACAAAATTTTACAAGGAGTAAGTATGACCATTGTGCTTACTTTAAAAGTTTGGTTAATGATTTATTCATTATCTTGGTGTTATATGTTGATGATATGCTTGTAGCAAGCAAAATCATAGTTGAGATCAACATGTTAAAGGCTTAGTTGGCTAGGATATTTGATATGAAAAATCTAGGAGTAGAAAAACAAATTTTGGGCATGGAAATACATAGAGACAAGGAACATGATAAGATTTAGTTATCACAATAGAAATATGTGGAGAAGATCCTCATAAGCTTTAGTATGAAAAATGTGAAACCAGTAAATATCCTTTTGGCTTCCCATTTTAAGATTTCTTCAAGTTTATGCCCCAATAATATAGAAGAAGCGAATTATATGTCTTATGTACCATATGATAATGCATAAGGAAGTTTAATGTATGTAATGGTATGTACAAGACCAAATATTTCACATGCAGTTGGTGTTTTCAGTGGATACATGGAAAATCCAACTAGAGAGCATTAGGAAGTAGTGAAATGAGTGCTTTGGTATCTTAGAGGCACGAGTGATTAATTTATCACCTATAATGGTTGTAGTGATTTAGATTGTGGTTATGTTGATTCATATTTTGTAGGTGATTTAGACAAAAGGTGATCTACTTCAGCCTATGTCTTTATTCTTGTACGAGGACCTATTTGTTGTTGGGATCTCAAGCAAGATTAGAGCAATTAATTAACAAATTAAGTGATGCAGATTAGAAATAAATTGATAGAACAAAATGGAATTTGCAAAGGGAAAATATTTTTAATGTGGTTCACCCTTTGGGATATGCCCACAAATAAATTATCAAATATTTTATTAAAACTTCCAACAAAATGTAAATTACATTAACGTGCAACAATATGTTGCTTGCTCACTTCAAATTTGCACTCACTTTCTTCATGCACTGTTGTGTGTAATTTTCACCAAAACCGTGACTATCTAATTTCCAAATGTGTGTGATTTGTTGTGTGTAACTACAAGTTCCAAATGATTGTTGGCTTTCCAAATTCACATCTTGTTGCATGACATTTGATCTTTGACTAGCAACAAGAAAAAATAATTTAACTTGGGTAGTTACCAACTAAATTTCAACGAGAATTGATTATACTTTTCCTTTATTAAAATTGGAAAACAATTTCTCCCCCCCTACACTCTCCCATTAAATTTTTGGGGGGAAACTGCACTTTACAAAGTGGCAATATTAAACTAGAGCATGATTAGGCTACACATACTAACATTTGTTGGATGCCAAAGCTTTAAGGTGTTGGTGATTTGAGTTGTAGATCCCAAATCCCTAAGATTTGATAATATCCCAAGTGCCAAGGGTGTCAAATGTCGGGAAGATCACCACAAACCTTTCTTCAGGTTGAGAAACTTAGGACCAATTGCTAAGGTGGGTAAGACCTTTTTCACTTTTGGCTTCGCAAGATCAAGGGGGGGGGTTTCCTTGATGTGCTAAATTGGTTATTAAAAATATGTTTGAACATTTCCTTACAATAAACTATGCCCATTGCACAATGTATCCCACTACATGTGTCACAATATACCTAATAGTTCAAAGATACAAGTCTTAGTGCCTTATTAATAGATAATCTGCCATATACGTGTTTGACAATGTGATTATGATACACCCTTGTGTTATATTCATTCAGACATGGCAGTGGAACACATAGAAAATAAAACTAAAAGGTGTCTAATTTGATGTATTTAGAGTGACTTAAGGATGATGGTATAGAAATCCAATCACATATAAGTGCTTTTATCCATTGGGAAATAGAGTCAGAATTCAATCAAACATATAATAATAGAAATTTAGGTGATATATTAATCAAGATATTACAAAAGACTATATTTTTCAGAATGCATAGGCAAGCTAGGTTCTACACATACATTCAAAAAAATAACATATGGTTGTAGACTATTAAAAGAGTCTACTCAATTATCCTTAAGCATACCCATATACTTCCTTAATTATGTTGAAAATATATGTTGCAAAAGCTTTGCAAGGATTTTTAAAACTTCTGGTTAAAAACTAAACAACATACATCAAAAAATGCATACCATACATAAGGAGACACTCAATTAAGGTTGATTATTCCTTTAATCAATCAATATTCAAATCTTAAAAGTGTTATTATAGGTTTTGCAAGAAACCTGGATCATCACATTGCTAAAATAACTACATCTAGAATTGGAAATTGAAACCCTAAGGTTTCCTATGAATATCTTTCTTTTGTTGGCTGTGCAATCGCTCCTATCTATAAAATGTTATCCTCTTCCTTTTTTTGTTCATCTAGGAAAATATCTTTCAAAACCATCTAAAGACATTCGAGAAAGAACCATGGTCATTTGAAATGGTACAGGCTTCCCACGTCAGCTTTCATCATCTTCACACAACCATACACTTGAAGCTAATCCCCTTACATTATGAACTATATGATTTTGTACACTATCCATGTCTTAGAGGTTCCCAAAGGTATCAAGAGGTATCTGAGAACCCTCATTTGTCAAATCATGTTCATTTTGAGAACATTAATGATGTCCTAGGTCATATAGGAAGGTAGGTAGGGCATTTTGTTTGAATGACAAAGTTTCAAGACTTTGCATGCCAAAGGGGGGAGAAGGGAAAAAATGCCCTGAAAGTCCGATAGGCATGAGGGTATGAGAAACCCCAAAATCTCAAAATTGGACTTATCAGGGATGGCATGCCAAGGATGACAAGTTAGACCAGCATGATGACATGAGAAACCCTAAAATCTTGAAATTTTACAAAGTGGGTTTTTGGGAAGGAAAGTTGGTAGTTAGGGAAAGGATGCATGAATGACCAAACCCAAAATCTTAGATTTCAAGGGAAATGGGCTTAGAAGGGAAATCCAAACTTTTCAAGAACAGCATGCCAGTGATGACATGTTAGATTGGCATGTCGACATGAGAAACCTCGAAATCTCAAAATTTTACACAGTGGAATTTTGGGAAGAAAAGTTGGTAGTCGAGGAAAGGATGCATGAATGACCAAAACATAATGTTGAATTTCAATAAAAATGGTCTTATATGGGAAAAGTGGACTTGTTAGGGATGACATGTTAGACCAGCATGATGATATGAGAAACCTTGAAATACCAAAATTTTGTAAAGTAGAATTTCAAATTTCAAATAAAATGGGCTTAGAGGGGATAATTAGATTTGTTGGGGATGGAATGCCAGGGATGATAGGTTAGACTAACATGATGACATGAGAAACCCCAAAATCTCAAAATTTTGCAAAGTGGAATTTTGGGAAGGAAAGTTGGTAGATGAGGAAAGGATACATGAATGACCAAACCCAAAATATGGAATTTCAAAGAAAATGGGCTTAGAGGGGAAAATTGGAATTGTCAAGAATGACATGCTAGGGATGATAAGTTAAACCAACATGATGACATAAGAAACCTTGAAATCTTAAAATTTTGCAAAGTGGCCCAAAGAAAAGAAAAAATAAAATTGATCACAAAAGCACCCTATAAATTAATTTACTAAGGATATCTGATAAACACACTTTGAATGAATACCCTTAGATAATTACTCAACATAGGGGACCTAAATGAATACTTCTCAGATCAACTATTAACAAAGGGAGGATAGGGTAAAAAACACAACCTACAAACCACAATAAAGAAAAATTAGACACATAAAAGTGGGCGCCAACATTGAATCTAGTTGGAGATGTGTGTCTCTTGTAGGTACAATGAGAATCAAGATCTCTCAAAGTAGAAAAAAATTGGGGAACAAAAAAATAAGACAATGATTAAGGAAAAAAAACATATGTACATGACAAGAGAACATATCTACAAGGAGAACAATAAACTACAACCAATGAAATGAAGGCACACCACTTTGAATGTATGGTTGCACAAAAACTTATCACATTATTTTATAGGTTAGACCTTGCATGAATACCTATAGCATCTAGCCATATAAAAATTGCTACATGTACTTGCTTTTGTCAAAGACAAGCCTGTTGAAGGAATCAATTTCCCTCAACCCAAATTTTTTCCTTCATATAATTGCAACAAGTGCAACCTTCTCTAATCAAGCATAACTTTGAGACTACCACCAAGAGAGTGAAGACATGTTCCATTGTTGATCTTATCATTGCATGACAACCACAAAACATAAGCCACCAAACTTCCTTGTACAACATCCTTCATTTTTGTAATAGTTGGGGGAAACAAATGAAAACTTAGGTTAGCACATAAAGAAACCATGGTATATTCATATTTGTTGTCCTCCAGAGGTGAATTGAGGAAAAAATAAAACTCCCCAATTCACATGACAAAGAAAAACATTCCTCATCATCTTGTTGACTTGCAAAAGGAAACTCATCTTCTAGAAAATCAAACTAAGAATTTTGAAGTTCTAGCACATATGAAAATTGAGCAACAGTTTGATCATCAACTTGGAGACATGTTTCTACTCAACACCATCATAAAATACATGTTGGGCCTAAGTGAAAGATTCAAAATTAGGCACACTATCATCCTCATTTTTAGAAGCTACATCTTCATCACGAAGGAAAGCTTCATATTCAACTTCATTGTCTTTTGGGACAAAAGACAATCAAAATACCTTGGAATCAATTATGTTGATGTAAAATTCATCAACAAAACCCTTAGAATCATGAGACACTTCATGTGAATAACTAAATTCTTCAAATTTTCTCACCATTTCAATCTTTTCTTGGAATTTTTTTGAGATACAAGGGTTGCAACAATCAGACCAGTGGCCGACTTCTTCTATATCCACTATAATACAAAATTTTTTGTATGACCCCTTTAAAATGCATTGTGCATGAGGAAGATTACAAGTTTAACACCAAATAAAGAGGTTCTCATATGTGACCATATGATCACCCATTTCAAAATATTCAATGCGAATTCTTCATAGTGAATTTAATCAATTGTAACGACATCTATTTCTACATGTTTACCTTCATGTATAGTTGTGCCCAATTTATCCTTATGCAAATAGTCATCATCCACTTCAAACTTAGAAATAGGGACAAAGGAAGGCAAGATACCAAACAAGAAAGCAACTCCCTATTCACCACTTGTATCACCATCGTGTGCATGCTCGATATAATCAACTACTTTAGTTGATTCCTTTGATGAATCTTTTGCATACATATCCTCTTCCTCTTTATCCATAAATTGTATTTCTAGTGGCTGGGGTAGAAATAACTATGCCTCATCATTAAAATATACTTATTTTGGAGTTCATGTTCATGAGCTATTGGTATTTATTTCTTCTTTACTACCCACTACTACACTAGATCCTTCTTTTTATCTATCACCTTCTTGACAATGTTGTTCTCACATACCTTATTTTTACCCACTATGATTTCTTATTCTTCCCATGGAGATTCCCTTTAATGTGACGACATAATTATTAATTGTTTGTACATTGATGCAAGAGTAACTAGGATGTAAGAGCAATCTTGCATCCAAAAAAATGTTTATTTTGATTTCTATTAGGTTTGGTGAATAAATTTTCAATAAGGGCTAAAAATGGCAAGGTCACTATTTTTAGTAAGATGGAAGGGATAAAAATGGTAGGGTTACTATTTTTAGTGAGTTAACATTTGTGTATGTATGGACATGAAATCTTACATAGAGCTACAAAATGGTGAAATGAATCCAATGGTGAAGAAATCACTTCAATGCTATTTGTCATTTGTGAGATATTAATGTTTGTCTTCAAAATCCCTTTAAAAATATTCAAAGTCAATTTTGAGGCACCTAAAGGTTCTAGATGGGCTCGAAAAATGGTCAAAAGTTCCAAAGGCCTTGGTAGACCTTTGATTTTTTGAGAGCTTTCCAACTGTGTAAATAGTTTGTCGATTTGATGCTTGAGTCAAAAGTTGTCTCCTGAAAGTTGGACTAAAATTTAGGAATTTTCTTAGGCCCAAAAAATGGGACATTTCAATATGTTTGGCACCAAAATGGAAGTGATAGTTCATTGGAAAGTGGAAAATCATATAAAGTGGTCACAAATGGAAAGCGATCCATTCAAGATGAGAAGATAGATGAATTTCCTAGTTTTCAGCACAAAACAAATGTCAGGGTTTCAATAGCCATTATTTCCATTCATAGACTTGCATGTTTGATTTTAAGAATGTATTTATAACCCACATTTTTGTAATAGCGGTCTTATGACTAGATAATTTTGTTGCATTTGATTGCATGTATGTAGATGATTTCATGAAAGAATAATATAGTTGCATGATTTTTGTTTCTAAATTTTATTGTCTATGTAAGGTTGTGTTCGAGGAAGAGTCTTCCCTGCACCATACATGTTCAAGTGTTAACTGATATCTATTTCTTACCTACACAATTGCTTCATCAAGCTGAAAATTTGTATCATCATGTTGTATCTTTGATTGTATGGATAACTAGATGAGTTCCTTGGGGTGTTCTATATTGTGAGTATTAAACTCATAATGTTCTTCATCAACACTATGCATGTCTTGTAAACCCAAATCAGTTGCATCATAGTCACTATATTCCTCTTCTCCATCTAGGGAGTTATACTTTGATGCATCATACTCGCTATCCTCTTCATAGTAATGATCAAAAAATCCTCATATGGAAGATATTCCTTTCTACTCACTAAAAGAGCATTCAAATTCTTGAGGCCGACAAGTTGAGCCCCTCCCAACCTAATGTTTGCAAGAATTTATTTTTTCTTAAGATGACACAACACCACCTTATGTTCAACTTCTTCATTGCATGATATCTTGGGGTGAATAGGATATTGGCCAGTACTATATGTTTCTTCACCTAGATAACTCATGCCAAAATTTGATCTATTAAAATTTTTATGCACATTCATCCAATCAAGAAGCCTACTTATTATTTTTAATTCAACTTCTTTTTTCTCAACAAGTTTCATCTGTATACGTGTCTCCTCTTTGAAATGATTTAACAATTCATTTAGTTCATAATTATCATCGTATTAAATGTTGGGAGAAGGGGAAGAGTTGCAAATATGGTCTAAAATACAATATCTATCCCTCTCCCTTCTACCGACAATCGTATCATTTATTTCTTCATAATAAATCTTAGATATTTTTCTATAATGTTTCTTTATTATGCCGCTACTTGAATTCTCAAAAGTGTACATGTTTTGATTTTTAAAATTCATATATAAATTATTCCTAGTTGTAGAGCTAAATTCTAAGATTGGATAGGTAGGTCCAAATGAATTACCATCACCATGGTCTTCCTATGATGTATGTCTTTGTGCACTGGTGGAAACTTCATTCTCTCCTCATTGGTATTCAGGTGCCTTCTCTCCATCACATAATCTTATAATTTGATTATTATTTGTGGGTTGACTAAACATAGTTTCCACTCTTCACTTAGAAGAGAAAATATTTTCCAGCAACTAATACATTGAACACCAGGAAAAAAAATACCTATTTAAAGTTGCAAAGGTCTTCAAAATAAAACCATAAATTTGACTTCTACAATAGTGCCAATTTTTTGGTGATCTGAGTTGTAGATCCCAATTCCCTAAGGTATGATAATCTCCCAAGTGCCAAGGGTGTCAAACTTGGGAAGACCACCACAAACTTGTCTTCATGTTGGGAAAATTAGGACCAATTGCTAAGGTGGGTAATACCTTCATTTCTAGCTCTACAAGACTAAGGGGGGGTTTCCCTGAGGTGCTGAATTAATACTAAGGATATCTAATAAACATACTTGAATGAATACCCATAGACAATTATTAACATTAGGGATCCAACTGAAGACTTCTCAGATCAATTATTAAAAAAGGGAAGATAGAGTCAAAAACATAACCTACATAGCACAAAAAAGAAAAATTAGACACATATTTAGATGGGTGCCAACTTTGGCTCAAGTTGGGGATGTGTGTCTCTTGTAGGCACATCAAGAATCTATATCTCCAGGAGCAGGCCAAAAATGGGAAAAAACAAAATAAGATTGATTCACTAAGGAAAACAAACATATGTCCATTACAAGAGACAATAGATACAAGGAGAACAACAAAATACAAGCAATGACATTAAGGAACATCAATTTGAAGATATGGCTGCACAAAAATTATCATGTTATTTTGTAGGTTAAATCCTACATGAATACCCATGGCACCTGGCCATGGAAAAGTTACTACATGAACTCACCTCTGTCAATTGAAAGCTTGTTGAAGGAATTGATTTCCCTCAACCCAAAATTGTTTCCTTCATACAACTTCAAAGGTTGCAACCTTCTCCAATCAAGCATAACTGTGTGACTATCATCAAGAGAGTGAAGATATATCTAGATCATTACAATGCAAAAACAATTATACCCATAATTGGAAATTGAAACCCTTGGGATTCTTGTGAGTATCTTTCTTCTATTGGATTTTCAATTGATCCTCTTTTTCAAATGTTATCCTCTTCTTTTCTTTTTGTTCATATGGTAAAATATATCTTTCAATACCATCAAGACATTGGGGAAAGAACCATGGCCATTTGAAATTCTATAGGCTTCCCATGCCCACTTGCATCACTTTCACATGGATTCACACTTGAATCCATGCCCCTTACACCATCAACCATATGCTTTAGTACACTAACCATATCGTGGAGGGGCCCAAAGGTACCAAGAGGCCTTTGAGAACCCTCATTTTTTGAATCATGTTCATTTTGAGATCATTAATGGAATCTTGGATTGTGTAAGAAGGTAGGTTGGACTTTTTCATTCGAATGAGAGAGCTTTGAGACTTTTCATTTCAAAGGGGGAAGAAGGGAAAAAATTATCCATAAGTCCAATAGGCTTGAGGGTATGAGAAACCTCAAAATTCCAAAATTGGATTTATTGAGAATTTCATGCTAGGGATGACATATTAGATTAGCATGACGACATGAGAAACCTAAAAATTCTAAAATTTTGCAAAGTGGAAATTTGGGAAGGAAAGTTGGAAATTGAGGAAAGGATGCATACATGCCTAAACCTAAAATCTTGGATTTCAAGGAAAATGAGCATAGAGGGGAAAATGGAACTTTTCAGGGATGACATGCCAGGGATGATAGGTTAGGCTAGTATGACCGCATGAGAAACCAGGAATATTGAACTTTTTCAAAATGAGATTTTGGGAAGGAAAGTTGGTAGTTGAGGAAAGGATGCTTGAATGACCAAACCCAAGATCTCAAACTTCATGAAAAATGGGATTAGAAGGGAAAATAAAACTTGTCGGGGTTGCCATGCTAGGGATGACACATTATACCAACATGATGACATGAGAAACCCTGAAATATTGAAAATTTTCAAAATGGAACTTTGGGAAGGAAAGTTGGTTGAGGAAATGATGCATGAATGAACAAACCAAAAATATAAGATTTCAAAGAAACTGGTATTAGAGGGGAAACTCAAAATTTTCAGGGATGGCATGCCAAAGATGATAGGTTATACTAGCATGATGACATGAGAAACCTTGAAATCTCAAAATTTTGTAAAGTGGAAATTTGGGAAGGAAAGTTGGCACTTGAGGAAAGGATACATGAATTGTTAAATGCACAAGACAACTGAGAGGGGGGGACGAATCAATTATACATTAAAACATCAAAACTGATGAGTACATTTTATGACTCAATTTTGATAGAAGTTTATTGTCTATTTTTCGTAGTTGTCATAGACTTTGATGTTTGGATGTTGATCTTTTTATGACATTTCCTCAAAACCATAGACATTGGGCATAAGCTTATTTTTACAATCTTTAATGACATTGACATGCTATATGAACTATCTATGTTGATTTTACATGTGGATTAATGAATGCTACTTTAAGATAGTTACAAATATGCAATTGTTGTGCATACTCACATTTTTTTTCAAATATAATTAGTCACCTACACAATTAAAGGAGATTTTTCCAGATGGTCATTCGCCATAATGGTCAACAAGGTGGTCATTCAAAGGTCAACAAAGGGAAGACTCACGATTGCGGGAGATTTTTCATTCAAATCGAAGTTGTAACCACCTTGTAAATGGTCTTAATTGTCTATTGAGTGAATATAGGTGTTACTATTGCACTAAATATACATTGAGGCAAGCATGTCTGACCAGATTCCGCACATGCGTAACCACCTCTTCACTTTTCATGCTTTCCCTAAAGCGGCATCCTCCTAATATGTTGGAGTTGGATAACCTTGCTAGGTGATTAGTTAGTAGCTTCTCTCCCTATAAATAAGACTTAGATGCTCCTTCAAAAGAGGTTGCTTAATTTGATGACGTGCTCGCATTCTTAGTTTTTCAAGCAATATAGTTATGATGCTCCATTGTACTGTTGTTTTTCAGTGAATAAAATGAAGTTATAAGTTTGTTCATCTGAGTTTACATTTGTCTTAAGGAATACTCATCCAAGAGGGCCCACTTAGTGAGCATTCCATCCTTTAGCTTAGTCATTACTTTATGTTCAATAATTAGTTAAGAATCTCACACTGACTATTCCTACAGCCACTAGAATTTCATTTTGTCACTGTTCCTGCAGCCAAAGCAGATAGAGTAGTTCCCTATTTGTCTGCTCAGATTTTCATTTATGTCATGCATTTCAACTTAATATAGTTGTTGGATGATGCTCAACACTTATGTTATTTCTTTCCAAGCAATTTACCTTCAACACTATGTTTTTCTTAGTTGTAGGATAAATATGGCTACTTTGGATCCTTAGTGCACATACTGTGATGAACCATTTCAAGTTCACGTCCCTAGGTTGAAAATTTAAATGCACCTTCATGATGATTGAAATAGCTATTCATATTAGATGTCTAATCTCTGAATCACAGTTGTAAAGGCTTAGTTGTTAGATCATTGTAGGAGGCCAACATTTTTGGCGCCATTTCCAGGGATGGTGTCAAACTAGTGAGTTCTTTGGAGTCATTGATAATTTTCTTGCTCTAGTATTTCTAGAAGTCTATTTTTAGTATACCCCTCATTCAGGAAAGTAATGATCCGCCATTCTTTTTCCAATTCTTTGTGTGAGCTGGCTGATAGTGAGTTGATACCGTATGCATAGAGGAAGGAGGAGAGATGCTCATGGGAGATTCCTTCCTAACAATGTTGATCCATTCCAGCTAGTTGAGTATCAGAACCTGCCAAGAGAAGAAGAAGAAGATCCAATTGGTTTGCTGATGCATTTCTTGATCTAACTAGTTCTGAAATTTCCTCTGAAGAACAAAATCAGCTTGAGAACCCTTTAGCTTTGGAACTACATCAAACAGGTATGGGTGATGCAAATAGAAATAGACCTAACCAACTAGCTTTTCCTTTCCCCATTTATCATGAGAATGAAGTTGAAAATCTCAAAAATATCCCTGCTTCAGTCCTTCCTAAGTTCTATGGACTTGTCATAGAAGATCCTGATACTTTTTTGTTTGAGTTTGACATACTCTGCAGGAGTTATGACTATACCACTGATTCACATAGGCTTAAGCTATTTCATACCACATTGAAAGAAGTTGCATTAAGATGGTTCATGAGCCTAGGAAGAAATACTGTGGAAACTTGGGAGGACTTGAAGACAAAGTTCCTTGAGAAATACAAGGAATATTGCGGGGGCAGTGACATGAAAGGAGATGACATTTTTAGGATGCAGCAGAAGGAAGATGAGAGCCTGGAGGAGTATATTGCAAGGTTTCTATTTTGTCTACAAAAATCTCCACACCATACACTCAATGAAGAATCACAAAATCTGCTTTTCATAAGAGGAATTAATGAAAACTGCACTGATTCTTTGTACCTAATGGGAGGAGGAGATATCTCTCAAGTTCCTTGGGAGGATATCAAGAAGATATGCCAAAACTACTCTAGGGTAGCTTCAAAGAAAGAGAGATTATCAATCTTCTATGGGTAAGTTATCTACCAATGGAGTTTCAAGAATGGAGATTACTCACTTGCTGGCAAACTTCAAGCAAGACATTATAAATAATCTAGCTACTCAGTTGGATACACTTCATGCCAAGAAGGAACAAGAGGAGGTAGAGGCAACATTGGAAAAGTATTGCCCTCATTGTAGACAAAAGAAGGAATACAGATGCAAGATGGTTGCTAATATTGAAAGTAAGCAGATTCTACCTGAGTTCAAGCCAATCCAGGTTGAAGAAGGTCAAGTCTACTATGTTGCACAAAGGAGGCCATGGGATCCAAGACAAGGTATGCCACCAAATCCACTCTCTTTTGCTGGGCCATATTTCAACTCCTATTCATTTGGTAACCAATGGAAACCCCCATATCCATCCAATTATGGAGGATAGCCACCACAACCTTGGAGTAACCCTTCAAATTCCTGGCCTAATCACCAAAATCCTCCACCCCAGTGGCAACAACCTCAGGGGAATTGGCAACATTTTCAAGGAAATTGGTAGCCACCCCGAGGAAATTGGAAGCAAACAAATCAATGGAGGGGAGGACAATAATGGCCAAACCAACCAAATAGTTACATGCAACCACCTTCTCAGCCCCAACAACCTACTATAATTCCTCATCCTATTAGCTCAAGTTCAAATGCACCTAAACCTACTCAGCTACCAGCTCATCCCACACCCAACCCAAATAACAAACCATAGTAGTAGCTAGTATACTTTGTTGATCCCAATCAATTCCTTGCATATGTTGTGAGTGTAAGTGACATCCACTTGCGTTCAGGAACTACTTTGCTAGCTCCTTCTAAACCCATTATCACTGAGCTTCCTATGGAAGAAGAGGAGCCTTTGAATACCCCCATTCAGCCAAGTGTACCTAAGGATTCTATCCTAGTCAAGCAGACTGTACAAACACCCCCATTTCCCTAGATATTGGAAACTGTGAAAAAAAGGAAGAAAAGGAGGACACAAATTTTGATATTTTAGATTAGTTGAAGCATATATGTGTCCAAATACCTCTATTTCAGGCCATAAAAGATGTTCCAATATATGGCAAGGAAATCAAGGAAGCATGCCTTAAGAAGCCAGGTAGGAAGAAGAAAGACCCCACTACGATTCATGTGGTGGGACAACTAGTTGACATCATGTTTGGGAGAGTGACTGTTCCCAAGTATAATTATCCAGGGAGTCCTGTGGTAGGAGTTGTCATAAATGAGATCCAAATAAAGAATTATCTAATTGACTTGGGAGCAACAATAGATGTAATGACCAAGGATATCCTACAACAACTAAATGTTGCAAGCATGAGACCTACTCCTACTATCCTGAAGCTTGCTAATAGTTCAACTATTAAACCTGATGGTGTAGTAGATGACCTTGTGGTAACTTTGGACTCATGGGAGTACCTAGTAGATTTCGTGATTCTTTCTTCTAAAGCCACACTAGGAAAGTACCCTATCATTCTTGGAAGGCCATGGTTAGCAACAAAAAATGCATATATTGGATGTAGGATAAGAGACATGACCATTTCTGATGGAAAGAGCACCAAAAAGCTTGTTCTATACCCTCTTGCTCAGCCATTCCATGATGTTAGGCAGAAGATCTTTCATGAAACTTCAAGAGGAAGATGAAGTATTGTCTAATATAATTCAAAATCATTGTGAAGTAGAGGAAGCATCGTCCTCTCATTCTACTGCCCTAGTCAAGACACTTCTTCCTGCTCTTCCTGCAACAATGGGTATGTCTCATACATTGTTGCCACATGAACTCAAGGTACCTAGCATTAGTGAAACAACTATGGTAGAGATAACTACACAAGTGAAAGTAACAAAAGGAAAATATTTGCACATCAACAGTAAATTGAGTGAAGAACATCAATTGTCATTGAAAAAATTACTGAGAACCCACTAGCATGCATTTACATGGGACTATCATGATATGAAGGGATTAGACCCTAAGCTTTGCACTCATAGAATTTACATCAGAGATGATTGTACACCAGTGAGGTAGCCGCAAAGAAGAATTAACCCTACATTAAGAGAAATTGTAAAAGGAGAACTACATAAATTGTTGGATGCAGGATTCATCTACCCCATTTTAGATAGCCAGTGGGTGTCTCCATTGGTGATTGTGCCCAAAATGGGAGGGAAGTGGTGAGTTTGTGTTGATTACAAAGAACTCAATGCTGCCACCAAAAAGACCATTTTCCCTTACCTTTCATAGATCAAGTTTTGGACTCACTTGCAGGAAAGCAATACTTTTCTTTTCTAGATGGCTTCAGTGGCTATAACGATATCCAAATTGCACCCAAGGACCAGGAGAAGACCACATTTACTTGTCCATGGGGGACCTATTCCTACTTAGTACTTCCATTTGGCTTATGCAATGGACCTGCAACCTTTCAAAGGGTAGTCAATAGCATATTCTCATACATCTCTCATGATTGCATGGAAATTTATATGGATGATTTTACCACCTATGGTACTGATTTTAATGAAGCATTGGAGAATCTTTGTAGAGTATTAAAGAGATGTGAAGAACACAATCTATCTCTAAATAGTGAAAAGTGCTTCATGATGATGCATGAAGGTATAGTCCTTGGTCACTACATCTCTCACAAGGGAATTCAAGTAGATCCTGCAAAGATTGAGGTGATCACTAACCTACCTATACCTGCAAAAAAAAAGATGTTAGGAGTTTCTTGGGCCATGCAAGCTACTACAGGCATTTCATCAAATATTTTAGCAAAATAGCAGTACCATTGTATACTCTTCTCATTAAAGATGCTAAGTTTCAGTGGAATGAAGACTGTGACAAAGCATTTTTTGATTTGAAGGTAGCTTTGAATCATGATCCTATACTCAAAGGTCCTAATTGGGAGCTTTCTTTCCACATCCATACAGATGCATCAGATTATGCCATAGGAATAGTCTTAGGGAAAAAAGGAGCTATTGAAAATGCTATTTATTGTGTTAGCAAAAACTTGCAAGGAGCTGAATTCAATTATACAATGATAGGAAAAGAAATACTAGCACTAATCTATGCCCTCAAAAAATTTACGCACTACATAACATGCTATCAAATCTTTGTGCACATAGATCATGCAGCCATTAGGTATCTCATGAATAAACCTCTGATATCAGGTAGGTTAGCAAGATGGTTATTGCTGATGTAGGAGTTTGACATAACCATTGTAGATAAATTAGGAAAGGCCAATGTTGTTGTAGAATTTCTTTCATGACTGACTATATCAAAGGATAATCAAGTCATCGATGACTCTTTCCCTGATGAGAACTTATTTTCCATCAATATACAAACACCTTGGTATGCTGACATAGCTAATTATCTGGTCACAAGGAGAGTTCCTCCTTGTTGATGTGCCAAATTGAACCACAACCCGCAAATAAGATAAAAGTAAAAATATCTCACCTCTCCTAAAAGAGACAATCAGTAAACAAACTAATCACCCCCAAGGTCTTTGATGTTGGTTCACAACATTGTTTCACAAAGTGGTCAATATAGCTATAATGTTCAAGGGGCCTGCTGGTTTTGAGCTTCTGGATTGTTGCAAGATCAAACATCTATCTAAACCTACTTTAACCGGTGGTTTTAAAGAAATAGAAAAAGATAGATCAATGTTTTCAAACTGAAAAGAATGTTGATTCATTCAACTAATCAGATTTGTTGCCTTCCAAGGAATTCCTAAACTAGAACTGCAGAATAAAATTAACCTGTAATTGATACAAAGTTTCATTCATGCACAGTGCAAACTTTAATCATAGATTGCAAATCATCATTCAAACAAAACATAAGATAAAATTTCATTCCTTGAAAGCTTTTCAAATCAAAATGATTAACACAAAATGAATACCATTGTAGAGCATAATATAAAGAAGGTTTAAATCTGGCTGCTCCTATTGTTAATGAAACAGATAAGCAACATTTACAAATTTGGCAAGATCACCAGTGTATAGAAACCCATGTCTTTAAACTTTTTCCATCTATGCTAAGAAAATCAAGAGGATACATCACCTCCTCTTCCTGCTAAATTGTAAAAAAAGGAAAACGTCTAACTTCCTTTAAAACCCTAACTTGCCTTTTCTATATCCTATTCTCTACCTTTTGAATCTCCTAGCTTGCTAACTAATCTGCTGACTTTCTTTCTAACTCTTTTCTTACCTGTCTAACTCCTCTAAAACTTTCTAACTCCAACCACGACCTCCCTCCTTTATAAAAGAGGTGAAATTCCATATATATAAAATGTGTCAAAAATGCATCGGCCTAGTTTAGGGTTTACAAAATAAGTCGGTTACAGAACACGCCAGCCCTAGAGGGAGTTTGAAACAAAGTCAATCATGCATTAAATGCAAGGGCACCGACCAGAGGCAAGAAACATATCAAAACGCGTGAAGAAGAGGCAAAGAAAAATGGTGAGGAAGCATGAATTTCGACGCAGCCTTGCATTAATTGCTTCCTCCACGTCGCCCATACCCTACTCCATTATGGCCTTCGTTGTTAAGAACGTCCTCTGCAAGCTGTCCTCAAGTGGCATAGGCAAAACCCTAGTTCGCCATTCAATGGTATCAATGTTATTCTTCAGATTTGCCCCATCGTATTGTCCCAGTCTCTCTCTTAACCATTCCAGTCACTTCCTTGCTAGACTCAACTTGCATTCATCAAAAACCAATGTGAGATTCCAATTGTTGACAACATTTCATCAAAGTGTTAGCTTAAAATCATGATAAAAACCATTAAATTAGCCATTAAGCATCAACACTGGATCATCAAAATGAACATAAGCAGCATACAATAGGTAAATTTACCAAATTAAAGCATGGAAACACAAGAATTCATCACTAGAATCATCAATTTTACCAAATTTCTTCACTTCACAGTGCCTCCCAGAAAATCTAGAAAAGTCTGGCCGGACCGGATTTCTGCGAATGACACAGAACATTGCACTTCGGGAAAACTGAAGAAAACTAGAAAAATATGGCCAGAACAGAGAATTTGGAAAAATCCAGCCAGACTGAAATTCCGTGAAGAGCGCAAAACTCCAAACACTAGCACATTTCCAGGAAGCTAAGGAGATCCGAGAAAATCATGCCAGGATGGAAAATCGCAAGGTCGGTAGAAAACCCAAAAACTGACAATGACTTTGCCCAAATTGACCAAACTTGACGGCCAAGCGGAAATCCAGAAAAATCAGACCCAGGTGGAATTCCGCGAAGGCCAGAAATTCCTGAAGCGTAGCACAAAAAGACCGAGCCGGACTTTGAGCGCAATCCGAGAAAATCCGAACGGGGCGAAAAATATTGAACTGGCTCGAAAACCCAAATGGCACAAGAAACTAGATTTTGGAAGAAGTTTGGGAAAATATGAACGGACAGGAAAATCCTGAACTAGGGTGAAAACCTGAACTTAGCCCAAAACATAAGATTTTCAATATTCAACTTGAGAAAAACACTTGGGCAAGCAAGATAAACATATTAAGCACATGCCAAGGAAAAACAAAAACCTCAAAAATCGAAGGGGTAAAACGCAAAGAGTGAAAACAAAAGAGGGTCCCATTTTAATTAAATTTAAAATGGGGTGGTTATGCAAGGCATAACAATTGGCAACTTGGCTAGGAAAATGGTTTAACCATTTTCAAGAAATTGAGGGATTCAGTTACCCAGAACTCCTAGTTTATGGACATCACAATTCTAGTTGGGTCATTTTCAATAAACAAGGTTGAGCTAGAACCTCAAATGTAAATCAACACTGGCTACCCCTGAATCTATGTGTGTGCTTGATGGTGCATCACCCTTTTACAAAGTTTTCCTCATCTTTTGAACAATTATGCGCAAGATTTGAACTACATGAGTTGATTCCTTTTAACTGTTGTGCAATGATATCTTGGGCATTGCTCCACTGCTAGTCAGACATCCATAGCCCCAATGGAGATACCTCTGGTTTTCTCACAACATTTCTCTACCGGGGATGTCCATAGCCCTGGTAGAGATCACCCATTCGGTATTGAGTTTTCTTTTCTTAGATAGTTCTCTTTTTTCTCTTTT
Organism: Sequoia sempervirens; assembly: GCA_007258455.2. NCBI lineage: Eukaryota > Viridiplantae > Streptophyta > Pinopsida > Cupressales > Cupressaceae > Sequoia > Sequoia sempervirens. Next base: position 61,199,830 of record VDFB02072274.1, read on the forward strand.
CTATTCCCTTTTCAACATGTTAGATGTCCAACATTTGTACTGGGTTGAAAATTACCATGGACCTCATAATAGTATCTAAGGAATTGGATTTTTCACTCAAATCTTGCAACACCATCACCCCAAGACAAATATACCATTATAAAAAGGATATGTTTTTGATGATTTGTGACAGATTCAATCATAGTCAGTGAAGATTGCTTATTTTACACCTTGTTCTCAATGAATTTCCACAACTCTCATTGACAATGGACATTAAACAATGAATTTAGAACAAAATAATCCAACCAGAAAACCTGAAATATCTAAACCAACTTCTCTCCTAGCAACCAAAGTATACTTCAGATAACGAACCCTTAATTGAATAAAATGAAGGGCCCCAAACAAAAAAGAAAAGAAAAGACAAAACGAACGGAACAACAAAATATTTACATATATACAACCCAACAAAATTCTAGACCTTTTCATGACCCAAAATAATGTTTGAGAAACTGTCCATTGACAGGCAATGAAATAGGTTCTCCTATTAAACTACTCAACCATAAAGCATTTTCTCCTAGGATTTCAGCAATTTGATAGGGGCCCAACTAGAGCTTATCAAAATTCTGGTGGTCACCCTTCTTTTCATTGGCTTTATCCCACAGTAAGACAAGGTCTAATATCCTGAAGGCCTTGATTCGGCTCTTTTGTCAAACCAATGTTTGACAATAGCCTGGTGCCTAAAGAATTGTTGCAAAGAAATATCTCTTTGCTCTTCTAATTTTAGCAAGCCAACTAACCTTACTTCAATCCTATCATCATTAGAGTAGAATTATTGCATAAATTTCATGACATGTATTTGCAAGTGAATAGGGAACACAAGCTCTTGGCCATATACTAGCTTAAACTGTGAAGTCTTCAACATAGCCTTGATCCTAGTCCTATCTGCCCATAACACAAATCTTAACTAGGTATGTCAGTCTCTAGGATTGTTCTCTAACAGTCTTTTGATTACTGATAGGAAAATTTTATTAGTAGACTCTACAACTCCATTTCCTTGTGGATAGTAGTTTGACGAATACTTTAAAATGATATTATAATCATAAGCCCATGAAATGAACTCAACAGAAGAAAAGGCAGGGCCATTGTCACATACTAGTGCAAAGGGTACTCCAAACCTGGTTGTGATGCATTCAGTGAGGAACTTGATTACTACCTCCATTGTGCTATTCTTGCAAGGTACAACTTCTGTCCATCTCGTATAGTATCCATGGCAGTCAAAATGAATTTATGTCGTGTAGAAGAATTTGGGTTAATTACCCCAATAAAATCAAGTGCCCATTGGGCAAATGGTCTTACCTCATAAACAGGTTGCAATGGCATTGCTGGATGATGCTCTCTTGATGCCGAAGTTTGGCGTATATGATATGTCCTTACATGTTGGTAGGCATCCTTAAACACACATGGACAATAATAACCAGATATGAGGATCTGATATGCTAAAGAATCCACAGAACCATGACCCATGCCATGTTTCCCATGAAATTCAACAATTGCGTGCTTAGCTTCTTGTTGATCAAGACATCGTAGATAAACCCCCTCAAAATTATTTCTATATAACAATCCTCCTTTCAGCATATAATGGGAGTTTTTCATTCTTAGTGCTCTCCTCTAAGTTGTATTCATTCCCTCTAGGCACCGATTATTGAGCATGAAATAAATTATATCGGCATACCAAGAGTCATTAGAAAAGGACTGTGTTGTGTATTGCTGACAAATAATGTTCTTACCAACATCTGCCATTGCTTTAGACATGCCTTGACCTCAGACAAGTTTCATAGGGTGAATCTCTAGATCGAACTCCTGCAAAATAGCCATCCATTTCCCCCTTCGTTCTCCCAATTCGCTTTGCATAAGTAGAGACTTCACAGCAGCATCAAGAACCACAAAAATGATCTGACTTCTAAGGATATAATTCCTGAACTTCTTGAAAACTCTAACCAACTCAAAGGCTTTCTTCTCAAGAGGTGGGTACTTGAATTCAACATTCTTAAACGAAGAGCTCATGAAGGCAGTTGGCCTTTCATCCCCCTCCTCTCTTTGTACCATCAGGACAACTGCACATGAGTGTTCAAAAGCAAAAGAATAAATATAAAATGGCTTCAAGTAGTCAGGACTGGTGAGGAAAGGTGCCTCCGAAATGGATTGCTTAACCTAAGAAAAAGAGGCCTTTGCCTCATTACTCCATTCTATTCTAGCATCTTTCTTCATCATTTCGTTCAAAAGTTTAACAATTTCTGCAAAACCTGTGATAAACTTCCTCACAAAGTTGATCTTTCCGAAGAAAGATCTCATCTCCTTTTTACTTGTTGGCATGGATAACTTCAGAATAGACTCAACTCGGTCTGGATCTATCGATATCCCTCCTTCCAAGATTATGTGTCCCAAAATTTTCCCTTCGGAAACCCCGAACACACACTTTTTAGGATTCAGAGAAACACCATATTGGATACATCTTTCAAGAACTTTAGCCAAGTTTGCAACATGATTTAGTCTATCTTTAGAGAATACTGTCAGGTCATCCATATAAATAATGATGCACTTACCAATCAAATCTTTGAACACTAAGTCCATTGCACGCTGAAAGGTTGCTCCAACGTTTATCAAACCAAATGGCATCCTCCTGTAAGGAAACGTTCCCCACTTAGTAGTGAAGAATGTATTCATTCTGTCTTCATAATTAATGATCACTTGATTGTACCCAGAATAACCATCCAGGAATGACATCATTTGGGACCCATTGATAGTTTGCAGAACTTCGTCTAGAGAAGGGAGTGGGTAGTTGTCTTTTTTTGAAGCTCTATTTAGATTCCTAAAATCTACACATAGCCTGATCTCCCCATTCTTTTTACAGACTAGAACCAAGTTAGCCACCCATGTTGAATGTCGTAAAAGGAAGATTATTCTTGCAAAAAGAAATTTTTGAACTTCCTTAAAGATTAGTGGTTCAATCAGGGTGTTGACATGACGCTGTTTCTGCTGAAATGGCCCAGCTTCAGGCTTCAAAGGAATAGTATGAGTTATCACATAAGTATCAAATGTTTTTAGATCTTCATACCCCCAAGCTATTGCAGCAATATCTTTCTTCAATGCCCTCAATATATCTTCTCTAATTTCTTCAGGGCAGGCTTTCCCTATGTAAACATTCCTTTCAGGGTCAGAGTCAGCTAAGTTAACAGTTTCATATTCACCTCCATTATCTTCGGTTGATACCTTTTCCCGAGCCCTTAGATCTAAGTCAAAAAATATTTCTAAGGCCACCATTCCCTTGGGAATGTTATTACTTTTTAAGTTGAGGACACCTTCTGTATCACAGTCTTCGGGGTTCTAGTCTCCTTGATCCTTGTCCGACTCATTGATGATCTATCATTCAAAAACATCTGAGCTTACTAGAAAAGAAAGGATATGTCGATCATCATCGAAGAATTGAAGGTTCCTGACATTATCAGGGATAGCCGGGGTGGATATCAATTCTACTAAGAATCTGTTGAGCTTGGAGCCTTGCATGGGCTCTAGGGTACTTGTGGCAACAACTAGTGAATCAACTATTTGATTCTCCTCTCTAGGGATTAAACTAATCCCAAAAGCATCAAAGTATTCAATCAAGTTCCACACCCGATTTCTATAAGCTTCCAGCCTTTTATTGTGACATGTGTACTGGCTACGTACTTGCTTGATAATCACTTTTGAATCTCCTTTAACCATCAAGGCGATAATTTTCTTCTGATGTGCAAACATCAGTCCCCGAGCTAATGCTTCATATTCTGTTATATTGTTAGTGCATCCAAACTACAACTTGTAAGAAGAAAAAAATGCTTTTCCTTTTAGGCTGGTTAACTCAATTCCAGCACCACACCCTGTTTTAGATTTGGATCCATGAAACGTGAGGGTCCATAGCTGATTATGAGTTGGGGTTGATCTTTTTGAGATTGTTATGGGTGCTTGGATAAGATGAACCATAGGTGGGGCCATTTGATCCTTTGCATCAAATACTGGGAACGAGTGTTCAATAGGTTCATCAGGTGCAATATCCAATTCCCGTTCAGGTATATCATGTAATCCTAGGATATCTTTCTAACAATTATCTGTATCTTTGAAAAAAACCTTAGGTTTTGGTATACTTGTGAGTGTAGGGGTATTAAGCAAACCCTGGGGTTGTTCAACATAACTATGTTAGTCTGGTATTATGACTGGGGTAAGTTCAATTTGAGGAGGGACTTCCTCTGAAGGTATAGTATCCTTGGTTAACATTATTGCATTTTTGGCTTCAAATGAGAAGTGATCTGAAACAATTTCAAGGTGACTCGGGCTAGTTTCTTTAGTTTGGAAAACATGGTTTAGGACATTGATGCAGGGTTGGTAGGTCAATTCTGAATGATTTTGGTAGTGCACCCTACACCAATTTGGGAGTAGAAGACTCCACAAATTGATATCTTCCCCTAAGACCAGCTAATCCTGTTGCAACTTCCTAATCAATACCTGCTGGTTTACACTAGTCATAGGATCAGGGAATTCTTGCATTGACAAATCATTAGAATCAAGAACCAAAAGAGTCAGAATTTCCTCTCTTTTATAAACCCCTATCTCAGTTTCAAAATAAGCTACCTCATTGGGACAGTCATACTTAGTGATGATATGTTTGAGGCGAGGTTCACTCTTGATCCTAATTTGTGTAGGTATTCCCCTCCATGGTAGCCACATATGTGAAAAGTCGAGGGAGATATATCTCCCTATACTCTTCATTAGATCTCTACTCAAAAGCATACCGTAAGTCTCAGGAATGTTTGCTACCTGAATATCCATGTTGGTTTGAATCCTAGGGTTAGACCCTACTTGCACATGTATATTTCTCAATTCTCCAACTACATTAACCTCTATTTTATCAAGTTGGATGACCTTCTTGTTTGTTTGGATAGGATTCAATCCCAATTTCTTGCATACAGAAAATGGCATAACATTTCTAGAAGCCCCTGAATCTAGCAGACAATTGTATAGATTCTTCCCACAGATTCTCAAACTTAAAAGAAATGGTGGGGTTCCTACCTTGTTTCTGAACAAAGCCGCGTTAATGTCCATAGCGGGTGCCACCTTGGTTTTCCCTTTTAATTTATCAGCTTCTTCCAAAGCTTTCAACACTACATCTCATTGGGAAGGGCACCATTTTAGGATGTCAAAGTAGGATAAAGAGGTTTTGTGTTTTTGCATCTTTGAAACAATATCAAATTTTGTGTTATAACTTGCATTATATTTGAAAACACCAAATGAATTACCTTTGCTAGGGAAGTCAGGCAGACCCTTCAATAGAGTATGGTTGTTATCAGCACTCTGATTCAGAGGCACCATGTGGTTAGGTGGTGTTGATGTAGTGAATGGACCCTTATTTTGGTTTTTTAGGAAGTGTCCTCCCTTTGTCTGAAAGGATTGTGCATCATACACATCTTCCTCTGGTTCATTCTCATTCTGCATTGGGAATGAAGGTTCTTCCTCAAAGAGGTCATAAGGAATTGCTATATCCACTGATCCACCTCCATTATTTGAACTCCCTTGGAATGTTTGAGCATTTTCCTGTGCCATCTTCACAACCTTCTCCATTTCAGGATAGTTCACCTCAGAATGAGTTGCAGTATCATGCAGCCTGCACCAGTTAGTCATAAAATTGAGGTCAGCCACGTTTGCAGTATGTGGTCTGTCCTCATTAGCTTGATAATTGTGAGAAACCCCACCATTATTTGGCCCTGTGTTCCATTGTCTGTTGTTATTAGGCCTCTGATTATATCCTCTATTCTGATTTTGATAGCCTTGGTTAGGGAAGTTTTGGCCTTGATAATTCCTTTGGCTGTGATTGTTGTTGTTTTGATAATTACCTTGATTATTATTATTCTGATTAGGGTAATGACCTTGATTAGCATAATTACCTTGGTTTTAAGAGGGGTTCAGTTTAAGCTGATCCATGTCATTTGTGACTTGAGACAGGGTTTTCTTTAGGGTCTCCACCTCGTTCGTGAGTTGGACTGTCCTCTCACTCTCAGCACTCTTAGCAACAGGTGGCTGACCATCGGGATTTGGTATTCTAGCTTGATTATGACCATGTGGACTGTGATGAGCTTGTGATTGTTGAGAGAAGTTAGGAGCTCCATTGTCAAAGAATGGAACAGGAGATTGAGTCTGCAACTCAGACATAGGTCCATAATGGGAATGAGACATCCCTGGGACAATATTGAATAAAGGGGTTGGATTAGGCATCTGATACCCCATAGAAGGAAAACATCCTCCCAAGTTCCCTTGTTGAGAGCTAGTTTGTTGTTGCAGCTTGATGGCTAGATGATAAACTTTAGACAGAGAATCAATATATGTCAGTCGATAAGTCCTTTGTAGGAACAATCCAAGCAAAGGGTCTATAACTCTAAAATATGCTTGAATGGCACTATTCGTAGCAACAAGATAGGGGTCCTGCAATCTCCTATACATTCGTTGAAACCTTGTATTAAACAAGGGCAGTGATTCATGTGGCTCCTTCCTAATGATAGCAAATTGATGGAACAAAATGGCTGGATCCACATAAACTCTGAATTGATTGATGAAAGCATTCTCCAGATCTATCCAACTTAGAATAGAACCTTGTGGAAGATTTAGGTCCCAGTTGTGCGCCATATCCCCTAAGGAATAAGGGAACAACTTACAAACCACATCATGGTGAGCTATCTGGGCTCTATTACAAGCATCCTTAAAAGCTTGTATGTGCTCCTCAACACTCCTTGATTCACCATGAATGTATTTGGGACATAATCTCTCAAGATTCTTAGGCATATCATGAAAGCCTCCAGGAATAGTCCCCAATGGAGAGGGATTATTCATAGAAAATTCCATTGGTGGCGGTGGTGGAGGTTGAGCTAGCTGTTGGATGGGTTGAACCAACTCTAATGGCACTTTAGGTGGATTTGGTGGTGGATTCATGTGTATTAACTGGGGTATTGGTGGAAACCTTGGTGGAGTGAGTGGAGATGACAAAGGTGGTAGAATGGTTACCCCAGTCTTGTGAATCTTGTGGCTTGTTGGGGTCTTGAGTTCTATCAAAGGTGGTGGGTTTTCAGTTGATCGAAGAACTCTATGGGACCTCTCTAGTGAGAAAAACCCAATATTATCTAGTTTTCTCTTCTGGCCCTCCTTCTAGCACCAGTTTCCTATTGATGTGCCAAATTGACCCACAACCTGTAAATAAGATAAAAGTAAAAATATCTCACCTCTCCTGAAAGAGACAATCAGTAAACAAACTAATCACCCCCCAAGGTCTTTGATGTTGGTTCACAACGTTGCTATTTCACAAAGTGGTCAATATAGCTGTAATGTTCAAGGGGCCTGCTGGTTTTGAGCTTTTGGATTGTTGCAAGATCAAACATCTATCTAAACCTACTTTAATCGGTGGTTTTAAAGAAATATAAAAAGATAGATCAAGGTTTTCAAACTAAAAAGAATGTTGATTCATTCAACTAATCAGATTTGTTGCCTTCCAAGGAATTCCTAAACTAGAACTGCAGAATAAAATTAACTTGTAATTGATACAAAGTTTCATTCATGCACAATGCAAACTTTAACCATAGATTCCAAATCATCATTCAAACAAAACATAAGATAAAATTTCATTCCTTGAAAGCTTTTCAAATCAAAATGATTAACACAAAATCAATACCATTCTAGAGTGTAATATAAAGAAGGTTTAAATTTGGCTACTCCTACTGTTAATGAAACAGATAAACAACATTTACAAATCTAGCAAGATCACCAGTGTATAGAAAACCATGTCTTTAAACTATCTCCATCTATGCTAAGAAAATCAAGAGGATACATCACCTCCTCTTCCTGCTGAACTGTAAAAAAAAAGAAAACGTCTAACTTCCTTTAAAACCCTAACTTTCCTTTTCTATATCCTATTATCTACCTTTTGAATCTCCCAGCTTGCTAACTGATCTGCTAGATTTCTTTCTAACTCTTTTCTTACCTGTCTAACTCCTCTAAAACTTTCTAACTCCAACCACAAAATCCCTCCTTTATAAAAGAGGCAAAATGCCATATATATAAAATGCGTCAAAAATGCATCGGCCCAGTTTAGGGTTTACAAAATAAGTCAGTTATAGAACACGCTGGCCCTAGGAGTTTGAAAAAAATCCAATCATGCATTAAATGCAAGGGAACCAATCAGAGGCAAGAAACAAACCAAAACACGTGAAGAAGAGGCAAAGCAAAACGGTGAGGAAGCACGACTTTCAACGCGTCCTTGCATTAACTGCTTCCTCCATGTCACCCATACCCTACTCCATTATGGCCTTCGTCATTAAGAACATCCTCTACAAGCTGTCCTCAAGTGGCATAGGCAAAACCCTAGTTCGCCTTTTAATGGTATGAATGTTATTCTTCAGATCTGCCCCATCGTATTGTCCCAATCTCTCTTTTAACCATTCCAGCCGCTACCTTGCTAGACTCAACTTGCATTCATCAAAAACCAATGTGAGAATTTGATTGTTGACAACATTTCATCAAAGTGTTAGCTTAAAATCATGATAAAACCATTAAATTAGCCATTAAGCATCAACACTGGATCATCAAAATGAACATAAGTAGCATACAACAGTGAAATTTACCAAATTAAAGCATGGAAACACAAGAATTCATCACTGGAATCATCAATTTTACCAAATTTCTTTGCTTCACAATGCCTCCTAGAAAATCCAGAAAAGTCCGACCGGATCGGATTTCCGCAGATGACTCAGAACATTGCACTTCGGGAAAACTGAAGAAAACCAGAAAAATCCGGCCAGAACGGAGAATTCAAAAAAATCTGGCCAGACTAGAATTCTGTAAAGAGCACAAAACTTTGAACACCAACACATTTCCGGGAAGTTGCGGAGATCTAGGAAAATCCGGCCACAATGGAAAATTGTGAGGTCGGCAGAAAACCCGAAAATCAACAACGACTTCGCCCAAATTGACCAAACTCGGAAACCCGATGGCCAGGTGGAAATCCAAAAAAATCTGACCTAGGCATAATTTTGCAAAGGCCAGAAATTCCTAAATCACAGTGCAAAAAGGCCGAGCCGGACTTCGAGCGCAATCCAGGAAAATCGGGATGGGGCGAAAAATCTCGAACTGGCTTGAAAACCTGAATGACAACAAGAAACCGAATTTCGGAAGAAGTTCAAGAAAATCCGTAAGGACATGAAAATCTCAAACCAAGGTGAAAACCTGAACTTAGCCCAAAACATAAGATTTTCAATATTCAACTTGGGAAAAACACTTGGGCAAGCAAGATAAACATATTAAGCACATGCCAAGGCAAAGCAAAAAACCTCAAAAATCAAGGGGGGAAAAACGTAAAGAGCGAAAACAAAAGAGGGTCCCATTTTAATCAAATTTAAAATGGGGTGGTTATGCAAGGCATAACACTCCTCACTTCTTTCCAAAAGAGAGAAGGGTGCTCATTGAAAAATTATTTCCTTTTTCATGGATTATAGCATGTTTGTTTTATACTAGGCCAGACAATGTCATGAGGCAATGTGTGAGGGAAGATGAGATATATGATATTTTGCATGCATGCCACAAAAAACCACGTGGAAGACATTTTGCAGCCAAGAGGACAACAATGGAGATTCTAAATACATGATACTATTTTCCAACACTCCACAAGGATGCATGGAGATATACAAGAAAGTGTGATAGATGCCAAAGGATGGGTAGACCAACCAAATATGATGAGATACCCCTTTACCCTTAAGTAGTAAGCACTCCATTTGACAAGTGGGGATTAGACTTTGTAGGACCCATTGATCCTCCATCCAATGGTAAGTCTTATATATTAGTATTCACTGATTATGTAACTAAGTGGGTAGAAGTTAAGGCCATGAAGTATTCAAGAGATAATAAGGTTGTTGAATTTCTTTATGAGGAGATTTTCACAAGGTATGGAGTTCCAAGAGAGATAGTGATTGACCAAGGGGCTCAATTTACATCAATTCTTGTTGCAACACTAGTCAATGAGTACAACATAAGGCACAAGAAGTCTACTCCTTATTACCCCTAGACCAATGACCAAGTTGAGGTGACTAATAGGGAAATTGAAGCCATTCTGACCAAAACAATGGCTGTTCATAAGAAGGATTAGGAAAATAGGCTGCTAGAAGCTGTCTGGGCCTATAGGACAACCTTGAAAATAATTACAGGCTTCACACCATTGGAGTTGCTGTCTGGAAAGACAACTATGATGCCCATTGAATTTGAGCATAAAACTCTTAAGACTACCATAGAATTGGGGATGGACATCTCTGAAGCACAAAGAGACAGAATCATGCAGCTCAATGCATTGGATGAAATGAGGAAGGCAGCCTTGCATCATACAGAGGTAGTGCAGAATCAGAGAATCAAGTGCCATGAAAAATTCATTAAGGAAAAGAAATTCCAACGAGGAGATTGGGCCCTGCTCTATGACTTAAGATATCAAGATAATGCAGAAAAATTGTAGACAAGGTGGCTAGGACCATATAAGGTTGTTGACGTATTCCCCAATGGTGTTGTTCAACTCACCACCATTGACCCTGTCAGATTTAGGCTGTTTGTCAATGGCCATCACCTCAGATTGTATCACAAGCCAACTTCCAAGGAGGAATTCCTACAACAATTCACTCAGCATGCAACACCTGAACTTCCTGTAGCCGAAGAAAGCGAACCTAATGTCCCTCCTTCTGGCTAACTAAGGTATGTAATTTTTCATAATAAAGACTTCCACTTCTATGGGGGTCCACTTCTTCACCCATCTACCCATCCATCTCCACCTTTCTCTCTCTTTCATCATGCCTCCATCATTTCACTCCATTCCACTCCACTTTCATTAATTGCTCAACTGACCTCTCAAAAGGTGACTGGTACTTTCTCCATAATCTTTGTAACAAATCTTCCAAGAATCTAGGTACGTGCATATCGAGTTGTTATCTCTTAATTGTCTTTTAGTACATTCATTTAATTTATGTGAATTAATATAGATGTTCTCCATAACATGTCATTATTCCCTGCCCTCTCAAATTTTCATAACTTTCATACATGTGAGGACACATGCTCAAATTTAGGTTGGGGGGGTTAGTGTGAATACTATGTCTATGTGTTTGTCCATGTTGGCACATGTTAACAAAGTTTAAATTGAATCGATTCAAATTCTGAGTGAGATGACGACTTGCATGTGTGAGGTGATATCAATCGCTACCATTTTTCTTGATCATAAGCAGTCATTGATTACTCCTTTATTTCCATTATTACTCCTGTCATAATCTTAAACCAAAAAAGGTAAAATTCAAACAACACCATCGTTTGAAATTTAGCAGTGTTGCAGGAAGGAGAAGTTTAGCTTTTAGATGAAGCTTGCGGGAAGAGAAACTTTGCAGAGCAATTGCTTGATTGTAGACAACTGAACAATGGGAGGTGGGTTAATCAGGAATGAACCCATGGTTCATGACGCATTACTACAGGATGCACCTAGCTAAGCTGAGTTCAGAAATTGCGGGTGGTTAGATTATTTCTTGAAGCTAAATGACTTTAATGAAGATTTTGCATTGGAATTTGCTCAAACATTTTCTGAGGGAAAGGCCATGGTAAAAGGGATGGAAGTATTGGCTACTGAAGAAAGAATTGCAGAAGTTATAGGATTGCCTGCCGATGGTGAAAATTACCTTGCTTCCAGAGACGCCAGGTCAGCTAGGGCCAAATTTACAAAACCTAGTGACCCTCCATTGAGTGTGGACAAGCAAGGTGCAAAAAGAACCTCTCTACCCGAGCCATGGAAGCAAGTAGCTATTCATGTTGTCAAGTACATTACCTGCAAAGGTTGCTAGTGAAATCTACACTATGTGCATTTCAAACTTCTGAATCATATGAGGCATGAGAGAAGAATGAATGTGCCAAACATGCTATACCACCTTCTCTCAATCATGACACTCGAGACCCAAAAAGTTAGGGATAATTCTATTTCCCACCATTTTCTAATCAAATTGTTAGTTGAAAAGTCCCTGCATGATGTGTCTGACATGACTTGGGAAGAATTCTTAAATGTTGATCAAATTAGACCAGAGCATTTTCAACCTAGGCTTTTTCCTTAGCCTCATAGGGATAGTAGAATATTGAGCACAACCGAAGCTACTCCCGGTGCCTCAACTTCTAGCACGGGCCCTAGTGTAAACCCTCCTACAACTAAACAAACCGTAGAGAATAAATCTTCTGAGGCAACACATTTAGACAAAGAAAGTTCCTCTTCAAATTCTAATGATGATGTTCCTCTTGGAATCTTAATGAGAACTAGGGCACAAAAGAAAGAGGAAAAAATAAAGAAAGGAAAAGCTAAAAAGAAAACTACATGAAAGAAAGTGCCAAGCTCTAAGAAATAGAAGGATGACACTGTTCTTCCTACAGCCAAAGAAGAACATGAGAGCCCTCTTAGGAAATCAAAACCAATTGGGTCAGCCTTTGGTGTGTCTCTATAGGGAAGCCCTAGGAATAGAGAAACATCACAAGAGGACATGGAGGCCCCAATGGGGCAGGTAAATGTTGAGGAAAATGACATATTTGAGGAAGCAACAAATGTAACATTGGAAGACCTTGCTGCCATTGTTGAACAAGTTGAAAGTCAAGAGTTTGAGGAAAATCAAGAGCTCCTGTAGTAAGAGCAGAAGAAAGAGTTCCTGCAGCAAGAGCAAGAGCCAGAGAAAGAGCCAAAACAAGAGGCCCTGCAGCCAGAACTGGATGAATAGTCAGCACCCCTGCAACCGAAATTGGCTGAACATTCAGAATTCTTGCAACCAGTGCTATAGGAAGAGCAAGCATTTGTGGTAGGAATTTTTTTGGTAGGAATACATAGGCCCTCTAATATTTCAATGCACATGGTAGCTATGAATTTATGGAAAGAGATGCAAAGAAGAGGAGAAGAATGGAAAGAGGAGAAACATAGGCCGAGGAAAGAAATTCAAAAGAGAGATGAGGAAATTGAAGATAATAATGCATAAATTATTGCTTTAAAGGAGAGAGTAGATAATATGGCAGCTCTAGTACCTCATATATTGGAGTGCAAGACTCCTCTAAGAGTGTATTCCCTATATTTGAAGGAGAAGCATTTTTATTTTAAATTGGAATGGATTGTTTCAGGTTTGAATCCTTCTATTGAGACTTCTCTTGAATTTTTCAATGTTTATCATATTGCTTCTTTTGAAATGAAGAATTTGGTGTGTGAATTCTATTTTCATAATTATGTTGTGACCCAAGACCATGATTGGAATCAACTGTTGTATGTTGGGGATGTCCAATTAAGGGAATTCATGTCTTGGATACAAAATGATATTAGTTGGGGAAAATAGTTAAGAGCTTATAGGAAAATAGAATTCAACACTCCCCTGTCTATCAGGGTTGAATCTAGAAATCTAGGGGACATTTTCATGGATTGGCACATAATTCTTTATAGATCAAGCTATGGCAATAGGATACTGTCTGAGAGAGAGGAAGTTTATAAAGAATATGAGGAGGCAACAAAAACTAAAGGAGAATTTGTGATGGGATACCTATCACAAAGGTGGAACAACCTAACTGATGAGTTAAAACAAGTTGAGCCTCACTCTATGCAGAACTATGCTGCAACACTTAAGAGAGTTGATAGATATATACAAATTGGAAGGGAAAAGAAACAATTTTGGCTCCCACTAACTTTTCGACCACCTATTCTATTGTGGTCTGTGCCAAATTTTAGGTTTTACCAGTATGATATAGTTGCAGAGAGATAGAGATGAAGCAGATTGGAAAAACAACAAGGGTTCTATTGGGACCATAATTCAAAAACTATAGAAACTGATGTAGGACAGTTGGTAGTTGCAAACTTTAGGGCATTAACAAAGAAAAGGAACAACCCTTCTTCTGCTGGAGGACCAACAAAGTCTTAGATTGAGGGGAGTGATGAGTCCAATTTATGACTCAATTTTGATAGAAGTTTATTGTCTATTTTTTGTAGTTGTCATAGAATTTGATGTTTGGATGTTGATATTTTTATGACATTTCCTCAAAACCATAGACATTGGGCATAAGCTTATTTTTACAATCTTTAATGACATTAACATGTTAGAAATGTGTGCCTCAATCATCATAGGTTGTAACCTCTATTGGAGCAAAGTCGGTATGACATCCAACATGTCTGGCCGACTAGCAGCTTTGACACATTGTGTTTTGTACAGGTTCTTGTGACCTAGCTTCTATCTCATTGAACGATCCTATCGCTGTGACATTTTGTGTTCGCTATGATCTCTTACCGCGTGGAGATCTCTGGCCGACAGGCCAATCAATCGGGCATCGGGGAGAGTCTTGGTTGTTCGCTATGAGCTCTCAGCGATATGGAGGTCTTGCCGATAGGGACACACTTGGAGTCATCATGGTAACACTAAGGATTCACTAAGAACTCTTAGCGATTGATAAATGTCTCATCGATGTTGTAGTTTATTCTCAGTATGACTCCTAGCGACTAATGTGCTTGATATGACGTATGTAAAGTCTTAGCGAATGACGTATGTCTTGGCGACTATTGATAGCTTCAGGGTGAGTTAAGAGATCTCGGTGAAACCTCTTGGTGATAATGATATGTCTTGCCGAATATTGTTTGGCAATCGGTATAACATGTGACTTCGGTATCATCTCCTGGCGAAAGCGATAAGTCTCGCCAACTCTTGGATGCTTCAGATAACATAAAGAGCTTGGTGGAAGGTCTCGACGAAGAGCGATAGTCTTCCCGAAAGGAAAAGTGAAGTTGGTGAAACTTGAGGAGACTCGGTGTAACTTCCTGGCGAGCAGTAAGTCTTGTCGATAGCAAATTGAAGTCTTTGTGATTTGTGAGCATCGGTAAAATGTCTTGCCGATGGAGGAATCTCTTGCCGATAGGAATGAAATGGATATCAATAGTTTCAAGATGACCTATGCCAATTTCAATATGAAGCTATTGGAATTGGGGAGACACGATCAGCGTCTCACCGACATGCCAACACAGATTGAAGCCATTTGACTGAGTGAGACTTTCCTATGTGGCATCTCATGGACCAATAGGAGGAGCCGAATGGGAACCATTGGAAGACAGTTCGTTGTGGCAGTTCTATGAGGAAGCTCGACAGACAGGGGCAACATGAATATAGTCTGGAATAGAATATGATGCTCAGATGGATTGTCAGATGGTTAGCTCGATCAACAGTTGTTGTATCAGTTCGAATTGTATCAGTGGATGAATTCTATTATGTGTAAATTGTAACGTGAAGGTTCCTGTACAAGATTGATCATAGTGAAAGCTGTTGTACTATGACATCAGAAAGATAAGTTAGAACTCTTGTATGTAATCCTTATTACTATAATACAAAGTGCCTTCTCTTGGTGTGATGGGTTTTTCTCCCGTAAGGGTTTTCCCACGTATATTTGGTGTTCATCTGTGTTTATCTAATTCTCTATTTCTGATACTTATTTCAAAGTGCATCTCAATTAAACTGTAATTGTAATTTTAAAAGAGTATATCTGCATTCTTCCCTAAGGTATTAACATTAGGAGAGTTGATTCCGCATCTAGCTTTCCTTACATGACATGCTATATGAACTATCTATGTTGATTTTACATGTGGATTAATGAATGCTACTTTAAGATAGTTACATATATGCAATTGTTGTGCATACTCACATTGTTTTGCAGATATAATTAGCTGCCTACACAATTAAAGGAGATTCTTCCAGTTGGTCATTCACCTTAATGGTCACAAGGTGGTCATTCAAAGGTCAACAAAGGGAAGACCCATGATGGCGAGAGATTCCTCATTCAAATCAAAGTTGTAACCACCTTGTAAATGGTCTTAATTTTCTATTGAGTGAATATAGGTGTTACTATTGCACTAAATCTACATTGAGGCAAGCATGTCTGACCAGATTTCGCGCATGCGTAACCGCCTCTCCACTTTTCATGCTTTCCCTAAAGTGGCGTCCTCCTAATATGTTAGAGTTGACCGCCTTACTAGGTGATTAGTTAGTAGCTTCTCTCCCTATAAATAAGACTTGGATACTCCTTCGAAAGAGGTTGCTTAATCTAATGATGTACTCACATTCTTAGTTTTTCAAGCAATACAATTATGATGCTCCATTGTACTGTTGTTTTTTAGTGAATAAATGAAGTTATAAGTTTGTGCATCTGAGTTTACATTTGTCTTAAGGAATACTCATCCAAGGGGACCAACTTGGTGAGCATTCCATCCTTTAGCTTAGTCATTACTTTATGTTTAGTAATTAGTTAAGAATTTGGTACTGACTGTTCTTGCAGCCACTAGAATTCCATTCTATGACTGTTCCTGCAGCCAAAGCAGATAGAGTAGTTCCTTGTTTGTCTACTCATATTTTAATTTATGTTATGCATTTCAACTTAATATAGTTATTGGTTGATGCTCAACACTTATGTTATTTCTTTCCAAGAAATTTACCTTTAAGATTATGCTTTCTTAGTTGTAGGATGAATATGGCTACTTTGGATCCTTAGTGCACATACTGTGCTGACCCATTTCAAGTTCACATCCCTGGGTTGAAAATTTAAATGCACCTTCATGATGATTGAAATAGCTATTCAAATTAGATGTCCAATCTCTAAATCATTGTAGGAGGCCAACAAAAACCCTCATTAACATTCATATTTGCATTAGTCTTTAAACCTTTAACATGCATTAGTAGAATGTAAAAATGAGAAACAATAATGCAAACA
The DNA here is from genome assembly GCA_007258455.2 of Sequoia sempervirens. NCBI lineage: Eukaryota > Viridiplantae > Streptophyta > Pinopsida > Cupressales > Cupressaceae > Sequoia > Sequoia sempervirens. Next base: position 61,216,648 of record VDFB02072274.1, read on the forward strand.
CATCCAAACACATGAGAACACCAGATTTACATGAAAAAATCAAGAAGGGAAAAACCACAGTGAGGATTAGCTCACAATACAAAGTAATTACAACACCAAATATAATAGGTTCATTGTTGGAGGGCTCATTGCCTGAAAAAAAGAAGGGCTCATTGTCAGATTATAGAAATGAAGAAAGAAGAATGTTGCAATGAGAAATCCATCTCAAAGCAACAAAAAGATCCACCACAACATCACCAGTACATTCACAACCTCTTTAAAGAATGTAGAAACCTTTTTCTCACTGCTTCTAGTAGTCTAACACATTAAAGCTCACACTACATTTCATACTTTCACACTTCACAACTCTACACTTCACATCAAACTCTTCACACATTGACTCTCCATCAAATCAACACTTATTTATACCATCCTCAACCTTGAAAACAATTGACAAGGTTGTCTATGCACCTCAAATGAGAGAATTCAAACTAGGTTGGCACCACAACATTCTCGCGGTGGAAAGGAATGAAGGCAGACCACAGCACACCTTAACTCAAACCCAAATCCACTCATACATTCCACACCACATTTCCGAAAACATCGAAGCATATCTACAATTAGTGTAAACACCCAAGGTTGGTTGAACCCGTGTTAACACCATTAAACATTAAGTGCACACTTCCTTTGATCCAAATATGACTCACAAACCACACAACACTTTAAAAAAATATAGAATATTCCATAAACACCCTAAAATCCAACAAATCCTTCTCAACATCATACACCAAAAGAACATATTCATTCTACACAACCAGCTAACCTTCCACACATTGCAACACCTGAGGCCAACCTTGCAAATCACCAAAAAAACCTCAAACTAAAGATAGATATGAGAAATATAAGCACACCTTCAAATGTACAAGACCAAAAACCAAATTGCAAAGAAATGTGGAGAAAAACCATTTCTCTCAAATAACACTACTTTCACAATTCACACACTGGCGAACACAACTTCCTCTGCACAACGATCCATAACCTGAAAATCTAGATATAACACCTTTGAACACCTCTAATCAACATATCCAAATTGCACGATCAGGTATTCAACTAAGAAGAAATTCAGAGCAAAACTAGATCACTACTTTGTTATATTGAACACCTCTCAACTACACTATTTCTCTTTTCTTTAAATTTTCTCAAAAGCACTTGGAAACCAAGCACCACAAACACATTGTCATCATATTCAACAATTCTTTATTACCACTAAACTACTATAGCAACTCAACCACACACAAGAGGTTGAACATCCACCAACAGAAGCTTATCAAAGCAACACCAGAGGTTGACACTAGTGACACTACAAATGGCAACATAATGTAGCTAGTTAAAGTATCATTACAAACTTCCAAAAATATCTCCATAGACCTATTGACATCAATACAAAAACCTATAACTATTGACATCAATGACAACACACAAGCTACTCATACTTCCAACAATCTCCCCCTTTGTCATTGATGGAAACACATGAAAAAAACCATCAACAACAAAAAAATTAATAACAACTTTGATCACCAACACATTTACTGTACACAACTCAACTCTTTCCAACACTTTTTCTTTCTCCCCCTTTACTTCATAAGGTTTTTTCAGTTAAATCTCCCCCCCTTTGACATTGATGGGAAAGGGAAACATCCCCTTTGACATCAAACATACATACTTTCTCTCCCTCAAAGGAAACACCTACAAGGGACAAAAATTTCTTTGCAACTACTTTTCCTTTTACTGAACTCTATTTTCTTCACACCTTCTTTGCACACCTACACATCCCACTTTTCTGTACACTCCACTTGACTATGACAACCAACAATGCTACCACCTACTCCCCCTTGAGAGGTAGCCATCAACATCAGTACAAAACAAAGAATGAATCTTGAGATCCACTAGACTGATGCACATCCTTATACATCTAGTTGAAGGAAGGGGAAATAACCCCCAACTTCTCCTAGAGATACACAAAAGTATGCTTAGGAAGAGCCTTTATGAAGATATTTACAACTTGATCCTTAGTGGTCACATAATCTAACTTCACCTCATTCTCTACAACCTTCTCTCTTAAAAAGTGATACGAGATTGAGATAATTTTTGTTCTTGAATGCATTACCTGATTCTTTGAAATGTAAATAATACTTGTATTATTACAAAATATGGAAATAGGTTCATCATATGCCACTCTAATATCCTTCAAAGTTTTCTTTATCCATAACACCTATGTGTAGTATGATGCTGCAACAATGTATTCTGCCTCTACAGTAGATAATGACATTGAATCCTACTTCTTGCATAGCCAAGATACCACCCTGTTTCCAATGAAGATTGTACCACCATTGTAATTTTTCTATCATCCACACAACATACCCAATTTGCATTTGTATAAGCACCCAAAGAGAAATCAATATCCTTTGGATACCACAAGCCATGTTCTAGAGTTCCCTTCAAGTATATCAATATTCTCTTCACTATTGCAACATGTGAATCTTTGGGATCTTTTGAAAATCTAGCCACAGGACAATCTGTATGCATGATATCCAGTCTAGTAGCAGTTAGATATGGCAATCCTCCAATCATTGATCTATACTTTCTCTAATCATCCTTAGGCGATTCATCATTCTTACTCAATTTGTAGCCAATAACCATAGGAGTACATATTGGTTTAGAATCTTCCATTTGAAACTTCTTCAACATTTCCTTGAAATACTTTGATTGTGAAATAAATATACCTTTTTCTATCTGATTGACTTGTAGTCCAAGGAAGAAATTCATCTCCTCAAACATAGACATCTCACTCTTTTTGCACTTCTTATGAAAATCTTGCACATAACTTCATTTCCTCCAAAAAATTATGTCATCAACATACACAACCATAATCAATATTTGATCTTTTTCAACTTTAAAGTAAAGATTACTATCTGAGGTACCTTTATTCAATCCTTACAGCAACAAGTACCTATCCAATCTTGCATACCAAACTCTAGGAGCTTGCTTGAGTCCATATAATGCCTTCTTCAATTTTCATACCATATTAGGATTATTTGATAGCTAAAAGCCTTTTGGTTGTTCAATGTAAACTTACCATTCAAGAATGCAGACTTCACATCCATCTAATAAAGTTTGAAATATTTGTGTGTTGCAAAAGCCAAAAACATCCTAATAGCTTCCATCCTTTCCACTGGAGCAAATGTATCCTCAAAATCTATTCCTTCTACTTGTGAGTAAGTGTTACACATAAGACTTTCCTTATTCCTAAAAACTTCTCCACTCTTATTCAGTTTGTTCTGGAACATCCATTTAGTTCCAATCACATTCTTGTTTGTTGGTCTTGGGATGAGTTCCCAAGTCCAATTCTTCTCAATCTGCATGAATTCTTCCTCCATAGTCTTGATCCAATATTCATCTTTGCATGCCTCAATCACTGTTTTAGGTTCAACTTTGGAAAATAAACATAATTTTACTTGGTCTTCTATCATAGCAACCTTTCTTCTTGTAAATACACCTTTGCTTTTGTCCCTAATGATAAGATCTTCTGAATGATTCTTCTATACATACTTAGGGGTATTAGGGATCTTTTCTAGAGTTTTTTCCTCTTCAACTTGCATTTCTTTTTCCTTACCTTCATCTTTCTCTTATTCTCTACAACAAGACTCATTTGATTCATATCCATCTATCAACACTAAAATTTTATGTAGATCTTCATCCACCTTGACACTTTCACTTTCAACAATCCTTCTCAGCCTCTTGTTATAGCATCAGTAAGATTTTCTTCTTGTAGAATATCCAAGGAAGATTCCTTTATCAGATCTTGCATCAAACTTTCCTAAGCTCTCTTCATCTCTCTTGATATAGCATTTGCTTCCCAACACTCTAAAATATTTTACATTAGGAATCCTTCCATACCATAACTCATAAGGATTCTTTGAACTATTTTCTCTTGCTTGTACTCTATTAAGTATGTAGAATGCAGTATGAATTGTTTCTCTCCAATAGACTTCCAGTAGGTTTTCTTCTTTTATCATAGTTCTTGTTGCTTCTTGAGTTGTTCTATTTTTTCTTTCAACCACTCCATTCTGCTGAGGAGTCCTAGGGGCTGAAAAATGCTTCTTTATTTCTTGAACTTCACATAAACTGTTAAACTCATTGGAGGTGAACTCTCCAACTCTACTAGATCTCAAACATTTGATTTTCATATCCATTTCATTCTCAACCATAGCTTTGAATGCCTTAAACTTATCTAAAGATTCTGATTTTTCTTTGAGAAAAGTAACCCAAGTCATTCTAGAATAATCATCGATCAACAACATGAAATACCTATCACCTTAAAAAATTCTTGTTCTTTTAGGTCCGCAAAGATATGTATGCACCAACTCTAAAGGAATGGTAGTAGATTGTTCTTTGACTTTGAAACTCTTTCTTTCTTCCCAATCTAACATTCCTTGCAGACAACATTAATAGGATTTGTAATCTTTGGAGTATCTCTTACAATTTGATTTGAACTTATCCTCACTAGGCTATTAAAATTTATGTGACACATTCTTCTATGCCATAGCCAAATTTCATTAATCCATGTCATAAAGCATTAACCATTCTCACCCTTAAGTTGATAAATATTTCCATTTGTCCTTCCTTCCGCAACCACTATTCCATAGCCTTTTCTGATCTCACAACCATTGTCCTAAAACATAAGATTATATCCTTTGTCACACATTTTCCCTACACTCAAAAGGTTATGCCGTAGACCCTTAACATAAAGAACATCATCTATATTATGTTTTCCATCAAAACTAATTAAACCTTTTCCACATATCTTAGCAGATGTATCATCACCAAAATTAACTAAACCACCTTCAAACTTCTCAAGCTTAAAAAACTTACTCTTATCACCTATCATGTGATTTGAGCATCAACCGTCAATGATACAATTTTTCTTCTCTTCTCTAGCATGAAAAGTAGTCCCCATTGCTCCTCCAATGCTATGACTTGCTTCCGAAGCACTTTCCTTTATACATCTCTCAGAGTCAGAAAAATAAGTTCCAAAATTTAGAACCATGAACATGCATTCATCATCTTCATCATCTGGATAATCAGATTCATCATCAGATATACTAGAATCTTCTCTAATGTAGTAACTTTTCTTAATTGATTTACCTTTATTATCCTTAGGTCTATCTCTTAAAGATTTGACAGGACATCTTGAAGCATACTAACCAATCTTTCCATAGTTAAAGAATTTGAAAGGAAACTTACCTTTGTATTTTCTAGTCCCTTTTTCAATTTCCTCACAAAGTTTTCTTCCAACTCATCAAATTCATCTGGATCAGATTCGTCATTCTTCTCTACTTTTCCAACTTTAAAAGTAGTCTCTTTCTTTGAATCACTTGAACCAAAATCTCTTAATTCAAAAGAAGTTAAAGTACCAAGCAACTAATCTCTAGAATACTGATCTAAATCATGAAATTATTCAATAGAAAAAATTTATGACTATAGGATTTAGGTAGAGTTCTTAGTACCTTCTTTACCACCTCATCTTCTTCAAATTTTCCACCAAGGCCTCTGATGGAATTGACAACTTAATCCATTTTCTACATGTAACTTGTAATATCTTCATCCTCTAACATCTATAGGGTTTCAAACTTGATCTTTAGGTTCTACATCTTAGCTTGCTTGAATTTTTCATCTCCTTCATAGACACTTTCTAGCTTATTTTAGATCTCATTAGCAAATTTGAGATTCATTACTTTCACAAGTTTAGTATTAGAAAGACCACTCAAAAGAGAATACCTTGCTTTCCCATTGCTCTCATATGCCTTGATCTCATCATCAGTACTTAGACCATTTGTAGGCATTGTATATCAATTTTCAATAGACTTCCAAACTCCAGACCCTAGATAAATAAGGAAACCTTCCATCTTTGTCTTCCAGAATGCATAATCATATCCATCAAATAGATGAGCCTCATTCTTGTGTTCCATCCCAGATCTACCTCAAGTGGTTAAGATTTCTTCCAAGGAACCTTGCTTGGATACCAATTTTTGAATGCACAAGACAACTGGGGGGTGGTGAGTCCATTGTACATTAAAACATCAAAACCCTCATCAACATTTAGATTTGAATTAGTCTTGAAACCCTTAACAACCACTAAACCCTTAACATGCATTAGAAGAATGAAAACATGAGAAACACTAATGTAAACATAACCAAACACATGAGAACACCAGATTTATGTGGAAAACCTAAGAAAGTAAAAATCATGGTGAGGATTAGCTCACAATATAAAGTAATTACAATATTGAATACAATAGGCTTAATATCAGATGGCTCATTTCCTGAAAGAAAAGAAGGGCTCATTTCCAGATTATAGAAAAGAAGAAAGAAGAATGTTACAATGAGAAATCCATCTCAAAGCTATAGAAAGATCCAGCACAACATCGCCAATACATTTGCAGCCTCTTTGAAGAATGTAGACATATTCTTCTTAGTACTTCCAATAGTCTAACACATTAAATATTGCACTACATTTCACACTTTCACACTTCACAACTCTACACTTCACATCAAAATCTTCACACATTGACTCTCCATAAACTCAACACTTATTCATACCATCCTCAACCTTGAAAACGATTGACAAGGTTGATTATGCACCTCAAATGAGAAAATTCAAATTAGGTTGGAACCAAAACATTCCTGTGCTGGAAAGGAATGAAGGTGGACCACAACACAACTTAACTCAAACCCAAATCCACTCATACATTCCACACAATGCTTCCAAAAACACCGAAGCATATCCAAAATTAGTGTAAACACCCAAGGTTGGTTGAACCTACGTTAACACCATTAAACATTAAGTACACACTTCCTTTGATCCAAATATGACTCATGAACCACACAACACTTTAAAAAAATATAGAATATTCCATAAACACCCTAAAATCCAACAAATCCTTTGCAACATCATACACCAAAAGAATATATTCATTATACACAACCATCTAAGCTTCCACACACTAAAATTCACATAAGTCCAACCTTGCAAAGCACCAGAACAAAAATAACTCAAATTGAAGATAAATATGAGCAATATAAGCACACCCTTAGATCTGCAAGAATAGAAACCAAATTGTGGAGAAGTTTGGAGCAAAACCATATCTCCTAGACAACATTGCTTTCACAGTTCACACACTAGTGAACGCAACTTCCTCTACACAATGATCCAAAATATGAAACTCTGAATATAACACCTCTAAACACCTCTAATTAACATATCCAAACTACACGAGCAAATCTTTAACACAAAATAAATGCAGAGCAAAACCATATCACTACTTTGCTATATTAAACACCTCTCAACCACACTATTTGCTCTTTTCTTCAAATTTTCTCAAAAGTACTTGGAAACCAAGCACCATAAACATATTCTCATCATCTTCAACATTTCTTCATTACCGCCATAATACTATAGCAATTGAACCACACACAAGAGGTTGAACATCCACCAACAAAAGCTTATCAAAGCAATAGTAGAGGTTGAAACCAGTGACACTACTAATGACAACATAATGCAACTAGTCAAAGCATCATTAAAAACTTCCAAAAATATCTCCATAGACCTATTGACATCAATACAAAAACCTAGAACTATTGAAATCAATTACAACACACAAGCTACTCATACTTCCAACATGAATGACCAAACCTAGAATATAAAATTTTAAGGAAAATGGGCTTAGAGGGGTGTGATTAGGTGAAAATATTGTTCCAAAAATGAGTAGCAACAAAAGAAATGCAAGAAACAAAGTAAACACCTAACACCTCAAGATAGGGAAAAAATGTTGAACTTAACAAAATAGATGAAACAGTTATACCTTGCTAATTTTCTCCTTTGGCTGGCCCTTGATTTTTGATGTTGTGTATGCTCCTTGGATGGAAAATGATGCAAGAGTGGGATGCAATATGGATGAGAAGTAGATGAGAATGCTATGGTGAAAGAAAAATGTGAAAATATGGCTAAGTGTGGCTTCAAATCACAAAATTGCAAGAGTTTGGCTATAGAATACAAAGTTCCTAAATGAGAGAAAAGAGAGGGTATTTATAGAAGAATTTGAATTATCTAAAGAATTCAATGGTTGAGATTAAACCAAAGGCCAAGATGAAGGGCTATGGTGAGTTGAGAACTCACAAGCCCTCAGATCTTGACATGTGGAATGTGAAGTGGCTTACAAATGGTGATGTGTAAATGAGGTGGAAGGAGGGTACATGATATGGAAGAAGGAAAAGTACTTTACAAGTACCTTGGGGGATGAGAATATTTCCTCAAAAAAGAACTTCTTATCCCCAAGTGGGAATGAAAGTGACTTTTGAGGAATTTTAGAATTCCTCAAAAATCTCCATGGGGAAAGGGAAAGTAGTTGGGAAAATAAATGTGAATTAAAAATTCACATGCTTGGAAGAATCTCATGGAAAAGACAAGGTTCCAAAAAGGGAAGCACTTGTCCACATGTGACTTGATGTGAAAAGTCAAAGATTCTAGAAGATGCATGGGAAAAGGAGATTTTAGGAGGAATAAATGTGAATTAAAAATTCACATGGGGAAGAGAGAAGTCTTGGATGAATACAAATGAATTAAAAATTCCTTGGGGGATGGGGAGAGTTGACCAAGATACTAATTAGACTTAACTAATCAATAATTAGAAGATAATTAGAGGGTAATGAGGATTATAAGCCAACTTGCAAAAGTTGGAGGATGTGACACATCCTAATCAAGGATTAGGAATGTGCGTATCCCTAATAATGAGATTAAGAGGTTGATTAGCATTAAGAAAAAGATATGACATGTGAGAAATTAAATAAATGTCATATTTATTTAATTTATTTGATGAAAGGGGGATTAAAGAGGTAAGATATTTAATTATTAACTAAATACCTTAGGTATTTAGAAGAATTAAGAGATCTTAATTAAATAATAGTGATATTACTTAATTAATACAAATAAAAGGATGTTTAGATGAAAGGGGATAAATAAAATCATATTTTTCAGGAATGGTATGCCAGGGATGACAAGTTAGACCAACATGAAAACATGAGAATCCTCAAAATCCCAAAATTAGCCAAAAGGAAAGAAAAATTATAATGCATTGACCTTTAACAAATTTTACTAAGGATATATGGTAAACACACTTTGAATGAATACTCTTAGATAATTACTCAACATAGGGGACCCAATTAAAGACTTCTTAGATTAGTTATTAACAAAGGGAGGATAGGTTAAAAAACACAATCTACAAATAACAGCAAAGAAAAATTAAACACATAAAAGCGGGTGTCAGCAAAAGGAATAGTTTCTTTATACACTACTAAGGAAAAGTATATAAATGTCTCAGATGCATGCAAAGAGGCAATTTCATTAAAGGATCTTTTGGGTGAGTTTGGAAAAGTGTAGGACAAGGTGATTGCATTTTGTGATAGTAAAAGAGTTATCCATGCTACATCAATTATTTTTTCCCCTTTGTGAGCCTTGTAAAAATTTAGAAAAGTTTTATCATCAGTTGTCGGTTTCCAATGTAGTTTTTGAAACCTCATTAGATTCCAATGAGGTTTTCACAACCATGTGTTATCCCGCTATTTTTATTTTAAAGGATTATCATATCTTTATGCATCAGTTTTAATCTGAACATTGACAACTTTATCAACTCCTGCAAAGATACTCAAAACTTTTTGGGACCCGATGAGGTTCTCACAACTTTGTGAAAAGCTGACAATAAGTCAAATAATTTGTGCATTTAATTGGATTTGAGGATATTGTCAATGTTTCAAAGCTTTCTAAAGGTTTCAATACCTTTTTTGGAACCTGACAAGGTTTCAAAAACCTCATTGATCTTCAACCGAATGTTCACAACCAAATTTGAGAAGGGGTTTTCAAAAGGTTTTGAGAATTTTAAAGGAAATAAAAGAGTCATTTCAAAACTTACTTGAGGTTGTGAAACCTTTGTTGGGACTTGACGAGGTTTTCACAACCTCAAGAAAATCCAATAGAGTTACTTTTATTGAATTTTTTTCTTCAAGTCATGGAGAGATTTTTGAGTGATTAATCAAAACCTGACGAGGTTCACAAAACCAATGGATTATTTGAAAAAAATTTATAGTTGTCCCTTTTCAAAATTTTGAAAAGTGCAAGAAATAAATATTTGGCAAAAAATTTCACACACACCAAATTTTAAGTGCACCATTAATGCACATCTATCACTCTAGAGCATTAATTATTACCAATTATATAGATATTATACTACCACAAGAATTCATTTTAATGAGTATTAAAAAGTGAATTTGTAGATGAAAAAAGAGTGAGATTGCAAAGTATGTGCGAGAAAGGTGTTGCAATATTTAACCCTAACACAAAGGTATAGTGAAACACTTCTTTGCCTAGTTTTCTATAAGGTGATATAAATAGAATTTTTGTAAATTTAGAAGCAAAAGTATGATTTCAATATTCCATACATCTTGTAAAATTATCTTGAAAACAAATTGTGGCAACATTCACTCAATTGTGGTCATCATGAAGTATAAATACTTGGGCTATGAACATTTGTATGGATTATCAAGCAAATTACTAGAAATTGGAGATACTAGGCTAGGGCACATAAAATTAGATGAATTTTAGGAAAGAATTGGAAAGGAAGATAGTTCCCCGATAACCCAAAGATTAATTGAAAGTGGGTTGATGCAAGCAGAAAATTTTCCCATGGTAGTGAAATGTACAGACCTAGTCATATAATGCATTAACCATTATGATTCCAATGGAAGGGAAATTAGAACAAATGATAATTGACTAGTCGTTAAGATAAATAAAGATACTTTTGCTTCATATTTGTGGTTTCCAAAAAGAGAGGAGTATACAAGCTTCAATTTTATTCTTTCTCATCAATGTTTTCAAGAAAGGAAAGGTTAATATAAAAATGTAATTTCTTTAGAATTGTTTTCCACCCCAAAGAAAGGAAAATCTCAGTTACCCAAAAGGCTACAAAATCATTTTGTGGATGATATTTCAAATATGATCGTTCTCTTGCATAGATTAAAGGCTAATGAAAGGGCCCATGATTTTGAAGATTTTATGTACTTCTTCATCTAGATAATTATTCATGATGAACAATCTTGACTGGGCTCAACTTATTAGTGATAAAAATGCACTCAATGATAGTTTAGTTTCCACTTAACAGATCCTTTTATATGTCTTCTTATCTATTCTACTCTATTGTGTGTACAAGACCCTGGCCATGTTTATGACTAGTCGAGGTTCATGATGAAACAATCCAAGTCTATGATTACCATACTCAACTCCAATTGAAAAGGAGTTTTAGGAGGTTTAGATGAGTGAATGATGCATTTACTATGAGGATGGTTAGAGATATCCAAGGAGATATGGGCTTAAATATTTCTCTAGAGGTTGTTCAACTAATTGATATATAGGACAACCATTTTATATAGTTTGAGAGATTCACAAACTTTAGAATTGGAGGATTTGATGGTTTGCCCTAAAAATTGCCTAAGTATGCAAAGGATAAGTTCGTTCTCATTGAGGTATGCATATAGGTTGCTAAGGTGAATGAAAGGAAAAAGGTAGGAATCCAATTTCCTATTAGCCTTGACTACTATTCTTGTAAATCCACATCTTATGCTCTTAATATTGAAAAGGACTTGGTAAAGTTCTCTATGAAATTTTATGAAAGAATATTTCCTTTTCATAGTAAGATCTTTTTTAAGGATAATTTGCATCTAGGGATAGGTTTCCACCATATTCCAAATTTATAAGATTATTGGGCAGACTGTGCAAATGAATATGAAGTTCAAAGAAGAAGTTTGATGAGATTGTCACTAAGGAAAATTGTAACATTCAAATTAAATTGGAATATCCAAGGTATTGATGATAATGAAGCATAACTATTGGACCCAATTTTTATCAATCATGTAAAGAAACAACCAATTGTGTTAAGAGATTGGAACATTAAGGAAGTTGAAATAATTGATACAAAAACTAAAATAGTAATCAAAAGAACTCAAGACTAGGTGGCCAATAAAATTGCAAAAAAATCAGCCATAGTGCCTTCAAATTCTCAAGACACTTAAATCCAAGGGGAAATAAGTCAAGCACCATCATCCTGGCGCAACCACAGTAGGAGGTTCCTCCAAGAGAATAGTCTAGACTGTGCAACAAGAGTTACAAACGAAAGAAACACAGAATATGGAGGAAAATGTAGATGGAAATATTCTCATTAACAAAAATCTTAGTTACATTCGGTCGACAACAACTAGTCTTACAAATTTGGCTCACAGGCTTGATACAACATGCTCAGGAATACAATATTCCAATATGCCCCTATATGCGAGCTGAAATCTTACAGATCTAATCCCCAACTCAACTATCTATTTTTCGCTGCCTATTCTAATGATTAATTACAAGCTTTATAGCATATCTGCGATTCTGGAAACATACGCATTGGCCAAAAATCATCACATTCTCCAAAGGGATAACATGTAATGTGCACATGAATAAGTCGGCCTCAAATTTGAATCACTCTTCAATAGGTGTGTAAGATGAAGTGTGGACCTATAATGAAGGTCAAGAACACTCCTAGGAACAATTAAAATCCCACCATTAATATCCGCAAGTTACGAGGATGATCCACAATGATCGAACTAGCTGAAAAGTTTGAAATTATTTTTGTGTTGGTTCAAGAAACTGCCGAGAATTTTGGAAGCGATAACTTGCCAGAAAAAGATCCAATCACGCCCAAATATTGGAACAAGGAAAATGAACATGTAGATGATGTACTCCAATATCCACACGGTCTAGTGAGCAAAGATGACGAATCCACTAACCTGAATTGAACAAGAATGAAAAACAAGAACAAAACTGAAATAAAATATTTTTGGTTGATGCAAGATTGCCAAGAACCAAGGATGCTCCTGCATCAGAAATTCAGGGTTAATGAAAAGTGAGTCCCTCACTTTTCAAGGGCTAAAGAAAAACCAAGACGGTCTACCTCAGAGTGAGAAATCCATGAAGAATCCTCAACTGGTCTACCTTTCCATTTCACAAGATATTCTTTATACTATCTCCCACAAGTCTTCCTCCCATCTCTGACATCCAAAATCTCTTCAATCTCAATTGATTGTTGTTTAGGAAATTGATTCTCCAATTTTATTTCATTGTCCTCACTGAACTCTACTTCATGATACTGATATAGATCTACAATGTTGAATATAGGTGATATACCCATACCTTTTGATAACTCCACTTCATATGCATTTCCTGAATCAAATTTCCTCAAGATCTTACAAGGTCCAAACTTCCTCATCTTCAGCTTATTATATGTACCAACTAGAAATATCTCCTTCCTAAAATACACCATCACTTCATCTCCAAGATCAAAATCCTTATGTCTCCTCTTTTCATCTATCTTCTCCTTATATTTCCGGTTCATGTCTTCCAATTGTTGTTTCACTTGAGTATGCACTTTCTTTATGTGTTATGCAAATTCTTCTGCTTCTGCACTCCTTTTATGTCCCATACTGATGTCTCTTAACTCTGATATACCTCTAGGGTGAACTCCAGTAACAATCTCAAATGGTGTCTTTCCTGTACTCTTGTTCACTGAATTATTGTATGCAAACTCTGCTTGTGCAAGGACTAAATCCCAACTTCCGGTCTTCTCTCCCATCAAACATCTCAACAAATTCCCTAAACTCCTATTCACTACCTCTGTTTTTCCATCAGCCTGTTGGTGAAATTTAGAACTGAACTTTAAATCTGTCTTCAACTTCTTCCAAAGTGTCCTCCAAAAGTAACCAATAAACTTCACATCTTTATCTAAAACAATACTCCTAGGTAATCCATGTAATCTAACCACCTCTTTGAAAAACAAATCTGCTACATGTACCACATCTATTGTCTTCCTACAAGGTATGAAATGTTCCATCTTAGAAAATCGATCAGCCACCACAAATACAAAATCATTGCCTCTTTGTGTCTTTGGTAAACCATGTATGAAATCTATACTGATGCCCTCCCAAGGTCTCTCTGGGACTGTCAAAGGTTTATACAATCCAATATTCTGGCTACTTCCTTTTGCAACTTGACAAACTCTACAACTCTGCACAAACCTCCTAACATCCTTATGAATCTGTGGCCAAAAGTAATTCTCACTCACCAATGCCATTGTTTTATCAACACCAAAGTGTCCTGAAATTCCTCCACTATGCTTCTCCTTCACTGGGTTATCCCTCATTGAACTCTAGGGTATACACAATTGATTTCTTCTGAACAACATGTCCTCTTGAATGAAATAATCCAACCGCTGACTTCTATCCTTTGAAATAGGTTCTCTACAAGCTCTCCAAGGTTCTGCAAAATTTAGGTCTTCTTCATACAAGCTCTTCAATTCATCAAAGCCTAATACCTCCACTCTCATCTTTTTCAGTAAATTCCTTCTACTCAAAGAATCAACAACTCTATTTGACTTCCCACTCCTATGCTTCAAAACAAAAGTATAACTCTGCAAGAACTCTACCCATCTCATGTGCCTCTGATTTAACTTACCTTGACTGTTCAGATATTGCAGTGCCTGATGATCCGTATAAAACGCAAACTCCTTAGGCAACAAATAATGTCTCCACTTCTTCAAGGCTTGAAATATAGCATAAAAATCCTGATTATATACTAAATATCTTCTCCTAGAATCATTTAACTTCTCACTAAAATAAGCTACAGGTCTTCCTTCTTGACTCAACAGTGCTCCAATTGCATTTCCGCTTGCATCACAATCTTCTTGAAATACCTTACTAAAATCTATCAAAGCCAACACAGGCTTCTCAGTCACCTTCTGTTTCATCAACTCAAAACTTTGATCTGCTCTAGATGTCCATCTGAAATCCTTTCTATCTCCTCTCATTGCTTCTATCATAGGGCTACAAATAGAACTAAAATTTCTAATGAACTTCCTGTAGAAACCAACCAATCCATGAAATGATCTTACCTCTCCAATGCTTTCTAGCGTAGGCCACTCAACAATTGTTTTTACCTTCTCAGGATCCATCTTCAATCCATCCATAGATATTACAAATCTAAGATATACCAACTCCTCCTTCATGAAACTACACTTCTTAATGTTTATCAGCAACTGCTCTTCTCTCAATCTCTACAAAAATTGTCTGATATGCAACAAATGTTCTTCTCTACTCTTACTAAAAATCAAGATGTCATCCAAGTAAACAATCACAAACTTATCCAAGAATTTATTCAATACCTCGTTCATCAACCTCATTAAAGTACTCAGTGCATTTGTCAATCCAAAAGGCATCACCAACCACTCATACAATCCTTCACTTGTATTGAATGCTATTTTCCACTCATCTCCTTCTTTGATTCTGATATGATGATATCCACTCTTCAAATCTATCTTGGTAAAATATTTAGCTCCACTCAAACAATCCATAATGTCATCCATCCAGGGTAAAGGAAATCTATACTTCACCGTGATCTTATTTATGGCTCTTGAATCTATACACATCCTCCATTCTCCATCCTTCTTGGGTGCTAGCACAATAGGTACTGTTGAAATAATGATTCAAGCAGCTCCCTTTGGGTTCTTTTTGTACACATTCGTGCGCTGACCTGTGCATCTCCGAGTTTATTCGGCCTCACGGAAGGTTTTGATCTTTCCCTTTGCGCATTTCTCACTTCGTAACTTCGGCTAGCGGCTCCCCTTTCGGGTCTTGAAATTCTGCGCTGGGCGTCCACGTGTCTTACCTACGGGGTTTTTTTATTCTCTATTGCTTTGTGTTCTCTTCGGGTTGCTAAGCCTTCCATAAAGGGCCAACACTCCTAAGATTCTGAGAAGGGCCCACATCTTGGTACGTGACGGTGTATCGCAAAATTTCCTTACAGGGATAGAATATGCAGCTGCGGGCTGCGAAATATTTCGGTAGACCTTCTTTATTTTCTGGAAGGCCCTACCTTCAGCCACGTGTCAACGGTTCGCAGCCTTTTTACAGCAGCAGGGATGTGAACACCGCGGGTTGCGAAACGCGGCCATGCGTCTTTCGCCACCCGGTTCATATGGCCTTCCCTCCATTTTCAAAGCAACCTCAGTCCCTTGAACACGTGTCGCTTCTTCGCAATCTCTCGGCAGCAGTGAGAGGAGTTCTCATTCGAGCCGCGATTTGTTGCCACGTGCCTTACACTGATTATCAAAGCAGGCTATAGGCTAGCTAAGCGGGATAGTGTTATCGGGTGCTGCTCGTTATGGTTCTCTAAAGCGGTGGATGGTACTTGTTGCCTCGAAGCTTGGTTGGAACCGTTGCCATCATTACAAAGGGCACACCTGCAACCGATCGACTGGATGCTGTGTTTTGACTGGTTGCTCTTGTAATGACATTGGGAATATTCTTATTCGGGCATCATTACGGGAGATTGTGGGATCTTTCTGTTACGGCTCTCCAAAGCGGTGGGATTTTGCTCTCCGGCTATATATACTCTCTCTATATAAGAGAGAGAGGTCCAAGATTTTTGAAAGAATACTGGTTTTAGCAAGAGACACCAGGCCTCTTTTGCATGTTTATTCGCAAGGAACTTTCAGACTATACTTATTGTTCGGCCTTTCTATTTTTCATGTTTTGATTAAACTGTAAACTGTGCTTCTTATTGTCTTAAGCACTTCATTTGAGGAGACTTATATACATTGAATACAAACTTGCTTATCTAAATCATGTCTTAATGACTCTTCTTAGTAGTAAGAATGTATGCGATACTATTTTATGTCAATTAAATGAATTGTTTATGCTATAGTTTTAAGTTTCTGATGTTTTGGGACATAACAATAACATTCAGGCCCTTAAGTCTATGATTTATCGTGCCTATCAGTAAGTTTTGGCGCATCGCCTTAGATTAATATTTGTTTCATTATATCTGCTTCCTTTTCCCTTTCCAAAAACCCATTATAGAAGAAGCCGACTTCTTTAAAACCCATAGGTCACTCAGTTTGGCGCAAAGGGTCCCCCTTGAACTGAGTTTCCCATAAGGCACTGCTATCTCGTCAAATTTTGGCGTCAACAGTTTGTCCTTTTTTCTGGCATGCCGGGTGGGACCCCAAACTAATGAAATTTCCTTATAGAGGGGTGTATGAGCCATCGGCCTGTAACTAGATCCCAAACTGCAAATAACCCAGGTTTACTAGTGCCTCCATTAGGGACAGTCCAGGCCACAAATCAGTTAGTAACCGTTCCATTCCCACCACCCTTTCCTCTCACCATGTTGCCGGCCGCAAACAAAAACTATGTAGCATGGGATGCTGGAAGCCACCTGGTAGCTCTGGTAGCGCCTGCTGTTTGGGGTACTATTTTAGTTTTGGCCCTGAAAGCTCTTCCCAAATTCGCCGGAGATAACACAAAAATTCCAGCAGAGCATTTGCAGGATGTAGCGAATGTATGTCTGGTACATGGTATCATAGCGCAGAATGTAGCCCTGAGACTCCTTGCTGCGTCCTTCAAAGGCAAAGCTCTGGATTGGTACCGAACACTGACTCCTAATACCATTCGTATTTGGGATGATCTCAGAGATCCATTCTATGAAAGGTTCTCAAATGACGGAGATCGTTCTTCGCTATATTATCAGTTATCCATCATCAAACGAGCACCCCAGGAGGCTCTGACGGACTTCAATGCCCGATTTCACTCAAGTTGGTGGAGGATTCCTGTAACTATCCGCCTGACTCCAGAATTGGCATTCATGTTTTATCGGAAGTCCATCAATCCTGACATTTCTATGATGATCAAGTCTTTGGGAGGAGCCACTTTACCAGATGCATATGCCACTGCTATCAAAGCAGAGAATCACTTGATAGACTGCGGGAAATTGCCTCCTCAACCTGTTGTGCCGATATTTCCTGAGATATCAAACGCAACACAAGAGGTTGCGTCGACCAGTGCGCCAGCGACTCCCCAGTCAGTGTACTCATATGCAACCACTCCCGAAAACTTGGCTTCCACATCCGGTCCTCTCAAAAATGAAATGGGCGACTTCAAGGAGATGTTACGGACTATGGAAAATGATATAACAACTCTCAAGCGGAACCAAGCAATGCCTCCACGGCCTGCATATCAAAACTATCAAGGTGGGCGGCCTACCTATCAGCAAAATCAATATCAGAATGCGCCTCGCACTAATTCACCAGCGGTGGCTACAAACCAAATGGTTCTGGTGCCTACGCTGTTGGCAGGTGCGTCGTCGAGCTCTAGTAGAGAATTAACCGCGGGATAAAACAATCTTATTGATGACATCAATCCATGGTGCTTCCCTTGCAACGATGCGCATATGCCCCGAAATTGTCCGCGTGGCAACTTACAACAAAGGGTAGCAGAGCAACGTAGTCAAGGTATTGTGATAGAGAACGGAGAGTACATATATGCCTCGGCAATGGAGAATGCGGTCTTTACCGCGCAAATACAGGGAATGTCCTTAGAGCAAGAGTCCGATATTGTTCCTGATCATGCGCTCTTCTCGTGGATGGAAGATGAGGAAATGGTGTTTGCCAATGATACGTCCACAGCCGAAACGCCGTGGGTACAGTCCAACTATAACACGCGATCAAAGAGGAGATTCACCGGTGAGCCTGTTGTTTCACTTTCGGACAGTCCGCAATGCAAAGGCATACCCGATCAAATTCCTGGCGTTTCGACCGTCTCTTCGTCTTCTCAACCACAGAGGGAGATTGTTATAACAAAAGAAAAGGAGCAGAAATATATGAGCTCCTCGTCTTTTAATGTGGTGGAACAGTTAAAGAAATCATCTGCTAATGTGTCTTTATGGGACATTTTAGCTATCCCGGAACAGAAAACCATGCTACAAAGGGCGCTTCAACAAGAGATCAGCTCAGTACCAACTCAGCCTTCGGCCAGTACCGAGGCGGTTTATCAAATGTCACCAGCTAAGGTTCTCACAGGCAAAGCGAAGGAGTCTCATGCGGAAGGAGGAGGTAGGCCAAAACCTCAACCCTTCTTCTTGACCCTCATTGTAGGGGAGAAACTATTACATAACGCTATGATTGATTCCGGCGCTAGTACAACAGTTATGCCAAAACTGATAGCCGAGGCCTTAGGGCTCAGCTACGAACCTATGAAGAAAGGGGTAATGCAGCTAGATGGAAATAAGGTTGATACTATGGGCGTCATCAAAACACTTCCGCTAACTCTATTTGCCTGCCCAAGTATCATGGTCCTGCAAGATATAGTGATCATAGATGTTCCACCAATGTTTGGTCTTTGTCTTTCTCGAGAGTTCACTTCGAAGGTGGGTGGATATTTGTCCTTAGATTGGTCACATCTAATACTTAGGACCAAACATGGTGCGAAAATGAAGATTGAATCGGAGACTCTACATTCTGAACATGTGGTAGATGAGGCCCTGATCAATTTTGAAGCCACACATACCTCCATCACCAAATAGGACATGTACAATGTCAAACTACTAGAGGAGGAGAAGGTGAGCAGAGACCGAAGTGATGAGGAAGATGCTCTGTTGAGTGAATGCATAAATAATGATCCTTTCAGAAATTATCATGCTACTGGACTGGGCACATATGTGATTTATGATGAAGACCAAGTTCTTCCAAAGGTCGTCAAAGAAGCCGACGATGACCAAGTAAGTGAGCTGTGGACATTGTATTTTGACGGAGCAAGGAGCAAAGTTGGAGTTGGAGCAGGGGTATGTCTAATATCCCCACAGAATGAAAAGTTGTTGAGGTCCTTCCAATTCCAATTTTCCTGTTCAAATAACGAGGCTGAATATGAAGGGTTGGTCCAAGGTCTTAGCCTAGCGGAACAAATGGGTGTTAAGCAATTGATTGTGTTTGGAGATTCCAAACTAGTAGTTAATCAGGTCCGAGGAATCTCCGCAACAAAGAATGTCTGCATGATATCCTATCGGCACCGAGTCTGGGACCTGATTGAAAGTTTTGAAGCTTTCAACATCCTGACCATTCCCCGAACACAGAATGGCGATGCAGATCGCATGGAGGTAATCGGTGCTCAGTTTGATCCTGTCTCCGACTTGCTTCGGAACAAATATTCAGTGCGAGTGCTTGTTAGACTAGCAATCCCCAACAATGATCAAAATTGGCAGGTCTTTGAGAGTGATGAGCACATCGCCTCGTTTATCCAACACTCTGGAGAATTCGCTGATCAACTTCAACCGAGAATTGCCGAAGCCTATGAAGGACAAATTATGCAGCTTAAATCAAATAAACTTCCAAAAGGGTTAGTTACTCTCGATTTTTTTTTGATTGTAATGACACCCGAAATGATAAGCGAAAATTTGTGGCAGACAAAAGTGATTATGAAAACCTTCAGGTTTCCGACGACAGGAGCCTTCGGGTCAGAAAAGATGTCTCACAGCAAGATAGAGAGAGGCTTATCAGTTTCTGTGGGAAATATAGAGTAGTGGCCTAGTCCTACGATGATCTGGAAGGTTATGATCCTGGCATCATTCAACATACTATTGAGCTAACAGAAGGTGCGAAACTAGTCCGATAGAAACAACGGCCGGTCAACCCTAAAGTTGAGGCCTTGATGGCACAAGAGCTAACCAAGCTCATTGAGTCATGTATTGTCTTCCCAATCAAACACAGTACTTGGGTATCAAATCTGGTACCAGTCCGAAAGAAAAATGGTGATATCCGCTTATGCGTGGACTTCTGAGACCTGAACAGAGCATCTCTGAAGGACCACTATCCATTACCTTCTATGGAATCGATCCTCCAGACTGTAGCAGGATCAGAAATGTTCTCTCTATTGGATGGCTTCTCTGGCTATAACCAGATTCGAGTTAAAGAAGAAGATCAGCACAAGACTACATTCACTACGAAGTGGGGAACATTTGCATATGCTAAGATGCCTTTCGGTTTATCTAATGCAGGGGCAACTTTCCAGAGAGCTATGGACGTCACATTTAGCGAACTGATCAATAAGTTTATCCTAATCTATTTGGATGACCTTACTGTGTTCTCTAAATCTAAAGATGATCATTTCGATCATTTGGAGTTGGTTTTTCAAAAGTGCCAGGAGTTCGGGATTTCCTTAAATCCAAAGAAATGTGTGTTCGGAGTACCTCAGGGTAAGCTGTTAGGACATGTTGTGTCTAAGGAAGGTATTTCGATTGACCCCGAACGAGTAAGGGTTATAAAGGAGCTTCCCCTTCCAGTAAATAAGAAAGGTGTCTAGTCTTTCCTTGGCAAGGTAAATTTCGTCAGTAAATTTATTTTTGATTTTGCGGGAATGATTAGGCCGATCACCCTAATACTGAAAAATGATCAAATTTTCAAGTGGACAATGGAGGCTCGGGAGGCATTTGAAAAGGTCAAGGAAGCGATCTTCACAGCCCCGGTGTTAATTAATTCAGATCAATGCAAATATTTTATAATGTATGCCTTCGGTAGCAAGTCTAGTATCGCTACTGTTTTGATTCAAACAGATAGAGAAGGAAGGGGAGAGAATCTAGTTGCATTCTATTCCTGAACCTTAAAGGAATATGAGGTGAATTATAACTTCGTTGAAAGACAGGATTTTGCAATAGTAAAGGGACTTAAAAAGTTCCGCCATCTAATTTCTTGTAACAAAGTTCTGGTATATGTCGCACATTCTAGTGTGCGGGAATACATCATGGAGGGAGAAATCATAGAAAAAAGGGCTAATTGGATCACCAAGATCCTGGAGTATGACATCGAGGTCAGGCCTACCAAGACTATTAAAGGCAGAGGACTGTGTGAGTATATGGCACAGGACGAGGAGTTGCCTACCAAAGAGGAACAGCCAAAGCTCGTCCTGATAAATGAATCAGAATCGGAAGATGATTGGCTGAAAGATAGAATGAACTTCATGCGAACCGGAAGGTATCCGCCAGGCCTCTCATCCCAAAAAAGAAGGTATTATCGGCTTCAGAATTGTGGATACACGCTGATAGAAGGAGTTCTTTTCAAAAGAAATTTTAATGGTGTGCTCCTACGATGCGTTACTTCAGGGGAGGCGTAGAGGATCCTCGACGCATTTCACAATAGCGACGAAGGTGGACATTTCTTCACTAAAAATACCACCATCAAGGTCCTATGGGCTGGATATTACTGGTCTACACTTTTCAATGATTCCTACTCTCTGGTAAAGACTTGTAAAAAATGTCAGTTCTTCTCCGACAGAAGGAAGAATTCAGCAATGCCCCTCAAACCTATCATGGCGGATGAACCATTTGCGCAATGGGGCCTGGACTTTATCGGAATGATCAACCCGGTTTCTAGCTCAAGACATAAATGGATTTTAACAGCTACAGACTACTTCACAAGGTGGGCGGAGGCTGTTCCCCTTAAGGAGGCGACAGAAGTAGAGATTGTAGACTTCCTCGAGGCTCTGGTGACAAGGTTCGACCCTCCGAAGACAATCATTTCGGACAATGCTAGAGCATTTGTAGGCACAAATGTATGTCACTTTGCATTAAAAAATGGCATATTCTTTAAAACATCATCAAACTATTATCCACAGGGAAATGGCCTAGTCGAGTCGACAAACAAAAGTTTAGTCCGACTCCTCAAAAAGGTTGGCTCAGAACACCAAAGGGAATGGCATAAAAAATCTTCGAAAAGCACTCTGGACCAACCGCATAACTCCTAAACAAGTCCTCAAGACTTCGCCTTATGAGCTAGTATATGGGAAAGAGGCGCTGTTACCTATCTCTATGGAGATCCCGATGATACGGTTGTTGAAATCTCTTGAGATAGAACAAAATGATGCCATGGAGGTTCGGCTTGCCGAATTGCTGGAAGTACAAGAAAAAAGGGAAAATTCCCTAAAAGCAATGACAGGCCGTCAACAGGTGGTCAAACGGTGGTTTGACAAAAAGGCTTTCAACCAACGCCTAAAAAGTGGAGACTTAGTGCTAAAATATGACAGCAGGGCTGCAAAGCTAGGTCAGCACGGTAAGTTTGACAGCCTATGGGAGGGACCCTTCAAAATCATTCGGTGCATGCAACACAATGCTTTCGAGCTGGAAAATATGGAACAAGAGCCCCTAGGAATCCCGGTTAATGGGATTCACCTTAAATTGTTCCATTAAGCATCAAGCCCTACCCTGTATAGTTGTAAATAACGCTTTTATTTTCCTTTCCTATTGTTGGCCTATCCTTTTGCTAAATCAGTTGACTTGCTACGCATTTTCTCATCATCATTAGCGGGTAAAACACAAGAGTTTCTTAAACACAAAAATATGCTCATAAATGGAGAAAAACCATACAAGATTTGCAAACCCAAAAAATTGCACATAGAAGCAAACAGGAGCATAGATTTCACTTAAAAAAAAAGACGTATATATTTATATATATGTTCCTAGGTTACAAAATGGCATGGATGCCAATTTTCAAAATGTATAAGTATTAGAGTATATATATATATGATGGCCTTTTATCAGGCTTATATGGAGTAGGTGAGTTACATCAACAGGCAGCAAGGCAAGGGGGTCATCTATCCGCAGGAATGGCTGGCAGCAACCGACGCATTTACCGCAGCGTCCGCTTCTTCCTCATCCACGGGCTCCTCGGCGGCACTGGCAGCATCATTCAACGCGGCCGTCATCGGTGGTAGATACACCAAGTCCCTGAAGTCAGTGTACCATTCTACATCGTAGAAGGGTATCATGTTGTAGCTCCTGAACAAGAAATGTAGGGCTTGGGTAACCCTTTGCTGGTGCTGGCCACGGGTCTGCAGGCGGAATCCGCTTAGGAATGGTAGCCAAACGACAACAGCTTCTTCTTCGATAAAGCGACGAAGGTCACTGGCTGTTGGCAGGCCTATCCCGTACACAGCATGTATAACAACCTCGCCGAGCCCATTCAGGTACTTCTTTGGGAAGATTTCTTTGACCAGCTTCAAGATAAGCGGCCGAGGGACACAAATGTCCAGCATGGATGCTACAAAGTACAAGCACATGTCGGTGTTCACCCGATACTTATCTTCATATTCAATGCAGTCCTTGCCTAGAACCCACTTAATGGCTACTAGAACCAGTGAGTGTTTGTTCTTCATCATTCTTTTGAGCCTTCTAGTGGAGATCTCACCTACAAACGCCGTCTGTGATTTGAATGAGGTGAGACAAATTGGGGTATCCATCTCTCCTAACACTATTCCTAAGTCTGCTAAGTAATGCCGAAATCTGCTCACCACCTAACCTATGAAAAGACTTGCTTAGTAGTCTTCTACTGGCCTATCACTTCTTAAACACTAAGTGTGTTTGTTTGCTATTTACTGGCCTATTTATAGAAAATTGACAAGACGTATGCCAATCCGCCTGTAAACAATGTGATGTATATTGGCTGCAATCTCGAGGGCCGAGTCTGCGTTTGTTCACGTTTTGGGCTGGTACATGCATGATAGTACGGCTCAAGGAATGCTTAATTAAATCAAGTTAATTAATTAAGCTTTAAAAAGGTGGCACTTGCTGGTGAAGGGACGTATGGCCGTATGCTATGGTGTCAAATCTCAAGCACATCCCAGAACCCGAGGCGATATTCGTATCTTTTTCAGGCAGTGATCGTTTACTTGGCGTAATCATTCTGGTTGGGATATTAATTGCCGGTACATGCTAGCACAAGGTGAGAAGGCCAGTTGCAAGCTCAATTTCCAAGGAGATCAGGGCGTATCACACGATCTCTTGAAAGCAATAATGAAATTCGGCTGCCTCGAAAAAGCAATCAGCTCATCTTGCACGAGTTGTGGAGTTAACGGTACATGCCGAATTAAATGCAAGGGGCTTGCACTTTCCTACCACCTTGAGGAAAGTTGCTATTATTGTATGAAAACGCTTAATATTTCTAAGTCTTTTTACAAAAGCTAAGGAAGGCACGAAGTGTTTTCTGTCTGTATATCCAGTGCAAGCGTATTCAAAGGCCAGGGTGCTTACAAGTTCTGCCGCGAAGGAAAAATTTCAGAATCTTCAGCTCAGCCGATGCAAGAGGAGATTAGCCAGGAACTATATTTGGCTATTCGTTCTTCAGTCGAGCTATACGTATATGAGGATGTAGCATATGCCACTTCTGGTATACCCGCGAAGGTGAAAAGAGCCAACACAGAGGAGGTGGAGAGGCCCAAAGAGTGGAATAACCCGAAAAAGGTTAAAGAAAAGTGGGCTAATATCTACGACCCAAAGCTTGCCAGGAACCCTAAATCTCTTAGAGAGGCGGCTTGTACAAGGTTATCAGTGCCAAGAGCAGACCAAGCCACGGCAAGTAGAGTCTGGCTTAGCGGTCTTCCACAATACATGGTCCCATTAGTGCACTATTGCCCGGAGGTGGTCGACGCGGCTGTTCAACGCTATAATCTAGATACCCACTGCATTGAAGGTCGTAATTTAAGGGTTCATATCGGCCTAGAAGCTATTTGGCATATGTTATGTATTCCTGATCCCGACAGAAGAAAGGAGAATATCGAGCATTTCCGCCCAAGCAAAGGGAAAAAAATATGGAAAAGGATGAAAACCGGCTCCGATTTCCTGTTAGAAGAGACTAATAAGAAAGGTGTTGCATCCGCTAAGGCACTGAGTATCCCATTATCATGTGGTTCATTCCGTGATGACCTCCAAGACCCCATATCCATGCTGGCATTTGTTTGCAGCCGAGATTCTGATGAGAAGATCGAGGCTTTTCAGCTGGGCCCTGCAATACAGTTTTGCAAGTAGCATGAACTTTTCTGGTATGATTTTGTTTAGTTCATGGTTGAAGAAATGATACAGCAAATAGAGAATTATCATGCGGAGAAGAAATTTAGATTTCTTTCCTACCTGGTCCACAT
This sequence comes from Sequoia sempervirens, assembly GCA_007258455.2. NCBI lineage: Eukaryota > Viridiplantae > Streptophyta > Pinopsida > Cupressales > Cupressaceae > Sequoia > Sequoia sempervirens. The sequence goes on from VDFB02072274.1 coordinate 61,242,556, forward strand.
GTTCCTGCATCAGAATCCAGATTTCTTCGCCCGATTTGTCCCACTATCAATTTTTGACGAGCAGAACAAAAGAAAGCTGGTGTCTACATGGACACCCTACCTTTCCGCAACATATGACTACTATGCCTTTGCGGACTATTTCATAGCCCCAGTCCTGAATAATTTGATCAAAGAGGGTGATATCGTCCGGCTTAACACTGAGCAGATTGGATTTCTGCAAGGCTACACCCCCGCTTGTGATTGGTTCTTGGGCAAGGATTTCACGATCCTTCGAATGAGGGGCTTTATTGGTAAGCCTTTCCTGCTTCCGGCTTGCATCACCAATAGAGTGCTCGCGTTAGAGGTTTTCTGGCAGGTGTGCATCATTGATTTAATGTTTTGTAGCTGCGAAAGTGTCAAGAGGAAGGGATTCTTCACTTGCCCAAAGAGTTTCAAGTCAATAACGCTTGTTAAAAAACAATCGCATGAGCTGCTAAGGGACAAGCTGGCACATCTGGGGTTAGTAATAGTAAATGATAAGTGGGATTACAACCCTTTCAATGATCTACTTGAGCCGCATATGAAAGTTACACATGTTCCCCGACCATATTGGGAGAAGCGGCGTAATAGCCGGACTGATAAAAATAAAGATTTTGTTGAATTAGCACAAATCCCTACGCCGGATACCAGGGGCCTATGGCACAAGTTCTACTTTCCAGTGGCCGTGGCCAAGGACAACCTTCCGATAGAGCACATGTATAACAAGTTGAAAGTGGGCGAGGAATGAAGCGGTGAAAAAATAAAAGCTTTCTGGAGATACCGCCAGGAAACAATACAGTTGAACGCTCCTTATAATCAATTGAAGGACGACTAGGAATTTGAAAGATGGTGGGATGAAGGCCATCCCAGCCCGATCTCTAGTGCTAACAGAAGTGAAGCAGAGGGCTCCGAGGAGCAGGAGGAAGAAACGGCGGTATCATCCTCTTCAGCGCAGGGAGGCAATGTCTTCGAGCATGCCGCCTATGTGGGTACTAATGTGCGCTTTAACATATCAAGGGGCTTGCTTACACGTACATGGGATGCTAAACCGGTCAGGCTAATGCCCCAGCAGAAGGATCCGACTGCCGAGGTTAGTGAGTGTCCACCCGCGAAATGCAGTGCACAAAAAGTGTTATCGCGACAGTTTCACATGAACCCACCGAAGGAGAAACACCCGCTGCTAGTCGAATGCCAGAGTTTGCAGGCGAGTCCCGAACGATCTCAGAGCCACCGCCGACCAGTCAGCAAGTACATTTCGCTCCTTCCTCTCTTGCATCTCATTCTTTCGCATCTGCCCCTGCTCAGTCAACAACTCCTGCCATTAGTCCGAGCCCTCCACCCTCTGCCTACTGCTGCCGCTCAGACTTTCCTCACCTCGCTTTTCGAAAATATTCCTCCTATTGGCCCCCACTCTTTTTCTGATATACTTACGGACCCCTTCCCATCGCAACAAGCCGATACCTAGGCAGCTACTCTTTTTCCTCGGCCAATGGGCCTTACGACTGAATCTCCGGTTCAGCCGTTGCAAATGTCTAACCCTGTTGATAACCCCCAGGCTAAGCTATGAAACGTGCCACACTTTTCTTCGCAAACCGTCACCCTCCAGAAGAAACAAATGCGATCACCTATGAAAGTTACCTATCCCTACGCCCTGCTTTCTGGTGTTCCTTTCGTAGGTGGGCTGGTTTCATCACCAGCTGAGTTCATAGCACAGATAGATTGTGGAAAGGAAGCGCGCACAAATAGAATGAGGCGACGAAAGGCAAAGGATGACAATGCCCCCGCCGAGCCGAGAGTACAGGCTTCGTATGACAAGGCCCGCCAAGAATTAAAATTTGCAACTATGTACCCAAGGATAAACAAGCCCCAGGGAGAAATGCAACCAGAGGACTATGAAATTTATGTTGTCGGACTGGACATGAAGGTAGCTCGGCCACAAGATAAAGTCGAAATCATGGAGAAGACACAACGGGTGGTCACTTTCGACTTCCTAAAAACTGGTCGCCAGTTAAAGAAGAAGGATGAACAGCTAAAGACAGCCAAGGATAGGGTGAGCTTTCTAGAGGCAAAGAAAAAATCCTTAGAGGTGGATATCGCCTGAATGACAGAAAGGGCGCTAATAGCAGAAAATAAGAGAAACAGGCTTCAGGGCGAAATTGCGAAGACCCAAGTAGCCGACCCAGTCTTATTAAAAGAATTGCAGAATCAAAACCAAGCAGCGCGACATAGCCTACGGTCGATAGAGGAGGAGTTTGAACACTTCCACCTTGAGTATAGTCAGAGGATGGCAGAGAAAGGTGAGGAGATGAAGTGCCTACAAGAGCAGTATCAGCAAAAGGTACAAGAGAAAGATGCCGAATTCAAAGATCTGAAGACTAAACTAGAAGAGGAGCTCCGAGAGACAAAAGCTTCATTAAAAGAGCAATCGGCTAACCACTCCAGAGCTGAACAAACTTGGAATAAAGAAATGAACAGCTATGCAGAGCAGTTGGCATCCAAGAGAAAGAAGAAGGCAGAATTGGCCGAGGCCCTCATTTCAAGAGACTTGGAGATTTCTTCGCTTAGGGCCTCTCTGCTACCAGCCCCTGCCCAACCTGATATCATCCCACTAGTCAGGCAATTGTACATTTCTCACTAGGAGAAAATCAAAACTTTCTACCTAAATCAGCAGCCTATCCTCCGGTTCATCGACAAAGCATTAAAACTCAATTAGGAAGCCCAAGACACAATGGAACAGTTTTCGCGTTTCATCCTGGAAAAGGTTCCTGAAGCAAAGGACTTGCTAAATAAGCTATACTCGGTCTCAGACGAGGTCCTTGCCAGGGCGGGTATCGAAGATCGGGACACCGCTTCTCAAACGGTAAATAAATTCATTCATTGCCACTCCGCTTTTCAGCGTACTAAGGCAGCAGCAACTTTTCTAAACAAGGTGCTGGATGGCATTCGGGGAAGTTTCTCTAAGTTGGGAAAGTTTGGATTGCCGTCTTCGTTCCTTGAGGATGGCACTATTGCCATAGCTGCACAGATTACAAAGGTTATTAAATAGAAGGAGAACGATCCAGAGGCATTCAAGGAATTCGGCAACCCCCAACAATAGCAGATATCGAGGCGGTCATTCATCCACTCTCTCAGCTACTTTTCCATATCCAAGCAGGCGCTGGCCTACTAGAGGTGCTGCCTCACAAGCAAGCTATTAATCTCTGCGGGGCACAAGAGAATTTATGCAGCATGGCAAAGCTGTCCGAAAGTGAATGGGTGCCTTTGCAGGCTGCACTTTCCAAACTCTAACTCCATTCACCCTATAGATGAAGGCTCTGGTTTGCAGAACCAGAGAGTTTTTGGGTTCTCCGTTCCTTATCTGAAATGCCCCTGATAGTCGCCAAAAGCTGTTGAAATAATGATTCAAGCAGCTCCCTTCGGGTTCTTTTTGTACACATTCGTGCGCTGACCTGTGCATCTCCGAGTTTATTCGGCCTCCCGGCAGGTTTTGATATTTCCCTTTGCGCATTTCTCACTTCGCAACTTTGGCTAGCGGCTCCCCTTTCGGGTCCTGAAATGCTGCGCTGGGCATCCACGTGTCTTACCTACGGGGTTTTTAATTCTCTATTGCTTTGTGTTCTCTTCAGGTTGCTAAGCCTTCCATAAAGGGCCAGCACTCCTAAGATTCTGAGAAGGGCCCACATTTTGGTACGTGGCGGTGTATCGCAAACTTTCCTTACAGGGATAGAATATGCAGTTGCGGGCTGCGAAATATTTCGGTAGGCCTTATTTATTTTCTGGCGGGCCCTACCTTCAGCCACGTGTCAACGGTTCGCAGCCTTTTTATAGCAGCAGGGATGTGAACACCACGGGTTGCGAAACGCGGCCACGCGTCTTTCGCCACCCAGTTCATATGGCTTTCTCTCCATTTTCAAAGCGACCTCAGTCCCTTGAACACGTGTCGCTTCTTCGCAATCTCTCGGCAACAGTGGGAGGAGTTCTCATTCGGGCCGCGATTTGTTGCCACGTGTCTTACACTGATTATCAAAGTAGGCTATGGGCTGGCTAAGCGGGATAGTGTTATCGGGTGCTGCTCGTCATGGTTCTCTAAAGCGGTGGATGGCACTTGTCGCCTCGAAGCTTGGTTGGGACCGCTGCCATCATTACAAAGGGCACGCCTGCAACCGATCAACTGGATGCTGTGTTCTGACTGGTTGCTCTTGTAATGGCATTGAGAATATTCTTATTCGGGCATCATTACGGGAGATTGTGGGATCTTTCTGTTACGACTCTCCAAAGCGGTGGGATTTTGCTCTCCGGATATATATACTCTCTCTATCGAAGAGAGAGGTCCAAGATTTTTGAAAGAATACTAGTTTTAGCAAGAGACACCAAGCCTCTTTTGCATGTTTATTCACAAGGAACTTTCAGACCGTGCTTATTGTTCGGCCTTTCTGTTTTTCATGTTTTGATTAAACTGTAAACTATGCTTCTTATTGTCTTAAGCACTTCATTGAGGAGACTTCTATACATTGAATACAAACTTGCTTATCTAAATCATGTCTTAATGACTCTTTTTAGTAGTAAGAATGTATGCGATACTATTTTATGTCAATTAAATGAATTGTTTATGCTATAGTTTTAAGTTTCTGATGTTTTGGGACATAACAATAACATTTAGGCCCTTAAGTCTATGATTTATTGTGCCTATCAGTAAGCTTTGGCGCATCGCCTTAGATTAATATTTGTTTCATTATATCCGCTTCCTTTTCCCTTTCCAAAAACCCATTATAGAAGAAACTGACTTCTTTAAAACCCAGAGGTCACTCAGTTTGACGCAAAGGGTCCCTCTTGAAATGAGTTTCCCATAAGGCACTGTTATCTCGTCAAATTTTGGCGTCAACAGGTACTACAAATGGACTTAAGCTCTCTCTGATCGAACCCTTCTTTAAAAATTCTTGCACCTGTCTGTTTAGCTCTTCATTCTCTGTCAGTGTCATCCAGTGTGTTGCTTTATTAGGAAAAATAGCTCTAGGAATTAGATCCATGCAATGACTAATACTTCTTACCAGTGGCAATCCATCAAGTACATTATCTGAAATGGTCTCTTCATATTCGGTCAATATCTCTTTTATCTCTTCTAGTTGTTCTTCCACATGCTTCACATCTTCAGCCTTTTTAGGCACTAAAGCATAACACACATTCTCATGTCTCAATCCATCAAGTAATCTCCTTCCATCAACCAGACAAACCATAGAATTTGTAGAAACTTCAACTGTAGAAACATCTTCCAATGACAATAAAATCTGCTTCATCCCATTAGCAACAATAGTGTATATGTTCTTTCCATCATGAATAGCTTGTCTATCATAATGCTAAGGTATTCCCAACAAAACATGTCATATATCCATAGGAATGATATCACACAAAAATTCATCATGATAATTTCCTATCTTTAAGTTCACCAAACATTGTTCACTTACCAATATCTTATGCTCATCTTGAATCCAAGCAATCTGATAGGGCTTTGGGTGTTTTGACCTTTCCAACTTAAGCTTAGTCATCATCTCTTCAGAAACCAAGTTCTCCAAACTTCCACTATCAACAATCACTTTGCAACATTTACCATTCACCTTGCATCTAGTCTAAAACAAATTCTTCCTCCATAATGGTTCTTTCTCCAACTCACTTTGACACAATACTCTCCTATTCACCAATACTTCTCCATCCTCTGGTTTATTAGATGATCCAGCGTGTTCTTCCTCAACAAAGGCTGTCCTTCTATTGTTCTTTGTCTTCCCACTTGTCTCGCCCTGATTACATTCAAATGATGTATGTCCTTCACCACATTTATAACAGGTTCCTTTGAATACCCTTTTCTCTTGTCCTCTATCATCTCTTCTATATCCTTCATTCCAGTAACTGCCATAACCTCCTCTTCTGTAAGAATTTCCATCACCTTTCTGGTATGAACTGTTAACCTCCTTATCCTTATTTTGATCTAGAAAAGATCCTCTTCCTCCTCTAGCAAAAATTCTTCCTCGTTGAAATATTCCACCTCTTCCCCTCTGTCTTTGCTCATTTCTTTTATTCAACTTCTCCTATGCTTTTAGGGCACATTGGTATGCCTCTTCCACACTCTGCAACTTGATCAAACTGATTTCATCTTGTATAGACGACCTCAAACCATTCACATATCTGGCTACTTGCTCAGTCTCATCCTCCGAATGTCCAAATCTGATATTCAACTTATAGAATTCCTCAATATACTCGGTCACACTTGATTCTTTCTGCTTCAAATTCTACAACTTCTTGAACAAAATAATATGATAATTTGTAGGCATAAACTTTGACTTCAACTTATTCACCATCCGATCCCATGATTTTATCTTCTCTTTTCCTCTTCTCTATCTATCTATCTGCAAATGTTCCCACCAAAGGGATGCATGTCCTATCAACTTCTTATAGGCATATTTCGCCTTCTTATCTTTAGAGGTACCTTCAAATTCAAAATACTTTTCCATCTCTGCGATCCAATCTAACAATACATCTAATTATAACTTACCATTATAATCCGGTGGATTGAAATGTGGTCTAGTATTCACCTTCATTAGGGCTCTTATGAACCTCTCTTCTCCCTGATCTAGGCTAGGTTGCTCATCTCTTCCTCTTTCTTCCTGCACTTCTACTTCTTCATCACTCACATCATCAACTGGTCGAACTCTTCTTTGGGTTGTTTCAACTGCATCTAGTCTGGCAACAATTCCTCTTAACATCTCCATCACAGCTTGGTCTGCATTTCCACATGCTCCATTTCCTCTAACATTTCTTCTTCTAGCCATCTTTTGAAAAGTCCTCTGCAACTGCAGGTCAGATCCTCAATCTTCCACCCACAACAAATATTCAATAGGACTCCTCGAATTTTGATAATTCTCACAAGGAACCAACCTCACTTTGATACCAATCTGATGCAACCACGGTAGGAGGGTCCTCCAAGAGAACAGTCCAGACCGTGCATCAAGAGTTACACAATGAAAGAAACACAAAATATGGAGGAAAATGCAAATGGAAATATTCTCATTAACAAAAATCTTAGTTACATTCAACTGGCAACAATCGGGCTTACATATTCAGCTCACAGGCCTGATACAACATGCTCAGGAATACAATATTCCAATATGCTCCTATATGAGAGTTGAAATATTACAGATCTAATCCCCAACTTAACTATCTATTTTTCACTGCCTATTCTAATGATTAATTACAAGCTTTATAGCATATCCGTGATTCTAGAAACATCTGAGTTTAAATGTAACGTGCACATGAATAATTCAGCTTCAAATCTGAATTACTCTTCAACAGGTGCGTAAGATGAAGTGTGGACCTATAATGAAGGTCAGGGACACTCCTAGGAACAATTAAAATCCCACCGTTAACTGCCAAGAATTCTGGAAGCAATAACTTGCCAGATAAAGATCCAATCACACCCAAATCTTGGAAAAAGGAAAATGAACATGTAGATGATGTACTCCAAGATCCACAAGGTCTAGTGAGCAAAGATGACGAATCCACCAACCTGAACTGAACAATAACGAAAAACAAGAACAAAACTGAAAGAACATATTTTTGGTTGATGCAAGATTTCCAAGAACCAAGGATGCTCCTGCATCACATCCTCTAATTCATGAGCAAATCCTTTAGGTCAAAAAATAGTTTCAAGAGGACAAGGAGATGGTGACAAAGATCCTCCAGAGAAAAAGGATCCCTAAAAGGACTTGTGAAGATAGAAATCAGGAGAAAACTTAGAAAGAAAAGGAGAAACAAGCAGCGGAAGAATAAACCATTGACATGCCTTCCTCTCAATCCAAAGTAAGTGGTTCCTCTTCTTCTCATGATTCTACCAATTATCCTGCACAAAATTCACCACCAAGGGTAGGACCTACTCCACCTTCTTTCCCTTAAGTGTGAATATTTGATACTCCTCTTAGGAGAGCTTTACATTTTACATGTCCTAGTACCAAATCCATGGCAACTCCTACCTCCAGTTCTTGGTTAGAGAAAACTCTTTCTAAGAAAAGGAAAATAGTTCAATTGAATCTCCCTAATAAAGATGTTGGCCAACTACTCCAAAGAACTCCAAAGTCTAATAAATTAAAGACTACATCTAGATTGATGGAGGATGCTGATACATGGAATATGATGTGGAAGTAACACATCCCTTTGCACAAAAAGATGCATGGAAAATTATTTTTAGTGATCTCAATATCACTAAATTTAACTTGGGGCCTTCTAATAGGGATGAAGATGTTCATAACTTTCAAGTAGCAACTCCTAGACCTATAGAAAAGACAACCAGGGATAAGTAGAACAAATATGAGTTAAAGAATCAGGTAAAGATCTTGACTAATTTCTTAAAATCATTGATTGATCCTTCTCAACCAATCAGTCAATTGAGTGCTCCTTTTGATCCAACCTCATCTATGGGAAAGGATATGGTTAGCAAAGCCATTGGTTATATGACTTATGGGAAAGTCACAAAAGAGTGGGCCAAGGATATCCTAGTTAGAGGAACAAAGTTCATTATAAACATGAAATGGATATGTGATGATATTGAGATGTTGAAAGTAGAGATTGATAATGAGATCACTGCCACCAAACATGAAGAGTCTATTTGGGTAAAAAGTGATGTTGATATCAAGGAAATGGTTGATATGGGGGTAGAAAAATTGGTAGTAAAGAAAATTATACCAAACAATGAGGATGGAAAAAAATTATGTGGAAGAAGAGTGTCAAAATGGAAGCTTACATTTTTGAAACAAAATGTATTGGAACAAATAAAATTTCTTAAAGAATGCAACCAAATGAAAGTTGAAATTCAAAAGAATCGTTTGAGCATAAGCATTCACCTCTAGAAAGAAAACGATTATAAAAATGAGTCATCCTCACACGTGTGAGAATACTCAAATGAGACAAAAGACTTGTAGGGATTCCTTTGCAATATTCCTAAAAAATAATTAAATAATACAGATAATAAATAATCTTCACGTAAGTAAAAATTAATTTCTAACAAATACGTTAGAAATACATAGTATTATTTGAGACTTCTTATACCACTAAAAGTAGTAGGAGAAATTGGATATCGTTGTCATGAGTGGTTACATTTTAGTATCATCTTCTCTACTATGTTTCCACCATATAGAAGGTCACCATTCCCTTAAAATATTGATTGGCTATAGAATTGAGGATTCTCTTCTCACTATAGTCTCATCACTTGACACACCCACCTGTAGTGCTTTGGTTGGTAGTACAAGTTGAAACCAATATAAATTAGAAATACATATTATTATTTGAGACCTCTTACACCATTATGGCAGTAGATCTACAAATTGAAATCTTAATCTAGTGGCAGTGATACATTATGATAGCTACCAAGCGTGATAGTGTGTTCTCTTGACATTGTTTATCTTGTTTTTAAGATAAGGTATTTTATACTTGGGTACACTCCATAATTGGTAGATGGGTCTTTTCTTGGTTGTGACACATAGGGTTTTGTGGTATTGTAGTCCTATAAATTGTAGTGGTCAACCTTTATCTTTCTTGTGTCTTGTGATGGATCCTTAGTGAGTTATGATTATACTCTTGTTCTTGTCCTTATTTTTTGATATGTGTGTTATTATATTTCTTGTGACTATAAGTTGGTTCCATGTATCAAAATAAGGGTGTACTATGGTACAAGGATACATGTAGTATGGGATGCACATCATTCTACTTTGAGAATTTATCAATTTATTAAGATGTATTGCATCAAATAATGAGTTCTCTTATAGTATAAGATAAAAGTAGCAATCATTTAGACGTATTGCATACGGTCTTGAGTTCATATTATTAGTTGATTTTAATGTGGTTGTGACATTTATGAATTTCATAGTGTGGTCTTCTTTGTATGAGTGTCAAACATTATCTTGTAGGTGTCTTGTGTTAAGTACTTTATGTTTGTGATATTTTAGATGCTTGAATTGATATGTTGTGATGTCTTGGATGCTTTGGTACATTTGATTGGAGTGTTATTTATATTTTATATATGTTGTGAAAGTGGATAATCTTGATTAATATGTTTGTATTCTAGTTTGATTATTTGTAAAAATAAATGAAAATGGAATAAAATAAAAATATAATCATTATCCTTGTGTTTGTACTTCACATTTTTGGATAATTCATTGAGTACTTTATGCCAAAAATTATGGTTTAGGAGGACTAAGTTCCTTCGGTGTGTAGGTTAAATGCCTTCCCATTAACAATTGGATCTTAAAGGAACCAACTTGTGGATTCAAGCTATAGTTATCATATATATTATACTTTGAGTAAAATTACTTTTCTATATGTGGCAAGATGGGTCATTTTCCTAATTGTATTTATTGTAACTAACAATCAAAGTTATGGATCCATTATATGATTTATTAGTGAATGTTGTACTATTCATTGGTTGTGATATTATGTATTTAAGAGATTTTTTAATTAATGAAATTTACTTTATTGGTTACTTGTGTTTATTTGCATGCATAGCATGAGATATGTTTGTAATTATTGTTAAAATTAAAGAAAAATTTTATAGCCACTTTCTAGGGTATGTTATAGTTTAGCCAAACTAGGCCAAAGTTATGAATTTTGTGGATCAAAGAAACTTTTTGTATGCACATTTCCTTCTAAACCACCTATTCACTAAAATATACAATCAAAACATGCTCTCTAGTGAGCTCTCTATCAATCATGGTCCAAATTTAGAATCAAGGGGGGAATGCATCCTCAAGGTTATCATGCTTTTTAAACCTTGTGATTTCTTGAAACATACTCTAATATAAAATATAAATAATGTGGTTTTTAAAAAAATCCTTCGAGCTCCCTTCCGGTGGATTATATTTTGCTAAGTCCTATCCATGCCCTATACATTTTTATATCTCTGGCCCCCCCTTTTTGAAGAACTTCACCCGTTGTCTCCATGTGTTCGCCACGTGCTCCTCACAAGGATTTCCTCCCTTGCTTCTCTTTCAAAGCCCACCACACTTCCACATGTCAGCAGTGCAGGCATTTGTGAGCCCACTCTGCTTCACTTATCTACCAAGCTTCATCCATGTGCCACATAGAATCAATCTATGAACACTTTTTGGTGGGCCCCATAGTTGGTGCTAGTAATGAGGACTCCGCGTGTCTCCTTTTCAGGGATTTCATCGTAGGGAAGGGAAGAGTGAGCTACGAGCCCCATCCTATTGCCATGTGTCCTAACTGACCTTGTGGGTAAGCGACACATGTCTGCATGGGAATTTGTTTCTTCTACACTAGGACCACAACCATCATTTGCAATAGTCTTAGGAAATCATTGCAATGAACATCATTGCTCGTGCTGAAGGAATCTTTTATGTTACTGGCTTTCAGGCGGTGGTATGTTTCTTTATAAATACTGCTTCTTTCCGAAAATGAGTTCAAAATATACATAGAAAAATTGTAGAAATACACCAGGGCTTTTGTATTGTTTCTAATTATTGTATTAAGTCTCATAGACTGTGCCATTGTTGTTCGGCCTTTCTGTTTCTTAGCTATTTGATAAAACATTATACTGTGCCATTATTGTGCTAAGTAATTTATTTGCATAACTTCTATAATTTCAATATAAGTTTGTTGATTTAGACCATGTCTTGGACTCTTCTTTTTAGTAAATGTGTATGGGAGTTATTTTATGTTATTGAATAGATTATTTCGGTCTTCATCTATGATTTTTGATATTCTGGGACATGCAGATTGTTGAACGGGCCTTTAAATCCCATCCGAAAGGGAGATTTACCGTACCCACACATACATATTGGTGCATCGCCTTAGGTTAGATCTTTATTTTTTATATCTGCTTCTGTTTCCCATTCCAAACCCCCCAAATTATAGAAGGAGCCAACTTCTTTAAACACTCGGAGGTCACTCACTTTAGCGCAATTGGTCCCCCCAATAACTGAGTTTCCCATAAGGCTGTTGCTTGTCAATTTTAGGCGACAACATTTTTTTTTTGGCATGCCCAGTGGGACTTGTTTTTAATGTATCTAAATTCAAAGTGGGTGTATAAGCCATCAACTTGTTACTAGATCCCAAATAGTGAATAACCTTGGCCTGCTAGTGCCACCGCTAGTAACAGTAAGAAAAAGAACCTGTCTACTGAATGTTCGGATCCTGTTGGGACTTAAAATTTCATGCAAATTTTAGGTCCCTATATTGAAAAAATTGATTGTAACACTCAGGAGTACAGTTGAAAAAACAATCTCAGGAGCACATTTTGAAAAATTATAATTTTGGATTTGTTCAATTTCAAGTGAAACCACTTTGCAGACGTGTTCATCTAACATATGGGAGTATGCACGCCAGTTTTCAGCTTCATCCGATCAGTTTTGGAAAAGTTTCGAAGCAACAAGTGGAAGGGTTGTTGAGAAAATCTGCTGTCAGCATAGTGAAAATCTATTAAAGTGGCCCACTTTGAAAGAAAATATTAAGTATCTCGAAAGATATTATGACAAACCAATCGGTGCTTTTGAATCCCCCTATCTCAAGGTGCATCCATGCCAATTTTCAAGGAATTTGAACATCATTTGGTATTTTTGCAAAATCAATTTCGACTGGATTTTACACAGTTTAAGGATTCCATTTCCAGAACAGCTGCAAAAAGGTCAACTTTGGCATTTGATATTTTGTGAAGAATAAAGATTGACAAAAAATAATTGTCCACACATGCTCATGGATCTCAAATGAACTAGTCTCCCAAGTTATGGCTTCACAGGAAGTGATTTGTTATTTTTACAAGATTGCAAATTGGTGAGTTTTAATTCGTTTTAAACAGTTGTAAAAATGGCTGAATAAATAATTTTGATTGTGAACAGCTTTCAATTCCAATAAGTTCATGCCAAACCATTTCACAATCACACTCCCCTACCATCAATTGACATATTGGTGCGATTTCATGGCTTAAGGAAAAGTTTTGATCAGTTTTCCACATAGATTTTGGAGGCTATGACCCATTTTGTCACAATGCAAAATGTCAAAAGACAGATTTTGAAAAATACCCATTTCAATTTAGAAATAAAGCATCGTGAAAATTGATTGGAGAAGAGGCATTTAAGAAGCATTGGACAAAAGTGGTTGAACTGGATGTCACTTATAATGGGAATTAGGTGTAAAGACAATACAACCGCCAAAGGACATTAATGTTGTTTATCTTGATGATACTCCCAAATTGTGCATGTTGGTATAAACCATAGCATAAAATATATGAAGTACATTTATTGGCTGAAGGGATGAACTAACAGTTAACATATCCATGGAACAAAAGTAAAAGAGCAATGTGCAATAGCATAAATGGTAGTAATTATCAAATGAGGATAAAGGAACAATTCAAATATCCTAATGGGCAATAAATTAAAAAGAGCCATGAGATAATAATCTTGACATGCAGAAACAGATGAATGAATTTTGTCCCACATTTTCACAGCAGGATAAACTTCTCCTCAAATTTAAGCAATATCATACGGGTGCAGCTGCACGGTAAGAAAGGATGGATGTTTATTGATGGTCAGACCACATGTGAAGGAGTTTTATATGGAGAGGGGATTATTTCAACACCACTGATGCTCGGTTGATTCAGTATAAAGATATTATTTCAAAATTTTCCCCGAAAAAGTAATGATGTCTAAGCATAAAAGCTAAAGCCATGCATGAATCACTAACCAGGGAAGTTCTTTAGAAGCTTGTATAACTCTTTTGAAATAGTAAAATTATATGAAGAGCAACCATTTCATAGAGCAGCTGCGAGTTCAAATTGACATTTTCATTGAAAGGGGGAGCTCTCTATTACATTTCAGGAAATACTCAGAGGAAAGAAACCGTGGTGGGACTTACCAAACAAACAACTAAAGAGATTGAGTTCAAATGTGGAAACACAAGTAAGGCGTGCCAAACTATCAGCTGTGGCAAAGTTTTTGTACACTTGACTTTGGTGAAAGGAAGATAGAAACAGAGAGATGGAATGCAAATGATATCTAAATTAGCAATCTGAAAGGAATTTAATGGTTTTGAAAGAATAGAAACTGTGTGCAAAGCCTGCAAAGCCTTCACAGAGGAAGAATAACACCCAGCGCAAGAACAAAAGATGAGTTGTGTAGAAGACATTCATGGATTACAATGAAACAACACATTCCATTGGGAAAGGTATATCAATGTGAAGTGCCCCTGCCAAGAGGTCAATCACACCCAAGAGAAATTGAACCCAAAGTGCAAAGAGTAGGAAGATTTTAAATCTTCAATAGAAACGGTGAGGAGCGATGGTTTTAAAAAGAAATGGCGAATTCAGCCCGATATCGAATGAGGTTGCAAATGCCAGCCAGTTAGTTGGCTCATTGTCACACAGAAGGCATTGGTTTGTTCTCCATCACGTCACTGTAACAGGGAGATGGAGTAGTTCTAATTTCACGAATAATCAAAATAGAAATTTCATTAGTGGAGCAACGTTGTTTTGAGATGATCTGAGGATATCCAGCGAGCTTCTTTTCACTTATAATCTTCGTCGGATATAATAATTGCATATATGTTCAAATGGAAAGCATTGGTTGGTGAATGCAATGAAAGAAGTTATGGAAGCTATTACTCTAGACCTTCCCGCGCACCGGCACGCCAGGGACGAAATCCCTAAATTCTTCGGAAAGACATGTGCTCTCGGTATGAATTTTTCAAAGTGTCTCCGAATGTATAAGTCACACCGATGAAAGAGTATATCGGCAAGAGAATGACACTCGGAGTGAGTATTTACTGAAGGTGTTTGTCAGGCCGATGGAGATATAGCGTTGAAAGATAGGAAAGAACAAAAGTCATGCCCATAGCGTGGAAGTGGAAATACATATTGGAATGATATTTGTGCAATGTGGAAAATAGATTTGAAATATTGAAATTGGGGAGTAATAAAGTAAAAGTAAAGGTGAATATTTTCTTCAAGTGATGAAATATTTTTACTAAAATGTGAAATAGGCAGGGGGAGTTATAAGGTAAACAATTATTTTATCCACAAAGGCATATGGGGTAAAATTCTATAAAGCATTTGCACTTGGAGGTGGGTATTTTTCACCAACGGAATTACGAGAATGGATAAAAGGTGTATTTTATTGGGTGAAAAATATTAACAGAGATTTAAAGCAATAATCATAGTGTGATTATTTTTATGAAATAAAGTTGTAATCATAAATTTTCACTGAGAGATAACTCAAAGAACAAACGTTTTCATTGGGGGTGAAACATTCATTGAGGGAGTTAAAATCATTTGAAGAGTCATGGAGGGGGTAATTATTTTACACAAGGGATAATTTATTAAATTGGATAAGTGGGAGATTTTCCAGCAAAATGATTAATGAAGATTGTTAAGTTATCAAAAGTTTATTACAAAATGATTATTCTTCACAGGGAACTAAGATAACGAAGATTAAAATATTTGATTTGCCAAAAGGCAAT
Source organism: Sequoia sempervirens (assembly GCA_007258455.2). Lineage (NCBI taxonomy): Eukaryota > Viridiplantae > Streptophyta > Pinopsida > Cupressales > Cupressaceae > Sequoia > Sequoia sempervirens. Next base: position 61,258,078 of record VDFB02072274.1, read on the forward strand.
TAATTAAATATTTTAATGAAGACAATTAAACGAAGAGCTGCAGTAAGCGTGCGAAGGGTCATAACCCTAATATGATATATATATGTAAAGTAAAATTGTATCAAAATGATTATTAGGATTTAGGAGATAAGTAGGTTAGGTAGTTGGATAGGGTGAACTGTTGCCGAAATAAATATCATGTTGTACATTGTAAAATATTTTGAAATTATGTAATGGAGAAGAATGCATAAATATCATGTTGAATTTATTTGAAAATATTATTTGGTCATAACCCTAATATGATATATATATGTAAAGTAAAATTGTATCAAAATGATTATTAGGATTTAGATTTAGGAGATAAGTAGGTTAGGTAGTTGGATAGGGTGAACTGTTGCCGAAATAAATATCATGTTGTACATTGTAAAATATTTTGAAATTATGTAATGGAGAAGAATGCATAAATATCATGTTGAATTTATTTGAAAATATTATTTGGTTGTCTCCAAGGTTGTCACTTCCTGATTATTAGTTCCTGCCAAGGGAACTATAGCAACCCCTTTTCAAATATTTGTATATAGTTAAAGTAAATATGCAAGATTTTTAACTTTTCAAATTTCAAAAATTAATTTTCCTCTACAAAACTTTGAGTGATAAGGGCAGATTTTTGTAATTAATTTATTTTGTTATTTTGAATCTTTTTAGTTCCAGGGAACTATAGACACCAAATCTTAACTAGTTATTAATAATTCTCTTTTTAACCAATGAGAGCTGAAGCATTTTTTCTATTTGATTTGTTTTTTTCTATTATCAATGTATACATGTCAATTATATAACAAAACATATTTCAAAATTCAATTCTCTTCTTCAATCTAATTGGTAGACAAATTTCACCCGATATAAGCGATTAATGCGCTTCCATTACTTCCATTACTTCCATTTTGGAATCTTAACTAATTTTGAAAATTAAATTACACTATAACGATAAATTACTTTTGATTAAATTACACTATAAAAATAAATTACTTTTCATGAAATTACTTACTAATTACCCCTCACATTGGGTACGCAACATTTATTTACTATTATGCTTTGCATTATTAAAATAATAATAATAAATAATAAAATTTAAACTTTGAATAACAAATGCTAACTAATTAATCAATATAACATCAAAATTCAACTATTTTTAATTACCTTTAATACTAAATTGATTTGTAGCATAAATTTAATTGAGCTACTACTTCTTTCAAAATATTAATACTAATTACTCAAAAAATATATTTTTTAATATAAATTAATTAATTATTATTTAAAAATAAATGAATACCTTGTAAATTATTTTTATATTATAATTTAAATAAATTAATACTAATCACCTCTCTTTGTCATAATTAATTCTAAAACAATACTTTTTAAACATATATTTAAACTAACAAATTTTCAATTGCTTTGAAATTTGAACTAACTCTAATTAGATACGTTTTGCAAAATAAATGAATTAAGACTACAATAATTATTTAGAATAAATACTAATTACTTTTATAAAATATTTGTTATTTTTAAAAATCAACTTTAAAACAGTAATTACTTTTAAATCAAATTTAAATTAATATTAATAATTCACCTTCTATTTACAACTTATATTAATTACTATATGTTAGTTTGTGAAATAAAAAATGTTAACTAATTAATAATTAATAAGGAAATAAATAACTTTATTATATTAATTAAATAAATAGTCTAAATTTAAAGATTTTTTTCTTCTCATTTAAATTAAAAAAAAGTTTAGTTTTAGCCAAGTTTAAATTTTCATATCCAATTTAAATGTTCATATTAAATATTTTAATATATATATAAATATATAATAAATTTAAATATTTGTAAAGACAAATATATATATTTTATATTATATTATAATTTTTTTTAAAAAAAATATTAATTAATAATAAAATTAAAATTTTATTAATTTTTTTAAAGTAACAAGGCCATTGGCCTCACCATGGATTTATGCACGCTGTAAATATATATTTTAAATATTTATATTGAATTAAAATATATATATATATATATATTATTATATTTATATATGTATTAATTAGTAATATATATATTTATAACTATATAAATTAAAATTTACATGATTCCCTTTTTTATATTAATATTTGAATAAAAATATTATCATAAAATATTAAACTTTAATTTATTGAAGTAATGAAACGTATATGATTTTAAAAATTGTAAATAAATTGATTGAGTAAAATAATTTAGAGGAAATAATATAAAGAAAAATTATTTTAATTATTAGATTATTTTTTTTATAAGAAAAACATAATTTCCTTCAAGATCTTTTCATAAGAATATGGGTTTGAGCCACATAAAATTATTTTAGAAAAAAACTATCTTCAAAACAAATTTTAATTTTCAAAGAACATAAAAATTAAATATATGCATTTTAATATTTGAGTCAAATATAGATTTTTAAGAAATATTTGTTTTATATTTTTTTTTAATTGATTCCTCTACTTGTTAAGTAGGAAAGCATAACTAGCTATGCATATTCATCTCAATTCCTTTCAACCTTATAAGTTAATATTCAAGTAGATACCTACTTATCAATTAGGAAAACCTGACAAACTGTGCAGATTGTTTGTAACTATGTTTACCTGAACAAACTCTTTCTATTCCTCTCAATTCCTTTCATCCACACGTGTTCATTCTAAACTATAAAAAATAAACTACCTCATCCTCAAAAAAATTTGGCTACACAACAAGTACAATTATGCTTCTTAATCTATAACATCATGTAATATTATAATCTTATCAAAATATTATCTTTTGACAACTCAAGCATGATCATCCTTAAATTGTTTCAAAAATTTATATCTATTGGATAACATAGTGAATTTGAGCAACTTAGTTTTCCCTAGATTTTGAAAGCAATTATAGTAGCATTGAGCTTAGAGACCATAATGTTGTATTATGACTAAAATAATTTTTTTCCTTTAGATGGACTTGAAAGCATATGTAGAGAAGCATGAATTTGTTTTCGATGTAGTCCTAGATGAGCATGTCACAAATGATGATGTGAACTAATGTACCCATGCCATTGTTCTCATTTGGAGTAAAATCATTATATCATGCTTATAAGTATCCTTGATTACATCTATCAATAGATTGCCTAATCTCCATTGAGAATGTCATAATCTAAAAATATTGTTAGGTGAATGGCATAATCTATAAAAGGGGTTAGATATTACTACTATTAACACCTAGAGTTTTCACATGGTACACCACTATTGTAGTCGATGTAATACAAATTTGGTCGGAACATTTATCTCTCTTAATGGTGTCAGAAGTTCTATCTTAATGTTGATGACTAAAAGCAAACTGGATGTTGAAAGAGTGTTGGTTAAACTTGAATTTTTATGGTATGTCATACTTCTATGGTTTGAATTAGTGTTATGATTAGGGTCAAGTTCAAGTTATAGTTAGGGTTTATTTAGGCTTATTTTGGTTAATCTTACAATTGGGGTTTAACTAGAATGCTAATTGAACCCTAATTTAAGCCCAACAACAAGGTTCAATTAGAGTCAGGGTTCGAGTTCAATTAGGGTTAGGGTTGGAATTCAATTAGTGTTATGATTAGAATCAAGTTCAAGTTACAGTTAGGGTTCAATTAGGCTTATTTTAGTTCAATTTACAATTAAGGTTTAATTAGAGTTAGGTTTATGGTTCAATTAGGGTTAAGGTTAGGGTTCATTTAGATTAAGGTTCAAGTAGGGTTCAATTAGGATTTAATTAGGGTTATGATTATTGTTTAAATAGGGTTAGGGTTAATGTTAAGTTAGGATTAAAATTATTAATCTAGAATAAAACTTGAAACTAAGGTTAGAGCTATGGTAAGTGGTAGAGTTAGGCTTAAATTAGGGTTTAATAAAGGGTAGGGTACAATAAGGGTATAATAATATTGGTTAATTTTTAAGTCATGACCATGCTAGATGCCAATTTGGTTTACAAGACCCCTTGTTGAAGCCCACAAGACATTTATTTCTATATACCTTAGATATTGTTCATATTTATTATCATTGTGTTTGACCTTCATGAGAATGCTTTTAGAGTAAAGTACACCTTGCAAATCCACCTACACCAGGAGAACCATTCAATCTCTCAAAATTTTACTATTATTCTGGAATGATTATCAAATTGGATATGTCCAAAGCCTTTAATAAGTTGACTTGGCAACTTCTATACTGCATATACCTCTTGTCAACTTCAACCAGGGGAGTACTAATTGCATAATGAATTGTCTTCTTTTTCAATTTGATTAATCATCCCCCATAGGGTCTTCTTCATAAATTAGGGGATTAAGTTAAAGAGACCCATTATCATGTTTTTTTTCCATCAAAATGGTAGAGGCCCTTAGTGTAGAACTTATACTAGCCAGTATGTTACAAAAATTACATGACTTCTAATTCTAGCAGCACAAGCCAGTACATAGTGTTTGCAGATGTTACCTGACTTACAAGATAGATGAGTTTCTAGAGGAGATGCAAATAAAGACAACTTTTCAATTTGTTTTAGTGTCCAGTGTGGAGTATCTAAAATTTATTGTTAATTATGAATCTGACATTGACATATATCATTGAACTAAGATTGATACTACTATTCTGATTCATTGGCGATAATTATTGGATCAGTGTGAAAAATCTAGAGATTTGTGTTTGACTGCAAAGAGTTATCTCTTGTGATTTATCAACAAATTATTATTTCTATTCGTGGGCTTCTTACACAAGACAATATATTTATGCATTTCTTGTAGAGTCTATTCTAATTGATCATAATAAAAAACTTCTAATTTTGAAAATAATATATAACATAGAACCAAATAGCAGTGAAAATCCCAAACAAAGATTGTCAAGAGTGTATCTCATTTAGTTTTTATTTAATCTTTCTCTTTATGTCTACAATTTCTTGAAGTTTTTCTGATCATCCAAATAATTTAATGTTGATGGATATGTAACACATTTAGTTCATTCATGCCCTAGTTCATCATATTTGGCAGAGAGCATGCCCATCTAGAGATGACCTTAGAATTTGGTTATGACTTATCCAGAGATAGTGATGTCGACAAAAATTTAAATGAGACAAGAAGATTTGGAAGCTAAGGGTATACACATCAATGTCTAAGTTAAACAATTAATACCCTAGATAAACATCAGTTCACACAGTGATGAGTCTGTAGTACGTAGTTGTGATTCTAGATAGTAGGCGAGCCAAATTTGGTTCATGGTGATTGGTTGAAACCTGGTGCAATACTAATTGATCTTGGCTTAAATGCAGTAGAGGTATGACACCTTCTAACTGCCTTTTTCAAAAAAAGTTTGTAAGTAAAAGATGGTTAATATATAGCAAATTAAGCGGTATTGGCATGGTGTGTTGGTTTATAGGTGGCATTGTTGTTCTTTCCAGAAAGGTTCAAACCCAATTGGGGTGGTATTGTTGAATGGTTGTATCCGGTTCATAGCTCGGTCAAAAGCGTTTACCCCTTGAATAAAAAAATATATATATAGCAAATTAAAACTATTGCTTCTACTTTTGTATGATCCTAGTGCTAAAAGAGAATACCAATTAGTTGGTCATGTTTCCTATGAAGAGGATTCAAGAATAACTTCATCAATTAATCCTCTACCTTGTGGTCTTGGTCTAATGAATATTGCAATGATTTTGTCCACTACTCTACAATCAACAAAACGAGCATATGGGTTCAATTGAAATTTCTGATGTTTGATCCAGGCCTTTTGCAATACACAACAAATACAAACAAAACTATTCTAAAACTTTATGGCAGGAACTTCGCTGCTCCGCAACTCTTGTTTAATTTGAAATATCAAGGATATTCTTTAATTTATCAAAGCACACTTGCTGCTCTTCTATGGTTTAGTTAATTGGTTCCTACAAGACATGATTAAATCCTTCTAATTAATCACAGTAATTTGGAAAAGGACATTTGGATTATTAAGAAGAATATAATAATTACACTCTTGCCTGTTTATACAAGTTATAAACATAAAAGTGCCAAACAATTTGAATTGTATCTAGAAATAGGACACAAATATTATTTACCTCTTGACTCCATTAGCCCAACAGAAGTAAGCACTGGTCACACCATCCACATCTTAGAATTCTATAAAATATTTGTTCAAAACATTCACATTTCAAGTTTAATATTAGGAGTAGGAGTAGTTTGCAAGATTTTATCTATTACATTTGTGCCATTGTAATAGATCCATCAATTCAGTCAAATCATACAACCTTAAGTCTGCTTTATTCATATAGGTACACCCGCCTAGGTCTAGCAGTACCTAAAGAGTAGAAGGTCTAAACCATTTGGCCTTGTCTGTTACCCTAAAACGTACCAAGAGATTAGCAACCTCTTTAGGTATTTTACCTGCATTTTTGAGAGCTAATAGATCCCTCCACCAGCCCTATTGTTGATTGCCAACAAAAATTATGTGGCATGGGATGCTAGAAGCTACCTTATAGCACTAGTAGCACCCATCATTTGGGCCCCTATCTTGACCTCTGCTTTAAACACTGTACCAAAATTCATTGGGGAAGGATTGAAAACACCATCTAAACACCTGCAAGATGTGGCAGACGTGTGTTTAGTGCATGGTGTTATCGACCAGAATGTTGTGCTAAGGTTGCTCACAACCTCTTTCAAAGGTAGAGCACTAGATTGGTATCACACTTTGGGATCCAATACCATCGATACTTGGGATCAACTCAGAGACCCTTTCTACAAGATATTTTCAAATAATGGAGATCGGTCTTCACTATATCATCAGCTGGCGACCATAAAGTGGGCCCTTCAGGAGGCCATGACTGACTTTAATGCCCAGTTTCACATGACTTGGCAAAGGATTCAGGCTTCTATTCACCCATTAGCCAAGTTGGAATTCATGTTCTACTTGAAATCCATTAATGCCAACATCTCGATGATGATATAGTCTTTTGGCGGGACCACTCTACCAAATGCATACAACATTGCTGTCAGACCCTGGAGGTATGTGTATGCCTCTCCCTAGATGGAAAATGTGGTTCTCACCGCGCAAATGCAAGGGATGTCCTTGAAGCAAGAGAGAGATATAGCTCTAGATCACACACTCTTCTCATGGATGGAAGAAGAAGAGGTGGTGTTTGCAGATGATGCATCCACATCGAAGGCCCCACAAGTGCGATCAGATTACATCACTCACTCAAAGAGGAGATTCACGGGTGAGCTAGTCATTCAATAGCTCAAAGCTATCTCTGACGAAACTCCTAGTACCTCCACAGTTGCACAACAATTTCAACCGCAAAGGAAAATTGTTATAACAAGGGCTAAGGAACATAAGCCTTTGAATCCACCACCATTCAATGTGGTGGAACAACTAAACAAATTCTCTGCTAATGTGTCCCTTTGGGATATCTTAGCTATTTTGGAGCAAAATTCATTGCCGCAGAAGGCCCTCTAGGAAGATGCAATCATTGAGCCAAGGGAGAAATCACTCAAGGGAAAAGCCATTGATTCATCACCTTCGGCCAAAGTCCTCACCAATAGTATAGAGGAAGCCTCTACTGAAGTTAGAAATAAGCCAAAATTGAAATCCTTTTTCCTAACTCTTGTTGTGGGTAAAAAATTATTGCATAATTCCATGATTGACTCTGGCACTAGCACCACAGTCATGCCCAAGAAAATAGCTAAGGCCTTAGGCCTTAGCTATGAACCTTTAAACAGAGGGGTTATGAAGCTTGATGGAAAAAAGGTTGAAACCATGGGTGTCATTAAGAACCTCCCCTTAACTCTATTCTTCTGCCCAAGTATCACAGTTCCACAAGATACTATGATCATAGACGTTCCCCCCATGTTCATTCTTTGCTTATCCCGGGAATTCACTTCCAAGATAAGTGGATATCTTTCTTTGTATTTTTCACACTTGATCCTTAGGACCGAACACAGAGCTAAAATGAAGATAATTTCAAACCTCTACATTTGGAACATGTGGCTGATGAAGCTATGATCAACTTTGAGGCTGCTCATACCTCTTTCACCAAAAAGGAAATGGATTGTGCTGAGCTACTAGAGGATGGGAGGGTGACTGGGGACTAGACTAATTCAGAACAGGTCATCTTGAGCGAATATATAGACAATGATCCTTCCAGAAACTATCATGCCACCGGGTTGGGAACCTATGTCATCTATGATGAAGATCAAGTAATGCCGAATGTCATAAAGGAATCAGAGGGTGGTGAAACCTTAGAGCTCTGGATGCTACATTTCGATGGAGCGCGATGTAAAGTTGGTGTAGGAGCTGAGATATGTTTGACGTCCCCATCTAATGAAAAGACACTCAGGTCCTTCCACTTCTAGTTTTCCTATTCAAACAACGAAGTTGAATATGAAGGCCTCATACAAGGTCTAAGCCTTACAGAGCAAATGAGCATTAAGAAAATAGTGGTGCTCAAAGACTCTAAGCTAGTGGTCAATCAAGTCTGGGGGATTTCCGTAGCCAAGAATGTCTGCATGAGATCCTATAGACATAGAGTCTAGGACCTGATCAAGGGATTTGAAGGCTTCAATATCTAGATAGTGCCTAGAGAGAAAAATGCAGATGTGGATCACATGGCAGCAATCAGATCTCAGTTTGATCCTACTTTAGGCTTAATTCATAACATACACTCTTTGTGAGTGATCATCTGACCTACATCCCGGATAATGACCAAAGTTGGAAAGTGTTTGAAAGTGATGAACACATCGCCTCATTCATCCAACAGTTGGGAGAGTTCATTAAGCAACTCCAATCGAAGATTGCCAAGGCCTATGAAGGAAAAATTATCTAGGTGAGATCCAGCAAGCTTCCCAAAGGATTGGTCACTCTGACGATGTGAGGAATGATCAGAGGAAGTTTTTAGTGGACAAAAGTGACTATGTAGATCTTCAGGTCAAATACAGAAGGAGGCTCAAAGTTGGGAAGGATGTCCCACACCATGATAAAGAAAGGCTCATCCATTTTTGTGAGAAGTATGAAGGAGTAGTGGCCTAGTCATATGATAGCATCAAGGGATACGATCTTGAAATAATCTAGCATACTATAGAACTGACGGAAGGTGCAAAAGCAGTCTCAAAAGCCAGTGAATCCAAAGATTGAGGCATTGATGGCACAAGAGTTGACAAAGCTAATTCAGTTGTGGATCATCTTCTTGATCAACCATAGTACATGGGTATCCAATTTGGTTCCAGTCTAAAAGAAGAATGGAGACATCCGCCTATGTGTTGATTTTTGGGATTTGAACAGAGCATCCCTGAAGGACCACTACCCCTTGCCTTCCATGGAGTCTATCTTACAAACATTGCTTGGATCAGAGATGTTTTCTCTACTAGATGGCTTCTCCGATTACAACCAGATCTAGGTAAAAGAGGAAGATCGATACAAGACAACGTTCACTACCAGGTGAGGAATGTTTGTGTATGCAAAAATTCCTTTCAGCCTCTCAAATGTGGGAGCTACCTTTTAGTGGGCAATGGATATTACTTTTAGGGAATTGATCAAAAGATCATCTTGATTTACTTGGATGATCTTACAGTGTTCTCTAAGAGTAAGGATGATCATTTTGATCATCTTAAAATGGTTTTTATAAAATGCCAGGAGTTCGGGATATCCCCAAACATGAAAAAATGTTTTTTCGATGTGCCACAAGGAAAACTATTGGGACATGTAGTGTCCAAAGAAGGAATTTCAATCGATCCTGAGTGGGTGAAGGAAAGAAAAGAACATCCCCTACCAGTCAAAAAGAAGGGAGTTTAGTCCTTCCCAGGAAAGGTAAATTTTGTGAGAAAATTCATTTCTGATTTTGCAGGAATAATTAGACCTATCACCCTGATGCTCAAAAAGGATTAGTTGTTCAAATGGAAAAAGGAGGCTAGAGAAGCCTTTGAGAAGCTTAAGGACACTATTTCTTTAGCTCCTGTGCTGGTAAATCCAGACCTATCAAAGGACTTCATAGTGTATGTATTCAGTAGTAAATCTAGCATCATTACTATTTTGACACAAATAGATGATGAAGGAAAGGGAGAACATCTGATAGAATTTCACTCCCAGACCTTAAAATATTATGAGATGAACTATAACTTTATCGAAAGGAAAGCATTTTCCATTTTTAAGGGGCTCAAGAAGTTATGACATCTCATATCTTGCAACAAGGTGATGGTATATGTTGCACATTCCAGTGTGCGTGAGTACATCATGGAAGTAGAAATCATTGAAAAAGGTCCAATTGGATTACTAAGATCCTTGAATATGATATTGAGGTCAAGCCCACAAAGATCATCTGAGGAAGAGGACTATGCAAGTATTTGGAACACAATGAAGAAATGGCAGCTGAAGAGGAGCAACTCGAGCTTGTTCTAACAAATTAATCCAAGTCTGAAGACTGATGGTTGGCAGACTAGGTAAGATTCATGCATACTAGAAAATATCTGTTGGGCCTTCCTTCTCAGAAAAGAAGATTCTATAGATTTCAGAATAGTAGATATGCACTCACTGAAGGAGTCTTTCTCAAAAGGAACTTCAATGGTGTTCTATTGTGGTGCATCACCAAAAAATAGGCGAAGAATATTCTTGACACTTTCCACAACAGTCTCGCGGGCAGACATTTCTCTGCAAAGACCACTACCACTAACATTATGTGTGCTGGATATTTCTAGCCTACACTATTCAATGACTCACACTCTTTGGTGAAAGCCTACAAAGAATGCCAATTCTTCACAAGAAGGAGGAAAAATTCAGCAATGCCCCTAAATCCAATAGTGACTAAGGAACCTTTTGTACAATGGGGCCTCAATTTTTTTAGGATGATTAATCCCACCTCAAGTGTTGGACACAAATGGATCCTCACAACTATAGACTAATTTACCAGATGGATCAAGGCCATGCCCCTGAAGAATGCAATAGAGGTGGAGATTGTGAACTTTCTAGAGGAACTAGTAATGAGATTCGACCCACAAAAGACCATCATCTCTAACAACACTAAGGCTTTCCTAGGCTCAAAGGTATGTCAATTCACACTTGTGCATGGCATATTCTTAAAAGCGTCTTCAAACTAAAACCCACAGGGGAATGGTCTAGCCGAGTCGACTAATAAAAATTTAGTCTGACTCATTAAAATAATTGGGTTGGAACATCAAAGAGAGTGGCATAAGAACCTTCGGGTAGCACTCTAGGTAGACCACATAACTCCTAAGCAAGTCCTCAACACTTCATCGTACGAGTTAGTGTATGAGAAGGAAGTTCTATTGGCCCATCTCCATGGAGATTCCCACACTACTACAATTGCTCAAGTCTCTAGAAATTAAATATAATGGAGCCATGGAAGTTTGGTTGGCCGAGTTACTAGAAGTATAGGAGAAAAGAGAAAAATCCCTGACTACCATGTCTAAGTGCCAATAGGTGGTTAAGAGATGGTTTGATAAGAAAACCTTAGACTAGGGTCTCAAATGTGGAGACCTAGTGCTAAAGTTCAATGAGAGGGTCACATAGCCTGGGCAACATGGAAAATTCAATAGTCTGTGGGAAGGCCCTTTTTGAATAATTCAATGCAAGCAACATAATGCATTCAAATTAGAAAATATGGAGAAAGAATCATTGGGGATTCCAATTAACATAATCCACCTCAAATTGTTCAATTAAGCTTCCTTAATTATTTTTCCAATGTAAATATGTAAATATTGTAAATTTTTTCCTTCGTGTTTTTGTCATCCAGTCTTTCAACAAACCTATTAATACAGGAAGCTGAGAAATGAAACCAATAATGCAAGAAGCAAAAAACAAAAGAGACAGAAGTTTAATAAAAGTTGTATATTCATTATATAGTATTACATACTTCAATATTACATTTCCAAAATGGCTGTAGGGCCATACTTTAAAGTATATCTATATATACTATGCATTTTTTCAAGTATATGTGTTAAAATCCTTTTCTAGGTGTATATACAAAAAATAGATTAAAAGTGTTGATTCGTAAACGGGGAAAGGAGTTCATTCTTCAAGCAGGAGCATTAGGGGTAGCATCAAGAATAACATCATCATCAACTTTTGGAATAGCAATATGAGTGTCAACAACAATAATGACAAGTGGTGGAGGAAACACCAAGTTCCTGAAGTTAGTATACCAATAATCATCGTAAAACAACACCACATTATAGCAGTGCAACAGGAAATACAAGTGACCCTTTCGCGGTGATCTCCAATGGTCAGAACATGGAACCCGCTCAGATGACACCATTGTGTCTTCTTCGATGTGTTGGCAAAGGTCGCTCGCTGTAGGGAGTCTAAGGCCATACACTACATTCATCACCACTTCACAAAGGCCACTGAGGTAGCGCTTTGGAAAGATCTCCATTGTCAGGTGCAAAATCATCTACTTAGGGACCTGAATATCAAGCAAAGAGGCAAAAAAAGGTGAGAAAACATTAGTATTGACCCTATACTTGTCTTCGTACTCTATACAGTCCCTACCTAGTATCCACTTCATTGCTCTGATAGCCAACGAGTGCTTGTTCTTTGTCATTCATTTCAAATTCCTATTAGAAATTTCACCTAAGAAAGTTGTTTGCAACTTATTACTAGTGAGCCTAATTGGAGTATTCATGATGCCTATCTCTACCCAACTACCTGTTGTGCCTATAGCACACACACCCCATTCAGAATAGGGACCCTCTCTCTTTTTGATTTGCCGGGTCACTTTTGTCACCGCCTCATTTTGCATGCCCCCTTTTTTTGAGTCTTAAGTGGTTAATGAGTCTTAGAAGAATCATCTTGAGTTGACCATGTTTTGCTACCCTCAAATTTTCAAAGACTTTGGCCCTTGTGGAAGTACCCTAGCAGTTTTCCCTTAAACTCTAAAAGTGTCATCCTTGGGGCAGTGTGGGTCCGCCTTCATGGGTCACGCAGTGCAGAGGTCTGCTATGGTTTTTCCATCCCTATGGCAGCCAGGCCGGTTCATTCATTCGCCCTGTGAGACCCACAACCTTCACTATCGTCCGTCGTGTGGACCCTATTATTCCTGCCACCTTTCTCGAAGCACATGCTCACCAACTATAGCCGCCATTGTACCCACATTAATGGCATGTATTAAATGATGAAAATTCTATAAATAGCCCATTTCAAGCTATCATTTTCACCTGCAAACATTTAGAAGGCTTGTAAGAGCTTTTTGCCTTCACCGCCTCTGCACTCTTTGAACTCCGTCACTGATTTGCAGTCCTCACTTACAATCTCTTCATCATTTTTGTCATAGTTTTCAAGTTGGTCCTCCGTTGTCATTTTCCTTTTGAGATTTCTTTAATTTCCTTAAAAAATTGTTAAAATATGAAGAAGGAAAACTTGAAATCTAGCTAGAGCACCCCTGGGCAATCAAAACCTATATTCTAGAAATTTGAAATTCTTTGAGAATCACCAACGAGGTGCATGTAGAACTCAAGGACACTGCAACTGTTCTTCAACTAGGGCTTTCAAACCTTACAGGCTTGCAAGGTGCTTGCCGCCTCCTTCCATCTCTTAAGAACACCAAACTTTAGAATGGTTAGCTAATATTCTCCACAGACCCGCGTTCGTGGAAATACGTCCCCACTTTTCTGCCACTAGAAAAACTTGAGAAAAACCAAACTTCAAACAAATGGCCTTGCACCTCGTCGGGTCTGGCTATGTGGATTTCCACCTTGCCTTTTCCATTGTTCAATCAATCACTTCAAATGAAAAAATGATAATCTCCTTCTGCTAGGCGAACTTCTCCTTGCGGACCTACAGGTTTCTGTTTGGGGTTCATCGTTTCAAAGGGCCTTCACAACCTTCCTATCTTCCCATCGGGCCCTGCATTCATGACCATCATCTGAGCTCAAAACCAAGGAAACCTCCTCTTGCGGGTCATCCTTTGCGGGTTTCTGCTCCCCTTTTGCCACCACATTAACGACTACCCAAGAATGACAAAACCCTAAGGTTCTTCTGGCGAGCGGGTCCTGACCTCAATGATGTCGATCGATTGTTCCATGCTAAATGACTTAGTGGTTGATCCTTTCACAGACCTTTCCCTATGGACTTCCGTGTGTGGCCCGCCGTGTCCAATTCGCCATTCCAAATGGCCTTGGGTGACCATTTCCCCATCCTATAGAGCCCGTAGTTTCCATCTCTGTCTGAGCCCAAATGCAAAGCAACTAAGTATCAAGCCCTAGATGGGCCGCCTCTTGCGGGCAGCTATTCGAAAACTTCCATCCTGCTCTTGCCATTCCAAAAAAGACATTGACCCCCATCAGTTTGCTATACGAGGTCCAACCCCACCGTTTCCCTTTAACTGTCCGGTCACAAATGAGAAATACTAAAGCCCCTCGCCGAATCGATGATGCGGACCTCCTTAGGCAGACTTCCATCTTGTCGTTGTTGTTTCAAATGGCTAATATACAATGCCTTGTCACACCTTCTAGCGCACATTCATCTGAATGGTCTGACCTTTAATGTTAGAGCATGTCATCTGTTGAAGCCGCGGGTCCTGCATGGTTGAATGCCGCTTATGGGATGCTGCCTTGCCAGTGCCATTTTAATGGCGGGGCACTCAAACGGCCAAACCATCCTCTGCCTCCGCATGCCTTGGTTCTGCAAGCCTAAATCAAAGACTTAACATTTCTAGAAATTCGACAAAGATTTGACCTAGATGCTAAAATTTCCTGACCTCGGTAGTGGACCCCACCTTGTGATCAAATCTTGATGCGGGTTGGGACATGCGGGCCACCGTGCCCTGGTTGTTATCTATTCACCACCACCTCCAAAATGGCTACCAACCTAGGGAGGTCTGTACCTATGGGCCCGCATTATCATAACTCCCTCCCATAAAGGGCTAATGCTGACCTGTAAGAGATGATAGGATCTTTGAATGATGAATCATCTGATCTAACGTTGTTCTTGCAAAATTTGGCTAACATTCCTCATGTTTTATACTTGAATGTACTTACTACTCCTTCGCTTGGAGGATATATGGAACTAGTTGAAGGACCTTCAGAGGTGGCCATAGAGAAGGAAAAAGGAAAGAAATTTTCCAAGGCGCCTAGGGGAAAAGAAGATAAAGACCAAATGAAATACAAGTTCCAAGGGGAGCCCCTCAGGTCAAAGGTCGCCATAGATTGGAAGGAGATCTCAAATAACAACCTGGGGCATATAGACATCGATGAGTTTAAGCAAAGGGTTAGAGTGGGTTGGCCAAGGCTTCCGATTTATTGCTCACTCTCATTGCTCCCGAGCTCGTGATGGCCTGCAGAGAGGCATATCAAGAAGATACTAGAAGAATTGTAGACAAGGATGGCAATGTACTAGCTGATCTGTCTTCCAAGTCAATAAGGAAAACCTTTCACATCCCTACCTTCAATGAAATGGAAGAGACAACGAAGGAATATGCCAAAACCACATGGGACATAGACCCCCTCACATGCAAGAAACTTATTAATCAATACTGGTTAAAGGAGAAGAGGGGCAGTGCAAACAAAGTTCCTCAAGAGCTCTTTCAAAGTGACTTGTACGGGGATTACCATGACTTGGTAACCTTATTGAGAAAAATTATGGGCCTTCCAATTGCTACCTTCTTCTAGGAGTGGATGTTGTACTTCATGGAAGAAATCCTTTGAGGGGAAACCAAATTATATTGGGAAAGAATGATTAGTCTTTGCTTTCATGAACAGTTTGTGGTAGTAAAGAAGACCTCACAGTTCTACATGACATCATACTTGGTCTATCTACTATCTGACCTGGTGCAATACATAGGCTTATTTGTGGCTCCCAGTCAGACTCCAAGGAGGGAGCTAAAGGTATATGATAAGTATCCTCAAGTCTAATATGTGAATTTCAAGAAGGACTACTATAGGGTCAATGATGCCTTCATCGGCCATATTATCAAATTGCTTGGGGGTGACTTCGAAAGAAGGGTCACACATAGTGCTAACGCTTTTATCCATAAGTTTGGCTTTTTGTTCATTCAATTTCCCAAATTTACCTACATCCAAGCCGAGGGCTTCTCAGAGAGACCCTATAAATTGCCCTGGTACTCGAATGACTTGATGGTGCTCCTTGAGCTCTCAAGACAATTGCAGCATGCTCACACCCTCCTAAGTGACAAGCATAGGGTGGGGATTCCTAATCTCCTTGTCTTCGGTCAAGGAATGTTCTCACATCCCGCATCCCAATGTGCGGATTATTCAGAAGAGGAACTTGTCGAATATAACCTAGAGCTCCACATTGCCCGACCACGAATGGATCCATATGGTAAGCTCAAGAAGATGGTCGGGGTAGAATACACTCATGTGCATAATGTTGAGGAATTTTGGGAAAATTGTAGGGATGAAAAAGAAGTGTGAATGAGAGGCACTACATGTGCATGACATCGTATTTTGTCAAGACGGTCAAATTGTTTGCTGTGATAGATCAAATAGTAGAGGATGAAAACATAGTGGTTGATCCTCGATATGATGCAATTTCCAATTTACCGCAACCCCTAATTGATTGGAATGAGGAATAGGTCAATGACCTCGATCTCCTAATGAAGCCTATAGAGGCAAGGAAAAAATAGTGGATTGACGGGAAAATCGCCCAACTGAAGCTATAAGCAACCACTTTAACATATGGTGGGCTCGAAGATGAGACCGAGAGTGGGACTAAAAGTGCAACTGTTGCTGCTCCATTTGGGGAAACTTCATCATCTCCTCCAACTAGTTGATTAAAGAAGAGAAAGGAGATGGTTGAACACCAGTCTAAACACAAAGTATATTCAAGAAAAGTGTCGGAAGGCGAGCCTTCCAAGAAATAAAAGAAGATGGGTGCATTTACAAAGATTCCCACCACTGAAGAGGACCCACTTCACGAGGGAGAGGAAGGAAAAATTGAGCAACCAGAGTCACCACCAACCACCGCAGTCACTCCTCCACTTGCCTCACAAGCAATAATTGCTTCTTCTTTGCTAGCGGTGGACATATCAGCCCACCTTGCTTCCACCCCACCTGCTACACAAGTAATGGTAGTAGATTCTTCCTCTACCACTACCTCTTCACCTTCTTCTTCATCCATGTCTCCATCCACCACTTTCTCATTGGCCACTACAATGACAACAACAATACCGGCTATCTCACTCCCAGAGGCTCTTGCTCGACATATGCTAAATATCCCAACAGAGCTTTTTGGGGTCCTAATGAATCCAACTATGCAAGCTGCCTTGGCACAAGTTGTTGTTGGTCTCCTAGTGCCCCCTCTTTCTAAGGAGACAAATATGAGGATCTCCGAGGAATTGGAGAGACAAACATGAGAAGTAGCCAAAGAATTGGAGGAAGAGGCTAATGAATATCATGAGCATCCTGAACATCAACACCTGACAATTGATGAAGTGGTGCGTGAGGAGGAGGAATCAAAATCTTTCGAGGAGGATAAAGGAGATTTTGGAACCAAATACATTATGGAGACCTCTGACCAAGAGCTTGAGGAGGAATTTGCTAAGCAACTCAGAGATGTCAGAGAAGTAGAGAAGTAGCCTCTTGAAGAAGAAAAGAATCAGATGATGAAATGGAGGTAAGCACCGAGCCTCCATCTAAGGAATAGGGGAAGATCCCCAAGCATGATAAAGAAGTTCCTCCTCTGCAAGAAGAATAAGAAAAGGAAGAAGAGAAGAAAGAAAAGGAAAAGGCCTTTGAAAGGGATAAAATCCCCAAAGAGCACACAACCATCAAATCCCCAGAGAAGGAAATAGTATTCATCCAAGATTCAGATGAAGAAGAAGAAGCAAAGATAGAACAAGAGGCTCCTAGGAATAAAGAAATAGAAATTAGGCATATTCAAACAGAAGGAGAGGGTGATCATGAATCACCAAAGGAGGGGTATCAGATTCCTAAGTGGCTTGAGAAGAAGTTAGAAAAGAAAACCCCGACCCTAATGGATCCAAAGGTGAGACTCAAAGCCATCTTGGATCGAGCACAAATAAATACAAGGAAAGAGAAGAAAATGAAGGTCAGATCCCATCTAACAATGGATGCATCAGGATCAAGGACTGTACAGATAGCTATGCTAGTGATGGGAGAAGAGGGGGTTAGCTACAACATCTCCACCATCGATCTAGGGACAACCATGAGAGAGCAGAAGATCAAACATCTTTAGGGATCCATTGCCACCATTGTGCATTAGATGCATAAGGATAAATCCTCTAAAGAGGAGCTAAAGGTACAGGTAGAAGATCTAACAACTTATATTCAACAATAGTCTTCCGTTGAGGAGGTTCCCACCACGTCATCTACACCACCACAACTATTGTCCAAGGAATACATTGATAAAATGGAGAATAGGAAAAATTGGACAAAGGACACAAAAGATTGGTTCCAATAGGTCCTCTACAATGGAAATATGGGCATTGGCCATGCTGTCAAGACAACAAACAAACTCTTGGAGGTGTAGAAACAATTTGGGGGAATGAGAAAGTTTTGCACCGACTTCCCTAAGCTATATAGGATTACATATCCTAAAATTTAGGCAATCCTTGGGATGCCTAAAAGAACGTGGGAAAAGGAACTTGCGCTAGGCCTTGACCATAGGAAAGAGATATTGGAACGCGTGCTCCATGAAGTGGAGCTTGACATTGATTGGGCTAGGGAAATTAGGATAGCCTATGGGGAGTATTTGAAATTAATGATAGATTATGATATGCCCACCGTTGAGCTGGACATGGAAAAGATAAGGCCGCTCTTTCATAAAAAGATGGAGAGTGGAACCACAGATGCACTTACACCAGATTTTATGGGTTTTGTTGTGAGAGCGTTCGCCTAATCCGAACAAATGATGAAGAATACTCTGAAGTGTGATAAATATTGGAATGTGATCACCATCTGATCAAAGAAATTAAACTTCCAAGTGTTTCAATCTGATATTTTCGAGTGGAATAAACTTTAGGTATTGATTGGAAGATTTGTGGAATATGCTACTGTGAAGAAACAAGGAAATCTAGTTATTGATGATGAATTCCTCACAAAGTAGCTACAACAAGGCAATCATCTAGAAGACAAAAGGTGCTACAGTGTTTCCCACAAGAAGACAAAATAGGCTAAAAGACAAAATGTAATTTTAAATTATAAAATATTTGAGGGTAGGTGAAACCCTAATTTGTAGTGAATCTTGGCCATTCATTTTGCTTTTTGGACACTATAAATAGGGGGTCTCCTCTCTTTTTGAAGGGAGAGTTAAGTTGTTGTAAAGACATGTTGGAATTTTAATAGAAATTCATTGATTTTGGTGGATTCTTGAGTTCCTTTGCATGTTACACGATTCTTCTTCTCATAGTTAGTGAATTTGGATAAATTTACTTTGTTGTTCTATGTGTTTTAACTTGCTTTGGTAGATTAGTTAATGATGTTCATTGGTGGTGAAGAATTTTGTTGTGTTGATGCCCTTCCTTGTTCATTCTTTTTGTTGTTTACTAATGATAAACTACAGTGTAAAGCTAGTATGAAAATTATATAAATGTTTCACTAAAATTCTATCTCTTGTTCATGTTTTATGGTGAATGAAAGGTTGAAAATCTGCAAACCGTAGAAGATTGCATTGGTTTCATGAGACTGTAAGTTGATTTGGTTTAGTGGAACTTTGTTTTGGGAAGGTTTTCCACTGTAGGGTCCTCCATTATCATTGTTCATTGGTAGTTTCAAGTCTAGGAACTTACTCCCTTCCCTACCCTTTTGACTTTTCTTTTAAATAGGTGCTTTAGAAAAAGTTCATTACACATTATAAAGCCAAATTTGAAGATTAAAGTGGAGTTTGAGACTGTTGTCCCAAACTTACAATAATAGAACAATATATCATAAATGTTATGAACTCCATCCAAGGATCCAACTCCCTTCTAGTTTAACCCATGTAAGGCTGTGTTGTGATTACTAGCAAGATCACATTAAACCAACTGACTTATTCCAAGCTTGTCATGACTTGACACCTGAGAGACCTTGGGGTAATTTTCAGTAACTTATCGTTGGAGATTTCCTTTCAAGAGAGGTAGTGCACTTATGCATTTCCTGTGTTGAGAAGGTGCAAAAAAACCTATCAATAGAACTAACACTAGAAGGAGGGCCTTTTGAGTTAAATTGGATCAAATTAGGTCATTCTCCCCTGAATAATTCCAAAGGGTTTTAAGATCAATACGAAATAGAGGGGAATTTCAAGAACTCCAGCCCCTATAAGGGCTAGAAGGGCTAAAAGAGGGGATGCAACCACTTCTTCCTCCTCCATTCCATTCACTTCACCTTCATCTTCACCTCCCTCCTCCTTCCACTCGCCCCATACTCATCCTTCCTTTCCCACTTCCTCCTCTTCCCTTCAGCCATCTCAAACTACATTCGAACTGCTTGCCTCCCACAACTAGGGTGTTGCCCCTGTCCCTGCCCTTCAAGTCCAAGGCGCAGTCCCAACTGTCACTGCCCCTGTGTAGCCCCAAGTTCATGTTCAACAACAAATACCACCTCTACCTCCCCTCATGGCTTGGCTGGGGAATAATCCTTCTCCATTGCTATTTAGTGCTTACCATGACATGCCCAAGAACCCGAAGGGCTTTTGTATGAAGTTCAATCCTTGAGATCCGCAGAGGACAGCTTAAGAGCACATCAAAATATTTCAAACAACACTGAAGGATATGCAGATTGACCATGAGGATGTGTCATGTAGGATTTTTTCTTATTCTTTGGGAGAGGAAGCCTTCTACTAGCACATCAACTTTCCAATGAGATCTATCACCACTTGGGATCTCTTGAAGAATGCATTCCTAAGGAAATATAAGTTTATGATCAACCCCTTAGAACTATATCAGCAATTCATGGTGATTCGTAGGGAGGTTAATGTACCAATCAGATCCATCAACGATCGGTTTCATCAAGCATACATGAGGTTACAAGCTCCATATGTGCTCAATGATGCCGCTATCTTTCCTATTTACTATGTTGCCTTGGACAACCTCACTGCAACATTGGTGAAAAGAATGAACCCACCACTAGCCCGATTGGTGGATGCTTATGCTGAGGTGGTTATAGTCAACACTGATTTAGGACAAAACATCTCTAGTCTGCTGCCCTCCTTGGGGCAGGTCACTCATCCTATGTAGGTTCAAGGGCTCAATCAAGCTCTCCAACACCAGATGCCTCTCATGAATCCAGATCTCTAGTTGCCTATAGTTCCTCACCTAGGGCAACCTATGAATCAAGCACCTCCCGTGCCTCATTACTTGCAATCACAATAGAAACAAACTTACTCACAACAACCTCAAGTTCCATTATATCTACAAGGGCTTGTATTCCCATCCATTTAGTAAAATCAGTTGGCAACACAACCCGTCTTTCTCTAGAATCAATCATAGCCAAACAATGTTGAGAAGGATCGGTTAGATGAGCTAATGGAGATGATCAAGAAAATGTCCACATAAATGAATCATCTTAGGAACCAAAATAATCAGCTACAAGCTTCTTAGCGCAATATTTAGGCCAACCTCAACCAAGACAACAGGGATAACTGTGAGGCAGGTACCTCATCAGGGCAAAATTATGAACGGGGGCATAACTCCAATCATAATTTTGAAAGGAGACCTTCTCAGAGGAAAAATCAAATATGGAATACATGGCCAAATAATGGAGGTGTTCCCACTCCTCTTGATCAACCTTCTAGTATGGAGAAGAAAACCAGTGGAGTGTATCTCATTGAAGTTGCTTTATCCAGATGGTGTCAGATCCATAAAACTAACAAACAATCCTAGTTGGATTGCCTTGAGTTCCTCACAGTTGCAAAGATCTTTCAAGTGGAGGTCCAAAATGTCATTGATAGTGTGAGCTGCAGATATATAATCCTGTCAGAACCATATGAATCTTTTGTGCTCATAATCAATCAATCCCCATTCCCGCGAAGTGAAAACAACGAACCTGAGAATGAGGCTACCTTCCCAAAAAATGAAGAAGTAAAAGAGGTAAGTAACGAGGAAACTTTGTATCAACTCTTTAATTTTATAGATAATGGCCCAGTAGATGAAGAAGAGTCTCATGAAGATGAAGTTCAAATGTTCCATTAGAGAGCCTCTCCCTACAACTCTAGGAATAGACAAGCGAGGGGACCTTTCACTACTTCCACCCTGCCTAATAACTTTAGCACCCCACCTAATCCCAATGCTAGCAACAACCCAATATATCCCTATGTGCTTACACAATACTTGAACAAAAACAGACAACCAAACCAAACTCAAAACCAGTCAGCTAGTTCTTCCATAGGTAGATCCTTTGAGGCTGAGATTGAGCAAATGGGTGAGTACATTGCTGAAGAGTTTAAGAAGGTCAAAATAAGCTTGTCCACTTTCAAGTTACTTAAGGTTCCTACAGTTAGGCATGCCTTCTTTAGGGTGATTAATGGGACCCCCTCCTCCAAGGCAACATAAGAAACACCAACCAAGAAGGTCTCTTTTGAAGAGCCCCCACATGAACCTGTAATTCAATAGATCATAGGTAAAAAGAAATATATTCCTACAAATCAGCAAGTTGGAAAACAACCTGCTAAGGAGCAAAGTCAGGTGCAAACCAAGGAAAATACCAATGAAAAGGACAAAGGCCAAGTGGCCCAGGCTAACACGCCTCTGGAACTCTTCTAGAGAAGGTTTCAAATGCCCCCTTTTCTTACCACTATCCAGATATTTGGGAGGAACCTGCATAATTGTTTGATTGACTCGGAAGCATTAGCTAATGTCATGCCCTTGGATGTATGAAAGGCTCTTAGGATTGTCCCCACACCTTCTAGAAGAAAAGTAACTTAGCTAGACAAAACAAAGGTGAACATCGTTGGAGAAATCAACTGTATTCCCATGCAGATTGTTGAAAATCCGAGGGTGCAACAAGTTATTGACATTCAAGTTGCAGATATTCCTGACACATACAGAATAATCTTGCGATGATACTTCACCCAAGCATTGAATGGGTAAGCCGCAACTGATTTCTCTCACATGTGGTTGCCATGGAAGGGACTGCCAAACCATATCCACATAGATCGGGAGTCACATATGAAGTTCATGATTATGAAATACAACAACACTAATGAGGTGTTGTTTAATGAAATCGAGTTGGGAAATTATTCTCCCATAGCATATATGGAATTAGAGCCTCAAGAAGAGGAGATGACTGAAGAGGTATTGTTGGTACTATGCAGCCATCTGACCAACTTAGCTTATGCACCCCAGAGCACAAAAATGCTAGTAGAATCATATGATGATGAATGCTACAATGATGAGAATTTGGGACTGTTGAACGAATTCCAAGACTTCATGGAGAAGTGCATACAAGATCAACTTAGCCTAGGGGAAAGGCTAGATTTCCAAGAACTCCTACTGCCTAGTTGGTGCAGAGTGCATAATGCTGCCCACTTGAAATTTGGGTGTTTCTTGTGTCAAACAGTAGTTGAACATGTCAAAGGATGAGTCACTTCTCAAAAGGAGATACCAACAAGGCCACTTTCCTTTAATCACGTTGAGTTAGTACCTACTCCAAAAATTGTAGATGTGCGCATGCAGGAAAGGAAGAATGAATGCATGGATGGCCCCGAAGTCAAGGAACCTTCCAAGTTTTGGACGCTACATTTTGATAGATCCAAATTCAAGCAAGGAGTAGGATCCGGGTTCAAACTCATCAGCCCTATGGGTAAGACCTACTTCGCTACTCAGCCGACCAACCCTCCTATGGCCATTTTCTTCCTCATTCCTTCATATTCAACCCTTGAACTTGTATTTGGGGGTTGGAAGATCTCTTGACATCTTCTTCCAAGCATTGAGCTCACTCTTAGAAGCTCCAAGAATTCTAGCAAAAGACTTTACACTTCACAACAACATCAACACTCCATCATGTCAGTAGAGTAAGTTTGGGACCACACCATTGTAGTAGAGGCTTGAATTCCTCTCATTTCTCCCCCAAGTAGCCTTGAGTGCTCTTGGTGGAGGTGGTAAGCTTCCCTCTCCTCTCCTCTATCATTTGGTCGAGTAGCATAGTACTATTTTGTAGTGCTTGTGATTTTGCTACTTTTCTATCTATTTGGTTGTCCATGGAGGTGGGAACACCAAAATGGGGTTTGACTGAGGCAGGCCCCTTTACAGCCCCAATAATTTCTCTCTCCCTCTTGTGTGTAGTTTTTGAAGACATTTGTTTGGTGGAGACTTCATCACCCGCACGGTCGTACATATTTCTTTCCTTTCTTCTCCTTACCTTTGTCATTTCTACTTCTTTATCTCAGTTCTATCGCTTTCTGCTATTTTGTTGTATTTTATGGTTTTTAGCATCCTGAGTTGAAGTGGTTATTTATGTGTTTTCTATGATAAAATCACTCTTTGGTCCATACAAGACGCCAGTGCGCTGCACTGTCGTCCACTTTCTGTGCTGATGTCCTTTGGACGAGAGCTTGTCAGTCTATCTAGAAAACCTCTGACCTGCTCTTTTGGAATTTGAAACTTTCGCATTGTTCCATTGAGGTAATATAGGGCAGTTCGCCCTGTGAGGTTCTTTGAATGAAGAGAACTCATGAGTAGCGAATCCCCCCATATCACATTTTGGTGAACCCAACGTGAAGAACATTGTTCTTGAATAAACTAGGAATTTATTTACCCCTAGTTGGCAGAGTCATAAATTTTGACTCGGTGCTTGGAATTCAGAACCGTTTGTACCATTGGAAAGGTCTCCTAGAGAAATTTTTTAGTCCCTAAAATACAAATTAGGGACTGACGCAAGTTCCGACCTCAAATTCCACTCTAAAGACCTCTAAAAACACGATTTACTACAACATAGAAAATATCGAAAAAAATAGTAATGGATTTAATATCTTCTTTTTTTAGTTCTATATCTTATTTTGTTCAAAATGTTAATGATATTCCATTTAATACATGTGATGGTGACTTGGATTTACCCATGTCACTTGGTATCTTTGATCCTTCTCGTGAAAGTCCCCTTACTTCAGAGGATGTTTTTTTGCAAGAAGATGAAATCATTGATACCTTTCTTAATGTTACTTTACTTAATTTTCATTCCAATGCACTCTCTTCTAGAGATGATGCATTTGTGAATGATGAATCTCCTCTCCATTCCAATGCACTCTCTTCTAGAAACATTGCATTAGTGAATGATGAATCTCATCTTTGTTCTAATGCACCCTCTTCTAGAGAGGATGCATTAGCAAATGATGAACCTCCTTCCACATTTGATTCTCCCTGGATCGAAGTTGAGAATGTTTCTTCAAATAGTTATTCCACATTTGATCTTGTTTGGATTGATGTTGAGAATATGTATTCAACTAATTGTTCTACTAGCTGTGATGATTCAGTAAATGTGATCTATGTCTCCGCTATCCCTCAAAGGCCTAAGAGACCGATTATTTACGTAATTCCAGCTAGTCCTTCTCCTAAAAGGGTTTGTTATATTGATGGTGTTCCATTTAATAGTAACTCTCCTACTATTTTTAAGGCTCCCTCTTATAGAGTGGTAGCCTATACTTATGAGAATAGAGTGAATAAACAATCAAGTCTTCCTTTAGCTCCTAAACCTATAGCTAAAGCACCTAGTGATTACAATATTGTCGAGCAACCTCAGGTTACTCCAGATAAGATCTCACTATGGGACTTGCTTCGATCTGTTCTGGTTTATCAAGGTATGCTTTAGGAAGCCATGCAAAAGATCATCTTGCCTTCTTCTGCTAGGTTGACAGATGCTAATGCATTGATGGCGTACATTCATGCGGGTTCATTGAGTATTACGTTCTATCCGCAGGAGCTCCCACCTCTAATGATTATAGTCAACATTAATAAGATTGGCATTAGATGTACTCTCGTTGATGTTGATTCAACACTCAATGTATGTAGCATCAATATATTGCCTAAGATTAATATTGATCCATCTTCTATTAATGCTTCTTCTATTGTTATTCATGGGTTTGATAATATTGAGCAACAAGCTCTAGGTACGATAGTATTACCTTTGTAGCTTGGAGCTGTTACCTTACCTACCCTTCTATATGTTATGGCAGAAGAGTTACCTTAGAACCTTCTTCTTGGTAGACCGTGGATTCATGCTATGGGTGTAGTCTTGTTTACCTTACACAAATCTATTAAGTTCATTTGTAATAATAAAGTAGTCACAGTTAGGGCTGACCTTGATGCTATGCATTTATGTGAGATGGTAGCTGTCAGTCATGCTTTAGTTGTGCCTATCCTTATTCCTTCAGTATCTTCCACTGTGTCGATGTTTACTCTAGCAGTACCTACTACAGAAGGTAATCTTGAGGTAGACGTCCCTAAAGGAGATCCTTCTAAAGAAAGGAGTCCTAAGTGTGCTCCTTCCACCTCTTCTCAAAGGAATGCATGTCTTAGTGATGATCGAGGTCCTTTAAAATTTACATAATCCTTCATTGGAGAATATAAAGTTGACCTGATCCATTTAGACCTTCTGACAACATCATCCACACCTGCTATCAAAGATGTTCACTCTTCTGTATTGCAAGGCAACGTGGATGCAAATTGTAATGTTCTTGGTGTTGATCCTCCTTTTGAGGAAGATGATCACACTTGTGTTAAGGAGGTTAATGTCAGTAGCCCTATCAAGAAGGATGATGGTGATCCCATAGAGGAGTGTGATCCCCCTTGTCAGAATAACACTCTCTATGGAAATCATCCTTCTTCTTCTTCTACCTATGTATCTTCTTCTTGTGAGAAGTAAAACCTTTCTACCCAAGAGGAAGGGTTGCTTCCTACTCCTTGTCCTTTGTCTAAGCACGAGCGTATTTTGTTGAGGCTTCTAAAAGCCTGCTTAATCACTCTTCCTCCTCCTACATGTAATAAAATTCATAAACATGATAGAGAAAAACATCCTTTTTCTGCATACCATCTAGTGCTTGGTCATTCCACTAGCAAATGTAAAGCCTTGAAGGATGAAATACAAAGACTTAGTGATTCAAGTTCCATCAAACTCATGTTTGATTTATGGACCTCCCTCTACTTTGCTTGACAAGTGATATCGAGGTTCACCTCTATCCTTTCTGAAGTATTTTGCATTGTTCTCCTCCCTTGTACATTGGGGGTAGTGATAACTTGTTACGGATATGTGTGTCCTTCTTAAGGACCCCTCTCTTCATTACGTCTTTCAAATGAAGCATCCCTTGAGTGGACCCCCTCTCCTTTTGAAGGGTTCCCAAGGGACCTCTTTGAAGGATTTTCTTTTGAATGAATCCTTCGTGTCTAGCTTAGGGGTAGCCTGACTAGATCTCACATTTCAAACAACACATCCCTTGACTAGACCCCTCTTCTTACGCCGGGTTCCTGAGGGATCCCTTTGAAATTTTTACTGTTTGCATGATTGGCCACTTTAGACATGTTCTATCTGTGGGTAGACATGTTGACACTTTTAGATGCATCCTATCTGCAGGTAGACATATCGACTCTTTTAGACATGTTCTATCTTTAGGTAAACATGCCAACACTTTTAGATGTGTCCTATCTGCAGGTAGACATATTGACACTTTTAGACATGCTCTATCTGTGGGTAGACATGTCGATGCTTTTAGATGCGTTCTATCTATAGGTAGATGTATCAATGCTTTAGACATTCTACCTACGGATAGACATGTCATTGCTTTTTGACTCTGTGGAGTCCGCTTCTTGGGGTTTCCTTCATGTGAGAGTTCTTGAAGGATGCCTTCCTTACAAGTCTGTGGGCTTGTGAGGTGCTTTCGGTGATACGGGTTTGCTCCTTGAGCGGGGTTTGCTTTTATCACCTCTTTTGTGGTGCAGGTTCTACTCCTGAGTGGGTTTTTCTTTCACTACGTGCTCTTCGGTGATATGGGTTTCCTCCTTCAGCAAGGTTTGCTTTTATCACCTCTTTTGTGGTGCAGGTTCTAATCCTAAGTGGGTTTTTCTTTCACCACGCACTTTGTTCATCTCTCTTATCTCTTGCATATACCAGATCGAAGATATGCACCTTCTTCATCCTGAGTATATGCTCCTTCTCTCTTCATCTTTGAATGCTTCTATGTATTATTTGGGGACGATGCATAGTACCGAGACAACCTTTTACATCGAGGTCTCTTTACTTTGCTGACTTGAATCCTTTAGTTTTTTACATTCTAACGTAGTCTGGTGCAGGAGAGTTATCTGCTTCCTCAATGGTTCAAGTATACTTTTCTAATCCTACTCTCTTCTTGATTTACTTTACTGAGCACTCATCAGTATTCATGCTCGCTAAAGTGGGGGAAAAATGCATAAGAGTGAATTTGCACCCTATGTGCAATTCCCATTTTTTCCTTTGTCCACCTTAGAAAACTAAGTTTGAATGCTTAATTCCACCTAAGCCTGTTGCTTGCATCACACTTGGTGCCTATTTTGAGCGTCGGTGGAGGTGTTTCTTTTAGGGACACCTGCACGATGCATAGACGTCCGCGCAGCATGCTTACGTTCTTAACAAATTCCTACATTTGGAGCCTGTAGAGGCATTACACTTCTCATTGGGGGTCGATTTGTAACACCCTCCTCGGTCGACTAACCTAAATATGGCTGTTTTCTTCCTCATTCCTTCATATTCAGCCCTTGAACTTGCATTTTGGGGTTGGAAAATCTCTTGACATCTTCTTCCAAGCATTGAGCTCACTCTCTGCAGCTCCAAGCATTCTAGAAAAACACTTTACACTTCACAAAAACAACATCAACACTCCATCATGTTGATAGAGCAGGCTTGGGACCACACCATTGTAGCAGAGGCTTGAGTTCCTCTCATTTCTCCCCCAAGCAGCCTTGAGTGCTCTTGGTGGAGGTGGTAAGCTTCCCTCTCCTCTCCTCTATCATTTGGTTGAGTAGCATAGTATTGTTTTGTAGTGCTTGTGCTTTTGTTACTTTTCTATCTATTTGGCTATCCGTGGAGATGGGAACACCAAAACGGGGTCTGACTGAGGCAAGCCCCTTTACAGCCCCAATAATTTCTCTCTCCCTCTTGTGTGTAGGTTTTGAAGACATTTTTTGGTGGAGGCTTGATCACCTGCACGCTCGTAAGTATTTCTTTCCTTCTCCTTACCTTTGTCATTTCTACTTCTTTATCTCAGTTCTATTGCTTTTTGCTATTTTTTTGTATTGTGGTTTTTAGCATCGAGAGTAGAAGTGGTTATTTATGTGTTTTCTATGATAAACCCACGCTCTAGTCTGTACGAGACACCAACGTGCCTCAAAGACGCCAATGCACCATGCTGTCATCCGCTTTTTGCGCTAAAGTCCTTTGGCTGAGAGCTTGTCAGTCTATCCAAAAGACCTATGTGACCTACTCTTTCAGAATCTGAAACTTTCGCATTGTTCCATTGAGGTAATATAGGGAAGTTCACCCCGTGAGGTTCTCTAAACGAAGAGAACTCGTGAGTAGTGAATCCCCTTATATCACAAGAAGAAAGTTAAAATGTTGCAACTCTTCAGTGACTTAGAATTGGTAGTAAAATAAGTCAGAAAATTATATTCATGCCATGATCGAAGACTCTCAAACTATAGGCATAAAGTTTGGGATCTTCTAGAAAGCCTAGATTCCTTTAATATCTAGCTGATGCCTTAGCTCAAGTAGCCAACACGCTGCAACCCCTCTCTTTGTCTGTCCTTAAAAGGTTCACTGTTGAGCTTACTTCCACCCCATCCATGCTAGACAATGTCGCTAATTTTTTGGTGTTCGACAAACACATCTTGGAATTTATCACCAGTTCTGATGTGTTCACTACTCAGATAATTGATGAAACTGAGCCCGAAGAAGCTGAACTAGACATAGAAGGGATTATCAACCTCAAGACAAATACTATTCCAAGAGGTATGGTTCAACTTGAATGTATATTTGACCTAGATCAGATTTGAGACTAGGATCAACAAGCAAAGAAGGATTCCATCACCAATCAGTACGACACCCACAACCTTGGGACAACCAAGGAGGTTAAAAATGTATTCATTGGTAAATTCTGCACGTTAGAAGAAAGAAAAGGAATAATCAATGTTTTGCAGAAGTATCATGATGTAGTGGCATGGAGCTATGAAGATTTAAAGACATATGTGTAAGAGAGGGGGACCTCTGTGTGCAAGACACCAGGTCATGGAGGGTCAAGATACGAGAGGCTTCCCTAACTTACCTCAACTAAGTGCAATGTTTAGGATATGTAAGGTGAGGTTAGCGAGGACCGTAGGACCTCTCAGCTATTCAACAGGTCTGAAATGCAGAAAGAGGCTAGACGAGCTGGTTTTTAGGTTTAACACTTTGTCACAAAAAGCTCTCTGTCCGAGGACAAAAGCGCATAATTTTGACGACAGCGCGGCATGTTGGCATCTCAAAAGTGTGTTGTCATCCGTATGACTAGACAACAACAAAGACAAGGTCAAGCCACTAAAAAATAGCTAACGGACCAACAAGCTAACTAAAGGGCCAAAATGACAAAACTAAGTAAATTAAATAATCTCTAATATTATAAAGTAAATAAGCAAGAGTGATAAAGATGAGGAGAATCTCACCAATTAACTCATTTTCCAGTTGATTCTCTGAGAACTCACATGCCTACACATAACAAGAAGGGAAAATGTTGGGGGGATGTATAAGGGCCTGCCTCAGTCTGACCCCCGTTTAGGTGTTTCCACCACCACAGACAACCAAAAGAATGAGATAAAGAATTAATACATAAAGAAAGCAAAAGCAATACAAAATAGTACTATGCTACTCAACCAAGTGCTAGAGGAGAGGAGAGGGAAGCTTACCACCTCCACCAAGAGCACTCAAGGCTACTTGGGGGAGAAATGATAGGAACTCAAGCCTCTACTGCAATGGTGTGGTCCCAAATGTGCTCTATCAAAGTGATGGAGTGTGATATTACTAGAATGGAATGCTTGGATGCTTGGAAGTGAGTGAAATTCAGCTTGTGGAGTGATGTGAGAGTGTATGGAAGCTTGATGTGATGAAGAGTTGGAATGCAAAATGGAAGAGTGAATATGAAGGAATGAGGATGAAAACGACCATATTCGGGTTGGTTGGTTGAAGGAGGCGTTACAACTTCGCTACCAATTGGAAGAGTAACACCTTTGTTGGCTCAACCACAAGAATCTTCTAGGGATGTAAGTGTGTCGCGTGGGCATCCCTGATAGAAACGCCTCCATCAAAACAAAAAATAGGCTCCATGTGGATCTCCAACAACGGGCTTAAGTAAATTTAAGCCTCTGACTTTGGTTTTCTAAAGTGTATAAAGGAAAAAAGGGGAATTGCACCTAGGGTGAAAATTTTCTCTTATATATTTTTCCACCACTTTAGTGAGCACAAGTATTGATGAGTGCTCGGTAAAGTAGATCGAGAAGAAAGTAGGGTTAGAAAAATATACTTGAACCGTTGAGGAAGTAGTACTTAGTTTGGCATACCCAAAGGTGTAGGAGATGTGAAGGACTCCATAGCTGTTTGAAACTATGAATTTGGAACAAAAAAGTGTCTTACAGGCCTGTGGACCTGCAAGGAGGCACTAATAGATTTGACTGCAAAATACGATGAAACAGATCGATGAAATATGTAAAATACGATGTTTGTCAGGTGCTTGTAAAATTTGATGTGTAATTTCCAATTTTTTTGAAAGTTTATCCCCGATGTTCGTTGAAATTTCGACGAACCTGGGGTTCGTCGAAATGTCGGCTATTATTTTCGTCAAATGTTTGACAAACATGAAAAATTAAAAAAATCAAATTGTGGCCGACATAAAGAAAAGTGAGTTCACGCCTGATTTATTGCGACAATGTTTTGCTCTACTTGAGACAGTTTGTGGAGAACTAAGGACAATTTTCTTGGGAAAAATCAGAAAAAAATCAAGAAGATATCGCCAGGTTGAGGGTACTCATTGTCTTTTTGTAGAATTTAGTTATGAAGTCAGATTTGTAGTTCTAAGTTTGAAAA
>VDFB02072274.1:61290185-61507430 GCA_007258455.2 Sequoia sempervirens
TCTCAATCGTCCATTCAAAGCAAGCATTTCTATAAAAGCAACCCTCACATTTCTTTGGTGGCTAACCACGAAACTTTGGTGTTTGCATCATTGTGATCATCTCATACACTTGAAGCTTAAGGTGAAAGAAGAGCATACCAATTTTTTAGGGCAAAAGCAAACAAAGGACAATGGAAGTAATCCATGACAAACAATGAAGATAAAAGTATTGATTGTTTAAATCCGATTACATCCATGTTGCATGTTTTCCATTGAATAATTTGGATTTGTATTTGAGTATATGATTGCATATTGTGGTTGTTTGCTTTGATTCCTTATCTCTCTAATGATATGAATGTCGATTTTCCGAGTTACATTGTCAACAAATATACTCAAAAATAATTTACTTATATATTGATTATCTTGTACTATATAGACCCAATTTTTTGAATTATTTTTGGCAATTCAAAATTGGTTCTTTTGGTGACTTTGACTTATCGATGCAAGGGTTGGTTGGATTTGTGAATCCTAATGTATCCTTAATCCCAAGCTCTTAGTCCTATTTTTGTTTTATTTTCATTTGGCTGGCATTCCAAGATCTTGCCTTATAGACATGAATGGCTATCTAAATTATGTCACTTCCTCCTAAGATCTCATGTCTATTATTTTCCCTTTCCATCATCCTTGGAAATATTTAATCTATTTGCCTTAATTGATTGGATAATCCACTTATCTAATGAATTTTAAAATAGTTGCAATGAAATCTTAGGATCCATGTTTGCTTCAATTTGTAAGTTTATTTATGTTACTTTGGTACTGCTGAGTTTTTAGCTTGAATAAGAACTTTCACATAGGTTTAGTGTGAATGTGTGGGAAAAAGTTCAAATGGTTCAAGTTAGTCTATTTTGTATTTCACTTTGATGATTAAAGTGAAAGGCCTTTATTTAGCTAAGTATTATAAAATGTAGAAATGTATTAGTGATTTAGACATTACATCTTTATAAGTGATATGGATGTTTTTGTCATTGAAAATGATTTTTGGAAGATTATATTTCTTACATGAATTAGAATAAAGATAGGAGCAAAATAGAAGATTGTGGGCAATTCATTTAGATTATCTTTTAAATGAATGATAGATGAAGTTTACTTATGGACTGAGAATTGAATGTAAGATACAATTGATTTCCATGCAATTGTGAATTGTATGAATTGTGGAGGTTGCCTTGTATGTTTTTTAAAGGAATAGAAAACGCCTTTGAAGGTGTAATTATTTGTGTATGCTTCTACATTTGAAGTTTTCATTATTGTGTGATTTATGTAGTAGTTCTAGCATTAGGACACAATCACTAAATATTTTGAATATTTTTTTCATGGTATCAAAGTAAGGACATGAAGAAATTGCAGGCATGATTTGTATGAAAATGTGCGACTAATTTTTTTGAATAACTTTTTACTTTTAAAAATTATATATCTTAGTGTATTTGAGAGGAATTGCATAGGATTTTGGTCAAAAATCATAAGGTATTTTTTCATGCAAATCATGTTATGGTTTCAGGTTAAAATAATGACCAAAGTTGCAAGGAAAATCATGACCCTAGGAGAGTCATAGGCAAATTTTCAAGAAAATTGTGTCTTATTTTGAAGAAAAAGGGGCAAGATTTTTGTATAATAATTACAAAAGTTTTTTCTATGACAGTGTAACACTTTTTCCTACAATTTAACTTGCAATTGGGATTTTTTTTAAACTGGCAGTTAGGGTTTGATCTTTCAACAACTAAGGTAGTTACGATTGAGGTAGCAAGAGCTAGGGTTTGTTGTAGGGCGGTTTTAAGCCCAACAAGGGTTTCTAAAATATAGCAACAAACTAAGGTTTGTAAACACCAACCAAGGTTTTTTAGGCCATTCTTTAAGGGACTAAAAAATGGTAGCTTGAAACCATGACTTGAGCACACAACAAACTAGCAAGGGATTGGCTAGGATTTGAAACAACAACTATGAGTGTGAATCAAGGTTTGAAGAAGAACTAGGGTTTACACAATGTAACCTAAGGATTTGAACAACAATTGAGTCAAACATCAAGGGTAAGGGGAAGAGTGAGGAAGCATCCTCATAGCTAGAAAAGGACTAGAGTAAAACCATGTGAATTGTTTGGTCAATATGCATCATAGTGTCCAAACAAGAAGAACCATGGAAAGTAGTAGTAGAAGGATGCAACAATCTTTGGAGAACCGAACAAGCAAGATTGTTGCCAAGTTTGAGAGAACTTTCTTAATGGTTTCTTATCTTCTAAGGAATGATTGGTATGTGGATAGTGGAGCCTCTAGGCATATGCCATTAGCCCAAGAGTACTTTATCAATTCTAAAGAACATAATTCTAGAGTTAAGATTGAGCTTGGTGATTATGGCAAGTCTTCAATAGGAGTTGGTACTATTTTTCTTTCAATTTCAATCAAGTATCTCTTTGGAGGTTGATGAAATTCTGTTTGTTCCTATTATTGGGAAGATTCCACTTTTAGTTTCAAAGATGCAAAGGCTATGATGTTGAACTCAATAATTATTAGGTTCTTATTATATCAAAAAGATTTAGCCCAAATATAGCATAGGTGAAAATAGTTAGATAAGACAATCTTTATAGGTTATAGGGTGAACTAGTTCTAGCAGCATTGGTGAATAACATCAGTGATTTGGAGCCTTCCAACTTCTTAAAAGTTGTAGATCAACAAGTTTGGCGAGATGTCATGGTGTACACCTCTATCATGACAAATAATGTATGAGACATTACACCAAGATTGGAAGGGAAGTTAGTTGTGAATTCCAAGTTGTTCTATAAGATCAAGCATGTTATAGATGGCAACATTGAAATGTGCAAATCGAGGTTTGTGGTGAGAGGGTTCTCCCAAAAGGAGTTAGTGGACTATGAGGAGGTTTTTTCTCCAATTACCAAATATAGATCCCTTTGAACAATTATGTCTTTAGTTTAAGTCATGGACTAAAATATACATCAAATGGACGCTAAGACAACTTTTCTTAATGGTCTTATTATAGAAGAAATGTATATAGAGCAACCTCAAGGCTTTGAGGTAAATGGGAAGGAATTCCATGTTTGTAGGCTTAAAAAATCCTCGTATGGACTCAAACGGCTGCCTATGATCACTAATTTGAAGTACATAACATCTTTAGATTCAAAGGTGATCGATCCCACATTGTACAAACAAATAGTAGGTTCCTTAATGTATTTGGTCAATGCCAAACCAGATATTTGTTTTATAGTGAACACCTTGAGTTAGTTCATGGTGGAACCCAAGCAAGAGCATTGGGTAGCAACAAAACATGTGCTTAGATATTTGAAGGGCATTGTGTACTATAATTTGAGATATCTTGGAGATGGTGAATTGAAGTTGTAAGGGTATACAAACTCTGATTAGACAAGTAGTGGAACGGATAGGAAGAGTACCTCAAAGTGTTGCTTGGGTTCAAAAATGGTATCCTAATTCAACATGAAGCTGACTTCAATGCACTAAGCATAGCAAAAGTTGGGTATATGGCAATTAGTACCACTAGTTGTGAGGTCATCTAGCTTTGCAAGTTACTCGCACGGTTATTTGATCAAGAATTGGATCCCATGGTCAAAGTTGTGTCAAACTCTTGGAAAATGTTGTGTTTAGTGATAGGTTTAAGCACATAGAGATTAGATATCAGTTCATCAAAGACAAGGCTCAAAAGGGAGCAATTAAGCTCCAATACATCTCCAATAAGTAGGTAGTTAATATTCTAATGAAGCCCTTAGCAAAAGAGAAGTTTTTTGCTTTTAGAGATAAGCTTGGATTGGTGAAATAACATTTCCATGTTAAGAGAGCATATTGTGTTTTTAGCCTGGATAGGAACTTCCACACAAGTTCAATGTCAACGTGTAGGGAAACGTTCAAGTGGTTCAAGTTAGTCTATTATGTAATTCACTTTAGTGATTAAAATGAAAGTCTTTTATTTACCTAAATAAGTCTTAAAAAGTGTAGAAATGCATTAGTAATTTAGACTTATCTTGCATCACACCCTTACAAGTGAGATAAGGATGCTTTTGTAATTAAACCTGATTTGTGGGAGATTGGATTTATTTAGTTGAATTAGTATAAAGATAGGAGCAAAATTGAAGATTGTAGGCAATTCATTTAGATTATCTTTCAAATGAATGAAAGACTAAGTTTTATGGACTAGAAAACTGGATGTAAGATGCAATTGATTTTCGTGCAGCTACGCGTTGTAATTATTGTTGAGGTTGCCTTGTAAGTTTTTCGAAGGTATGGAAGACGGATTTGAAAGTGTAATTATTTGTGTATGCTTCTACATTTGAGGTATTCATTATCGTGTGATCTATCAATGCTTTCTAGCATTAGGACATAATGAGCGAGTATTTTGAATAATTTCTTTAGGTACTTGAAGTTTAACCCCTATAGCAAATCAACTTAGAATATTCATGTTGGGATCTTAGATTATTTAATCTTCCACTAGTTGTTGGAGAGACAATTTGCTTTAGTAGTTGGGAGAATTAATCGGGCATTATTGGGAATCTACAAGATGAACAGCAGATATAAAAAGTGTAATTCATATCCTCAAACTTGTGTTCAGATAGATATAGCACGACCCACTCTGGAGTCTCGCGAAAATTAATTGAACTTCTACTTTGAGAGTGCATTGTTAATGTGAACCTCCACAAGTCATAAGAACCAAAAGCTTCATGCACAATAGGAGGACGTACCATATCAGAATCATTGCAAAACAGAGTTAAAAGTGTCTTATATTCCAATATAGAAAGAGTCAAAGCTGAAAACATCTATGGAGAAGACTTAATGCTAACTACCCGTCTAATTGAAGAATGAAATTGTAGAATCTAAAAATACAGACGACATCAATATACTTAACAGTAGCCTTCACTGGATCCTGTGCTGAAAAGGTAAGTTTTGATAAAAGTGATATGTACGTTTACTTACAAAACCCAGATTCAAAATATGGCTGATATACAAGATGTTGCTGACCCAATCTGAGTTGAATTAAAATACACATTATTGCTCGCTCAAATTTGAAGTAAAAAAGAACATTGAGAGTTGTTATGCCAATCGACACATCAAGCATTATCAGGCATAAATCAGTACAGTTATGTAGACCCAGTTTTATGTCAAACAATTTCTACAAAGGGAAAGTAAACACAAATCAGACACAAGAAAGTATATAAGAGCAGTTGCAGACCATTTTATTCTTATTAAAATGCAGTCCCACTGTGTCTATAATCTAAAATACATAATCTCAAAGTGAAATGGCTTAGACGAATGCGTATCTGGTCTGTGTGGTTAAGTCCTATATGAATATTGACCCCCAGTTAGTATATCTGCCTCAAAGTTCCTTCAAATTTGTACGTAAGATTCATCGAATTTTCTCCAAATCACCATTCTTTATTGCGTCTCCAAATGCACAACCTCTGAAAAGTGTTATTTTCCCCAAAACTTCTATCCCCCTAAAAAGGTTAAAATTACTTTTTTTTGTAGATGAAAAATCCTTCATGCAAATAGAATAAATTATCTATTTTTACTCAAAACTTCTCTTAATATTCTAAATTTATTATTTTATTTGATTTTGAGAATTTTGTGTGTGTAGTTTACTTTTAGTTATAAAAAAAATAAAATAGATCCACAGTTAACTCCCAAATATCCCATGCAATTCTGTTAAATCTTACATCTCTACTTGATTATTATCAAGATAAATTTTATAATTAAATTATTTTAAATTTATTCATACAATAAAAATCTAAATAAATAATATAATTAATCACTTTAAATTTAGGCATTCAAATTAAATAAATTATTCAGATTAGTCCAGTAGAAGTATTAGCATAATTAATTTAGATTAATAGTGTGGGAAAAGAGGGGTTATGACATAAGGTAGGGAGTTGTGATCGTGACACCATATTATTATCTTTAATAATCTAATAATCTAAAGCTGACCTCAGCTTGGTCAACGGGTCATTTGTATATGGATTTGGAAAAGACATTGTTGTAGTATGAAGTTATATTTTTGATACTTTTGCCATTTTCTTGGATTCTCTAAAGGTAGCTGCCCTAGCCACCAGTCTACGCTCCCTATACATCTCACCATACCCTGCAACTTCCTCTAATTGCAAGATTCACAGTGGGGTATGGAGGATAGGAGATGCAAACAGTGGCAGTAGCTACCTATTCACTGACCTCTATAGTGAACTTTGAGTGAGAATCTCCTAATATACCTCTGTTTTCCTATCCTTGAGATACCTTTATTTTTGGCTATCATGTTTGGAGTTTGACATGGATTGTGAAGCATGGTAAAGCTTGTTCGTGCTTGTCTACTCAAAGATTTCTTGCTCTCTCAAATCGGTCTTTTGGTTTCCCTTTCACTCCTTTATGTGCTATGCATGTTATGAATTCCAGAATGGATTTATCAAAATGATCATGTGGCTTTTGGATTTAAAAGGCAGAACTATACCCTAGTTCATTTGATGATATACGTGTGCATATGTATTGCTGTGGTTTTGTTCCAATTGCCCCATTCTTAAAGACGTAAGCCCAGACCCTAGTTAGCTATCATGAAAAATCCATTGTGATACACAAAATCTTTAGACTGATGTGAAAAAACTACTGGTGTCTGCAGAATCTATCAATATATTTTGATGCAATGTTTGCTTCGTATGGAGTTGGTTGTATGATTTCAAGAGAATATTTTATCAATTAGAATACCCATGTTTAGTTGTCTGATTTTGTGGTGTTATCAAATGCATGATAGCTTCCTTTGGATGGGACAATCAACAAAAAATCAATCCATTTGGTCATTTGAATATGTAACTGGGCTTATGAGCATTCCTTGTGTCAGTTTCCTTCGAGTTCATTCAAGGCTAAATCCAGTGGATGCATAAATTCAGGATCCTTGAACTTTCAGAGGGACTGCAATGAC
Organism: Sequoia sempervirens; assembly: GCA_007258455.2. NCBI lineage: Eukaryota > Viridiplantae > Streptophyta > Pinopsida > Cupressales > Cupressaceae > Sequoia > Sequoia sempervirens. The sequence goes on from VDFB02072274.1 coordinate 61,297,137, forward strand.
ACTGTATGATTTTGGAGGCGAGTCGAATGGTGCCTAATTGGTAAAAGCTTCACGGTGCATAGCCCTGACTGTGTACTTCTTACCCCATGTTATTGTTTACTCTTCTTGGTCATGAAATTTCTGGGCATGACTGTACTAGGTATTGGTATGTTTACTTGTTGCACCTGCTATGTATTCTGTCCAGCCATTGTCAGTCAGATAAATTGAACTGCTGTTAATCCCTTTTTGTTGGTTTTGTGGAATTGCTTGTAATCCCTGCAAGTTGGAGGGGGTCCCACTATGGATCATCTTAAGGATGCCTCCAATAGAGCAACCTCACCCTTCCAGGCACTATCTTCCCGTGACAGGGCACTAACTGAAGTGTTCTTCACTTTGGCCTTGGATATATTGTAACTGTGATAAGGCTTTAGAACTTGACTTTTATGAGAAGTTGAGGGTGTTGTAACAACTCAGAATGTCTAGCAAGCTCTATCAGAAGAATCCTCCACAGTGGTGTGTGGTCAACTGTTACTTAACTCCTAACAAAGACAAACTTGCCCCACCTTGGCTAACTGAAATCATCTTCATGGAGAGGATCCTTACCTGCCTAAGATTTGGATATCTCTAGCCTGTTATCTTCTTATTCTTCCTTTTAGGCATCTTTTGAATTCAAACTGCAGGTGTAGTATTGAAGGCAGGTGATACTTGTTTCCCTCGAGACTCTTTTGCTTATCTTGCAGGAAGAAAATGTTCTCCATCTCGATTGTGTGTAGTTGCAATCGGTATGATTGATACAGAATAGAAATGACTAGTTGGGAAGTAAGGCACTGAATTCATTGTTGTGGCATTATGAGCCACACACTGAACTGTCTCTTTATATGAGAAATCTGATAAAGAGGTTCACTCATGTCAGTGGGATGAAGCTTTAAGTTCAAACAACAGTAAATATTCTCTCTTTGAGATATTTCATTGTATGAATGGTCAGAAGCTGTGTTATTTTTCCTTTCTGTGATTATTGTATGATCACTGAATGCTGTTGAGAAGAAGCCCTGATGGGGAGTACCTAAGGTTTTGATGCTCACATAAGAGTAAAGAATACAGTATAGGAAGGTTATTCAGTGTTTCTTTCCAAAGAATTTGGCCAAAACAAACATATGACGGTTTAATTCCCCATTTTAGCATTTATCTATTTGGGTCTGCATGTCTGGTTTTCGTAAGTGCATTAAATTTATGGGATCTCACACATTCTATCATAGTTTGAGGACTCTCCGAGTCCTGGAAAAGACTTTTGGGACTCTCGAGTCCTAGAGCTTGCCGAGTCAAATCGCCAAGGACTCCCAAGCCGAGTCTTGGAGAGTCCAGGCTAGGATTCCCGAGTCCTGGCGAGTGACTCGCACGAGTCCTAGAATTGGACTCCCGAGTCCCAACTTAGGACTCTTGGCATTGCCTGGAAATAATGAGTATGAATGTTTAAAACTTGTTTTTTGTTTGTTTTTTTCATTTGAAAATTTGAAACTATGAGTATGAATGATGAAATTTCAAATATTGAGAGTTTGAAGATCATATAACATGTGTAATATTTGAATTATGAGAAATTGATAACCAAATTAGGCTCTTATGTTCTCTAACTGCATTAATTTATTTTTGTTTTTTTGTAAAACTACGGTTTTCTTCTTTGTCGAGTCCTAGCCGAGTTTTGTACTAAGTCTGTGCCGAGTCCCAAGTCCGAGTCATATTTTGGGCTGCCGAGTCCGCGCCGAGTCCGAGTTTTCCAACTTTGCATTCTATCTCTCTTCAGCACTTCAGATTCAAGACCCTCATTAAGGGTGAGTGAGAGTCACCATGGGGCCATCTTTGAGTTGCAAAAAGTGTCTGTCAAAGCCCATCACTCGGTGGATGGCAGAAAAGCACCTCCATGATGTTCTTTCTCTCTTTTCTCTCTCTTGCAGGGTTTCCTCTCCCTCTTCGAGAAAAACTCCATGCATGGCAATCCCATTTGACACTAAACAGTGATGTACTTTGCATGTATAGTAGACCTGTGTGGCACTTAGATACCAGCAACTATGGACTTGTTAGGAACTCTACTTGATGAGCAAAGAACTTATATGCCGTGCATGTGTTGATGTACAGTGTAAGAGCTAGTCCAAGTCTCCAACACCTCTCATGTTTGGACCATCTGCAATGAAGAATATGTTATTTTATACCTGAAACATGTTGAGCCTGTGATGTATTATACTTTCAAGTTCTTCAATCAATTGCAATCAATTGTACTAGATCAACACTAAGTATACATCTTTAATAATAACTCAAAACAGAATCTGCATGGTTAAGGCAGAATGTACCTGGAATTAAACTTTTATATATTGGTACTGACGTAAAACTAGGATATGGGCAAGAACATAAAGTTGTGCTTCTGTTATAACTGAATACCAATACACCTTTAATAGAGACCTGCCCTTAAGGGGCATACACTTCCAAATCACACCTGTTGTATATTTCACTATAAATCACTATGGGATTAACTACTAATGTACAGAAACCCTATTGCAAGTCTGTGAACCCATTTATTTGCAATATGGACGATGCCCCTATATATATATATATGAACTTGGCAGCATATAGATATATGTATAAGAACTTGGCAGCATCTGATTTGATATACCCTTGAGGTCATCTAAACCTCATTTGTGTGGGTAAGCATATTTCTCACATTACCAATTGTTTCATGCTTCGATGAAATGACTTAATAAGTGAGCTTTTGATCTAGGGCAGTTTGATCTCACTACAAATCCTCCTCAATATTTGTGGAATAAAAACTCCCTTCTCCATTTAACAAATAGGCAATATCTATAACAATGATACACATTACGCTTAGAGATCTGATTTGATCCTTGATAACTAAGTTACCTCGTGATTAGCTAAAGAATCCAATGGAAAGTTTCTTGATTGAATTTTTATCTTACATAAATTCTGTGAATGATGATTTAAAACAGCTAGTTGGATATTGTCTTAAACATTATAAAATCCACATGATTGAAATTATGCAAGCATTCCTTCTTAGTTGCAAGTGTCTGGATGATTTTCTGATGAGATGGTTAGGGGTTAAAATGAACTTAGCCTCCTTAGGGGTTATCATAATGCCTAGGGGACCAAACTGGATGCTGGTCCCTGTTGTCTTGAGAGACTTCACATCAACTCAAAAAAATTGACTTTTATAATTCAGAGACGGGTTGCTACAATTTAACAGATTGATGATACAAATGAGGATCAAACATCTAGTTCCAGTTCAAAATGCCTTTGAGTTGTGCCAGTTGAGAATTCTTTAGCTAATCACGAGGTTGCTTCAGCAAATAATAAATCAATTCAAGATTCAGATGAGGGATCAAGGTGCAGACCACATTGGTGCAGATCACCCCACACATGAGGGAAGTCCAGAGATTCCTACTTCTAGGGGAGAGTTAGTAGCCACAGGTGCCTCAATATTACTCTTAAGGAAGGAAATGAAAATGGGGGAGAATAAAGACACCAAAGACCTACAGTGGAAAACAAATGCTTTCAGGACCAGAGTGTTGGATGCGGAAGCAATGAACAAAGAGGATATGAAGAGAGCTCAGTTGTTGCTTTATTTCATACTTGTGCAGACAAATGATTTGTTTTTACAGTTGAATGAGATTCTTCTGCTACTGGAAGCTGTCACTAGAGGGGATGTGAAGACTCCTCTGGACATGCTAAAGTATAACAACTGCATGAAGAAGGGATTCCTTCGGTTCTTTGCCCTCATATTTGTAATGGCATCCAGTCAAAGCCATAAAATTTAAGATGAGGATGTGATTTGTTCTAATACAAAATATCAATCTAAAATGGCATATGCAAGTTGGGAAGTGAATATTAATAGGATACGATAGTATGTTTGTAATGCCCTCTAACCTAAACACAGCCGGGTTGTAGAGTCATTGCAACATTAAAATATAGATATTAACAATATAATGTTATTACAATTATAATAATATAATATTTATTATATATATATAGAAATAAATATATTAAAATAAGGAAACATATAATAATTAATATAAAATACATAACATAATATACATTAAAGAGAACATGCGGCGATTATGGGCATAAATACAAGATAGCAATGGAGTCTTACAAAGCAGCAGGCAGCGCTCATAACCCATAGGCAGCACTTATAATTCTTAAAGGGACATCGATTAAGTCTAAGCTGGCGGCAGTGTTAGCTAAGGCATAAGGTTTAGAACTCAGCGAGCACATAATGCAGCGCTTGGTAGTAATCAAAGACTTGGGCATTAGTATTGAATAAAGTAACGATTAGTTTTTAAAAAGAACATGTCCCTTCAAAGAGGTGTGCCCCACCATTAAGATATGAGGATATATAAGGAGTGGGGTATTGAAGGTAAAAGGAGGACAGCAGCAGAAACATATATGGGATATACATCAGCAGATCCAAAGAGAAATATAAAGAAACATTAAAATGAAGGAATAAGAAATCTGACAATAAGGGATATATGAAGGATATGCTAAATCAACAATAAGGGGAATAAGCCCAATATAATTACATATAAATAGATATATATAAATCAGTGGTACATGGGGATGCGTCCCCTAGGGTTTTGGGTACATTTTGGGATGCCCTGGGACATTGTGTCCCCAAAATGTATTTTTTTTTCAGGGGTGTTTTGGATTGTGGGGGACGTTGCACGGACGTCCCCATTTTTCCAGCCACTTTTTGCATAAAAAAAGCTCCAAAATTAAAAAAAGATTTTTTGCTTTATGTTTTTAGGTAGACCCCACACCCTCCGAACCCTAAAATGCAACATAAAACTTGATTTCAAAGGCATTTGACTTCATTTTAACATTCCAAAAAAAGTTTGCAGCTAAGAGCAAAGTGAGAAAAGAAAGAGGAGGGTTTGAAGGAGCTGTAACACCCCAAAGACTGTTAAAAATCATGAACAAACCCACCCATCTTGAAACAACAGTTATGTACCTTGATGATTGATGAATAGTATGCTAGTATAGGTCTGATAAAGCTTTGGAAATGCACTGTACAGGTCTCAAAAGCAAGATAATCACTAAGAAATCACAACCAACTCACTCCCAGCTTGCCAATACCGAACATAGGTTGTGAATATCGACTCCAAGTATATTCAAACTTCACCCAAACACCGTTGAAGGAGTATACATCAGTTTGGAAATTGTATTTCATTCATTTCCAGGTCTGTTATGAAACTTCAAATGTATCAAACACAACAAGTCCCACTTATAGATTTCAAATTACTATAAATATACCTGCTGATTTATAATTGATATGCAATGAACAGCCAATATGAAACCATATGACAGCGATTGCATTCAGATTTGAATAGTTTATGCTCACATATATCAAGTATAAATATTGATATGGCTGGAAATGAATATATTGGACTCTCATATGTAAGTAATCAACAATTATAAAATCCTAAGGTGTCAAATACACTAAAATCTCAACTTGTAACCCTGTAAAGGTTGATTTTATTTGATTTTGTAATAACTAGAACAATTACATTGACTGATATACAAGTTGGAAACACAATTTCAGACTTACAACAATTAGAAATTTCACTCATAGTAGATCAATGACTGAAAAGGCTGATGGTATAGCTATCCTTGTGAACAGCAAGAATGGCAGCTGGATATGACTGAAACAAAGTTATAACAACAGCAATAATCCTTCCACCATGTAGATCACCTAGTATGACAAGGCAGCTGGCTGGTATAGGGCTCCAGATGATTGACTGTTTGACTCTATAATGTATATGTCAATATGATTAGTGATTACATTTGCAACTTTATCAATGTTTATTGTTATGATTATCATTACTCATGAATATCTGAAATTTGAAATTTTCCTATATTTTTAAAATATATATATATAGCCGTCCCCTTTGCCATCGCCTGCCGTCCCCAAAGATCCCCAAAAAAAATCATGTCCCTGAAACGTGTTCCACTGTCCTGCCATCCCCCCGTACCAGAAACTTGGTGGAACATAGATATAAATATATAAGTACTTATAAGAATATACATTCATATAAAGTGATTATGGGAAGATTGAAATCAATTAGAAATAATTATATATATATACAATTATGCAGTAATGATGCTTGCAGCAATTATTAAGCCTTACAAGTCATTATGATTCTTTAATATGAGTATGAATAATAGAATCAATAATTGTGGTGTGATAATATGAAATGCATATTCTGAATTGTTCATCTATCTATAAAACGGTAAGTAATCATGTGGAGGAGAAGAGGAAATGCAAGGAAAGGGAGCAGATACGAGATCACCATATAAGTAGACCACCACATGCTGGATGTCCAATGAGCCTGCCACTTGTGGCCAAGAGGGTGAGTGTCCACTCTTGGGCTTAGATGGGAGGATTTTCGGTCACCCTATTGCGATTTCCTTTCCAAACTCTACGATGGTTGATTGTTGGAGAAATCACAAGTCATAAGAGGATGAATAAGAAGATATGAATAGGGAGGGTAGATACGAGCACCCACTAGGTAGACTACCCCATGCTAGATGTCCAACATGCCTGCCACTTGGGGCCAAGAGGGTGAGTGTCCGCTCTTGGGCTTAGTATGGGGTTTGCTTTGGGCCAACCTATCATTCTCCCTCATTCAAACCTATTGTGATTGAGTACTAAAAATAAGTATAGATGCAACCTGGCTTATCTAATGAGTTATGATGATTTTACCTATTTGTACTCCTATGTGCGATTATTAACCCTAATAGAAATAATCGGATCTATGAATTATATATACATATGCAATATTGCCTAATATGATTGCTATCTTGTTAAAGGGCATTTAAATGGGTAAGTTATATCTCTAACTATATTACAATTCTTATTTAATGAAATTTGTGATTCTAGGGCAAGATTTAGGGTAATTCCCAAAAGGGGACATTACATGTGTTCTTACCCAATTGGACTCTAGATCCTCTCCTATCTAATCTTAGTTGCAAGGCTATGAGAGATCATATGTTATTCATGCAAATCTTTGTGATGGTCTTTGTTGTGTCATGATTCATGGATGGTATAACTCTTAGAATGCCAAAAGTCCCATGTCAGCCAATAGAATAAGATGTTGAGCTTTGTGGGGTGTACATCACGATGCTTTCCACGATATAGAATTAAACGTACACTGGTGATCTATCAAAGATTGTTGATTGCAGACGAGATAAGTGTGTGTGTGCAATTGTGTTATGCAATGGAACAAAGATCACATATTTGTTATTTGAAAGTTGTTAATGCGGTTATATTGGTATCTGAAATGGAAACTTCAGAGTAGAATTTAATTACGAATAAGTAAGAGATTGTAAAGAGCTTGATATCTAGACAAGAGGCTAAGAGAGCATGGTAAAATGCATACTACAAGTACAAATCACATGTACAAATTAATACTAGTCGCTTTAAAACAATTAATCTGAAGCATCGACATAGTGAAAATTAATACTAGCACATCAATTACTAATTATTTGTAGCATAGTGAAAACTGACATCAACATGGCTAGAGGTATTGGCTCCAACGAATTTCTTGCACCAAAGGTTGATGAAGCAAAGGATGCTGCAGCAAGGAACCATATAACAAGGCACCTTGTTGCGTTTGGAAGGAAGTGTCTTGCACGTGTAAAGAATCTAACATCAAGTGCCAAATAAATTATATGATACACCATGCTTAATTCAAAAAACTGTTTTTTGGAAGCCTGTGTAGATTTACAAAGTAGAATAAGATATTTTCAAAAGTACTCTGGCAAATAATGGGGAATTTCAATGGAATACATCAGGAAACCACCAGCAAAGGTCATAAATATTTGTTAATATTCTTGCACGGCCAGAATGATCAATTGTTGATATGACTCTGCCAGAACGATGAACTCTTCGTCCTGGAATTACCAATATGTTATAGACAATGCAAGCCACAGCAACCAATTTTCTGAATTGCAGATTAAAGTGTCAAAATGGCATATTATCTTCAAAATTCAACGAATTTCTTGTACTAGAAAGAAATCATTAGGATTAACTATTACAAGAATGGCATTTCAGTACTTACATTCAAATGGATCAACGTTTATATGTCATTTCAGTAGCTACATCCAAATAGATTGATACTGGTAATCAAAACAGACAATACTAACACCATTCAAAATGATTCTTGATTACTCGCTTAGATACAAACAAGCTGGGCATTTGGCGAAATTGTAGAGCTGGAAAAAAAAAAAAATAGTAAAAAGTTTAACATTGTAATCAAGAAAAATCTAGATCCTAGGGGCTCCAAGTCGTCTGTTAAGCTTCAGGAATGATGGCCCTATTTTAATTTTGTGCGGCCTGTTTAGTCTAACCTTCCTGTTTTTGTATGTCAGCTTCTTGCATTTTTGTTTTCCTCTTGCCGTCCTCTAGCTGTTAGCCTGGGGTTTTTGCTATTAGCCTTCAGCTTGTGTGCAATTGGGCTCTCTGGTGAGTCCCTGTTTGTTTTATCACTGTAGTTTGACAGGTTTAATTACTGTTTCCGAGTTCGCTCTTGTACAAGGGTTCAGGCCCTTACAAAAACCCCCTTTACCTTCTAATTAAAGAACATTGTACCCGAGCAAAATCAAGGGCATAAATATAGGAATCAAAATCTTCGTCTTACGATAGATAAAATAACAAAAACTGACATATGTTAACTGTGATTTTGTTACTCAAGGTGAAGAAAAGGAGAGGAGATAAAATGAAGAAATTATCTGTTGCATTCAGGAGGCAGAGGGCGGTTGAAACCTCCTCGCCTGTTCATGTACTGGCGGGGTTGTCTCTTGGTGACCACTCTCACCCCGCTTACATCAGCACCCGGCACAGGCTTCCCCTTGGTGGAATCAAACCCCGTTGGAAACCCCATCTTCTTCATTATCTCCATTTCTTCTTTTTCTTCTTCTTCTTCGGTTGCTCCTGCTCCTCCCCCCGCCATGCGCTTCTCCTGCTCTCGTGCGATTCCCTCCACGAACTCCGCTACCACGGCTGCGCGCTGTCTCTCCTGCTCTTCCTCGGCCTGCTTCTTATCTCGCCCGGGTCGCTTTCCCTCGGGTGTTATTGACCTGTGACTGTGGTGGCGGCGAGACCTGCTGGGCGACCTGGATCTCGACTTCGATGTGCCCGAGTATTTTTTCCTGCCCTCCGATGGCGACCTTGACCGGCGCTTCGACTTCTTCTCCACGGACCTCGACCGTGAGCGCTTGCTCCTCTTCTCTCGATCTCTGTCTCTGTCTCTGTCTCTATCTCTTTCTCTCTCTCTGTCTCTCTCTCTGTCTCTGTCGCCATCTCGCTCCCGCTCTCGGTAATGATCTCGATCTCGATCGCGCTCGCGATCGCGCTCCTTATTCCTGTGTCTGTCCATTCTCGAATAAAGGTTATGCAACGGAAGCTCGCCCAATGCAGTGCCCAGTCTGGTTGTCCGCAACCCAAACCCAAACCTCACCCTCACAGAAGTACACACAAGTTCTTCACTGCTTGCAGGTCCTCCTGTGCTTTGACATGAGATGGTTCGCGAGCATGGCCAAAATTTGGCAGTCGAACCTGTTTCTCAAGCAAATTCTTTGTCACAGTTACCTCAGATTTGGGAGTATGAGGAGTCCCATATATACTGTAAGCTGTCTGGAGACCCAAAAGTAGATTGTCTGGTATTCGTGGACTATAAAATAATAATTATAATTATAAAAAAAATTAAGATTTCTTTTCGAATGTTACTAGTTATATTTTACTTTTAAAATCATATATTTTCATAAATTATATTGTCACAGTTATCTATTTTTAAAATTTCCCTTCAAATTATATTTTACTTTTAAAATCTATATAGCAAATTCTTTATCACAACTATTTATTTGTAGAGAAAGATTTCTCTTCAAAAGTAATCTAGTTATATTTTACTTTTAATATCTATATTTAATATACATTAAAAAAAATATTTTAATAATATAATTTAAGAATTCAAATGTCATTCCATATTTTTGGTAGATTTAAGAAAATAAATAAAAAAATAATTTAAATTTAATATTTTTTACATTTTTACGCTGAAGGCGTGCCCTTATATGAACTTTCCAAGTTTATTTTTTCCTTCAACGGTTGAAATGTAATAAGAGATCTTGGTTGACAGTGAAACAAATCTCAGCCGTCCATCATTTTTTGCCATTTTTCGACAATTTTCATCGTTTTCCACTTGTTTTTCCCCACCACTACCGTTTTTCTGGCCAAATCTCAACTGTTCATCATTTTTCGCCATTTTTTCGGCTGCTTGCCGCCGATTTCGCTACTTTCCCTGCTGCTTTTTCACTGCTCCTCCATCTCCAATTTGTGAGCTGCAGCATGAAAATAAGGCTTCGACGAGGGTTTTAGAGTATATTTACTAGCACTTGCACCAGAGGGGGTGCAAGGGGTACGCCGATAGAAAAGTATAGTGAAGTATTAATGGGATTAGAGTGTAAATTAATAGTTGTACAATATTGTTTGTATTATATTAGAACAAGCAAAGATTAAATTTGACAATAGTAAATAGACATTATGAAAAAGATAATGGTTGTATAACCATTTGTTTGTCAAAGTAAAGAAGTAAATGTACAATTTGTTCAATAGTTGGGTTGAATGCTGAAATTAGCTTAAGACATAGATGACAAAACATATTGTAAAATATATACAGTAAGCATGGAGAATAACTATAGTGTAAAATCTATACAATTTTGTATGAATTATATAGTAAATGTTATAATTTTCATTCTCCCAAATATATACATAATTATAACTATGTATCATGAGTTGGTGGATATAGGTCCATGGGTGGATGCATGGGTAAATGAATGGATGAATGGATATTTTAGGTATGCAAAGGAGGGTAGGGATTATGTTGTGGTAAGAAAACTAATTGGGATTGAGGATGGTCATTTGGATAATAGTTGATGGCTAAGATAATGGTGGGTAGGATGAGTGATAATGGCCCATGTCAAGAAATTTACCAAAAGCAAGTGTAAAATTTAAACTTTAAATTGACCAAGATCAAGATGATTTGGAATATGGATGGCGAGGGGGGAGCATTCATTTGATCGATGGTTCAGGGATGTATGGATTTTTTTATGGATTAGTTGGATGGAGTGGTGGATTTATTTTGGATGGGATGAGATGCTTATACCTGATTTGGCACATGTAGATGTTTCATTACAAACATGACTCTTGTTTGTTGGATTTTTTGTATGGTACTTGCCTAAAGTGATACCATTAGTGGTTTTCTATAGAGTACTTTGGGAGTTAACATCATCTAGATGCATACATCGCAATAGGGAGCCAGTAGAGTCCTTATGATAAAGAGTTGTTGTCAACACACGGTTTATGTGAGAGTTGGATATCATGGATTTCAAAGTTGATGGTGGAGTACTTTGAGTGATATGAGATGTAGATTGTTTGGTTCACAGTTTTGAATCTTTGGGTTTCCAAACTTGGGAGGATTTGCAATGGTGGGTGGATATGGAGATTTGATTGGGACATTTATTTCGATATATATTGTGGGCCGCTATTGAAGCTTTATTGTGTACTTGTGGACTTTTTTTGATGGATGACCTTCCCCTCTTGCTTTTCCCACCATTATTCCTTTGACAAATGGTGGTTGATAGGGATGATTTTTTATTTTTTTTTGGGTATCCTTTTGCATTTTATTTGTCCACCTCAATCATTTGCTAATTTCTTTGATAAATGTTATGCTCATGTGGTTGGACACAATTTGTGGGTGGGATGATTAATTATATGTATAGTTGTAGCATTGATAGCAGGTTTATCATAAGGACCCTTCATTCTCCCTATGTGAGTGTTGCACTAGACAAAGTTCCTGATAGTGTTGTAGAGTTATCACTTTAATGGTTGGGTTCTTTAATTGGTATAAAATGAATTGCTATGAAATTCTATTGGATCCTCTTTGCTTTGAGCTATAACTAGGAATTTAGAGTAGAGGACTCTTGCTCATTGATAATGATGTTTAGGGTAGGAGGCTTTTTTGTTTTTGAAGAACATTTACATGTGCAGTGGGAGTAAGCATCTCATGGGTAGAGGGAGGAGTAGGTTATATATGGATATGGTCATCATTTTGTGACATCTTGTATGGATTGGACACTTGATCTTGTTTCTGGATGTTGTTGTCTTCAATATGCTTTGGTTCATGTTCTTGACATGGATCAATTGTAAGATGTATTTACTAGAAGTGGATTTGGAAATGACCATTGGTAGACTTTGGAAAAATATGTTCATCATACTTTGGAAAAAAGTATTCAGTTTTGTCCTTCAACTTTGGTTGAGTAGTGACTATTGGTGTTGGATCTTCATTGCTGCTAGTTGTTTTAGAAGTATACGAATTTTGAGCATTCACTTGCATGCGATGAATCTTAGATGTAAATATAGAAATACTTATTTATATTATGTGAAAATGGTAATAAAAATAAAACAATGTAATTATATGCATAGCAATATTTGCAGTAACTTTAATTATGCTATGGGAATTTATAGTGTTTTTGTATTACTTACGTGGATATTGAAAAGTGAATGTAAGTTCTACAACAATTTCTTCAATGTTGGTTGTCTGTATTTGATGGGTCCATGTGTTGGCATTGGATGAATTGGCATATCTTTTTTGTGTTTTTCTTTTGTTATAATAGCCTGCACAATCTAAGAACAGGTTAGGCAACCCAATTTGTTAGTGCAATGATGGTTTTATGCAAACTACAAAATTTGAAAAAAAGGGTGAAAGATTATGTTTTGGGTGGAAGTAAATACTAGTAGCTATACTGAAGCAACCGTTGCAAGAGTGTACGAATGTGGAACATCCACTTGCATGTGATTGCAAGTGTGGTGTAAGTATAGAAATAGTAAAATGTAATGTATTAATATGGTAAGGAGTAAGGTAAACAAATACAATGTATTGAGAGAGTGGTATGTTTATGTATGTGTACCTGTAATCATTATAATGAGAGGAGATGTAGTCGATGCTCTTCTTTTTTCCTGATAATTGTGTATGGATTATTCTTCATTCTTGAGTATCGATCGAAGGAAAACGGTGGTTCTATCCTAAGTCCTTGTATTGATTTAACTCTAGATATAGCTGTAAAAGTCAATCCTTGTCTTTCTTTTTTACCTATATCGATAGTTGCTCTTTCGATTGTTAATCCTTGGGATTTGTGTATTGTAATTGCCCATGCCATGCATAGTGGCAGCTGTTTGTGGTTACCTAGAGATATTGGTGCTATTGGAATAGTTGTTGGAGCGTCTATGTTCCAAGGTGGGCCATTGTAAGTATCAAATTTTACTAATACATATAATGGTAAATTAGGTGGTTTAGAGCTTTCTGTATATACAATATCTAAGACCTCTCCAAGAGAACCATTTACAAGGCCTGCTTGAATCCATAGGTTTGTAGTTAACATGATGCGTTGGCCTCTACATAGGAGGAGTTCATGGGGAAGTTGGTCAACATCAATGTCGATGTTTGGTTTTGTGGATGTTTGTTCTGAAATACTAAGTGCTATAGGCTGATTTAACAAGTGAAGCTTTTTTTTGTTGTGTGTTCCAACTAAATCATTCATAGGAAATAGGTGCATTGCTAGGTCAAAAGACCTTTTTTCATTGTTTGATAGTTGTGTGTTTGTGTGGTTCATTAGTAGCTCCCAATCTTGTTCATTTGGTTCTGCATTACGGATGTTTTGTAGAGTTCTTCAAAAGTTAGTTTGAGCTTGGGTGTCCCCATGTTGGCGAAATATTATTTCTAGTGTGACAATAGTAGTGAATTGTTTCCATAGGGCTTTCGCATTTGTGTGGGAGGCATAGATAGGTTTGTCCATAACAGGGGGTAGCTATGCAAAGTCACCTACAAGAATGATAGATATTCCACCGAAGGCCAAGTTTTGTTGGTGGGGGAAAGCCTCACGTAGCCTAGTATCAATCTTCAAGAGTAATTTTGGGCCTATAAAGCTCATCTCATCAATAAGGAGGTATTTTATGTGTCTCATGTTTTGTTGAAACAATGCAAGTGATTGACCCTTCAATGGTTGCACTTCTTTGATAGGAATCTTGAGGGCTGAATGTATAGTTGAGGCATGTATGTTGAATGCTGCAATTCCTGTAGGAGCAACTACAAGGAGTGGGCTATGTTGTTGGGGTGCTAAACTAGAAAGGGAGTGTTTAATGCAATGAATGAGATAAGATTTCCCTATTCCTGCTGTGCCTTGTATGATCATGTGCAAGGGTTTATTGAATGCACAAGCATTGCAATGGTCCAGTACAAGTGTTAGAGCGATTTGTTGTTTCGAGGAGAGTGGATATCGGAGGTTGTTAAACTCAAATGGTGTTTGGCCAACATTATGGTACACCTTGTTTGTGCTTACAAATTGCTCTGTAGTTTCATGTAAATCTTGAGGAACTGTACGCTCATTCTAGTTGTTGCAAGTGTCAAGGTCGCGTCTTCCAAGCATATCAAGGGAATTAAGATTTCCATGAGTACCAAGACCCAGTTGTGATAGGAATTCCCACTCATTCAACTGTATTGTATCTCCTATATTTCTTTCAAGCTCTACTTCTTCTGCATCGTGTTGATTAACCTCTTCATTAGGTTTACGTTCAATATGCCACACATTATATTTAAGTATATTCATCTCCTTCCAGTTTGCAACAATATCCTCTTTAACGATTCCAATTTATGTGACCAAGTCTCGAAATTTCTTGTAAAGAAGTAGTTCGCTCCAACAAAATGTCTCAAAATGGTCTAAATCCTCCTTTGGAATAGCACTAAATCGGGGAAAGACACTAATAATTTCCTTCTATTTCCTTTCTTTCCATTTACCTCCTTTGCGATTTGATGAGAATGAGAATGATTGTGCAGATTCAAGTAGTGTTACTTTATCCATTTGAGGAGGACGTTGTGTGTACAATTGGAGATAAGTTGGTTGCAATGTGTTTTCGCTTGGGTTTGTCCTAATTCGATTAAAAACTTTTCGCCCAACATTAAGTGTCATGAATGTGCGACTGCAAAAAATGAGGGGCAATTTGTGCATGTGGCACGTTTCTTGTGCACCTATATCACGATCATCAATTATCTCAGACATGAATTTTCTGTATGCTGTGAGAGCTTTGTCTTCTGGTGCTTGATTTCTACAAATGCATGTTAACATATCGATACAACTTTCAGATTTTCGTTATGCTTTCACAGCATATTTTGCAATGTACTTTAAGACAAGTGTTTTTGAAAGCATAGGTTGACAATCCATATTAGCTCTCCATATGGAAAGCATTTCTGGACTATGTATATTCAACCTATCATCATTGCGTGTAGGGGAGAATGTTTTCTTCCCATGTGCATCACTGCACAAGGAAGTGGTGGCACATTCTGGCCAAGGCGCATTATATCGACACTCCATGTTGGTTCCTTTCTTGCGAAGGCAGGTAGATTCTGAACATTTGGTGTGTCTCTGGACACAGTTGAGTAACTCTTCATAGTCGGTAAGTGTATTTGTAGCAAATATTTCTGCTGTTGTTAGTAAGCATGGATCGTCTTGCAGAGATTGATGTCGCGTGTTGTCCCTGTCTACTGGATTACGAGGATTCCAGGCACTAACATATTTGTCAAAGAATGATTTAGCTATGTTTACATTAGTATGATTGCTCCAATCAAGTTTGTCCATGTTTGGTGCCCCTTGGAGCCAAATGAACCCATGTACATGGGCAGACCCTCGATGTTGCCACTCGTATCTATACCAATAGTCTGTTCCACAGAAGAGCTTCTCTAAGACCTCTTCGCGAAATATTGTGAATCGTCGATGCAAGTATAAGGACGTGGTATGTGGGTTACTAACAATGTTATCTATGCGATCCCTATTGTTTTCTGTTGTTGGTGTTGCTCCCTTTGAAAATAGTTGGTGTAAATCAGGCCATTTTGTATCTGCAGCACTTAAGGTGAAGAATAGCGTGGGGGAGTCTATTTGGTTGATCATGTTCAACAGGTCACCGCGACACTTATTCCAATATGCTCATGTGCCTCTAAGGGAGGATCCATAATGCATCAACTGTTCTGCTAATTTAGTGTCTGGCAACTGTTGTATGTGGCGACGAAGATTGTCAATGATGGTTGGAATGCAGTCCTCAACATTTTTCTTAACAAAAATGGAGGCAACACCTTGGCTTCGATATCGCATCAACAGGTTCAAGACAAAATATCTAAACCTTGGATGGCTTCCAAATCTATTATCATGTAACCTCATTAGGTTTAACACATATTCATGCATATCAACTTGCCTATAGCGAGGTTGCAAATGTAGTGCACTACCCTTTGGAAAGAGTGAAGGAAAAGCCATGTCTTAAAGGCCCTCTGTGTTATATTCATTAACTGGTGAAGACTCAAGTGTTGGCCAATCAATAATGGTGTCATTTTGATGTCTAACTTGCAATGTTTCTTTGATGATATCTAGTTCATGGCGTTTATTTGGTAATCTAGCCATAAATGATGAGGAGGAAGTGAAATCATTGTCTATTGGGTTATCCTCAAAGGTTGATGCATTGTTTGGTGCAACCATATGTTCATTGGTATCAATAATGTTATGAAGCATATTAGAAATGTTTGTATTTGTATCAGGGAGTTCTTTGAGGGATGCAAAATCCACCTCGACGTCTTTGTAGTAAGGGTCATATGAGAGTTTATATTTTAGTGCGGACCAAACACGATGCCTACTTACATAGCAATCGTAATGGTCACCTTTTGTATTGGTTCTTCGAACCACCAACACATCCAAGGTTGCAATTTTATGTGGTAGGTATTTTGCTATGGTTTTGATATCTTGTGGGAAACAAATTGTGTGCCCACTATATTTGTATTGGCCTCCACAAGCATGAGTAACTTGTATTATTGGATTGACTCGTGCTATAAGCATTTCTTCGACTTGTGTGAGTTTTTGTAACTCGTAAGGTTGTACTCCTGGGTCCATAGAGTTGGACGATGAGAAACGATGTCTTCCTTTCTCACAAAAGCATCTAACACAAATTGGACCACTTTGTGTTGAGTTGGTCTGTATTCTTGGGTAGCTTTCATGGAAAATTGTGCAAGTTGGCATGTTTGATAGTTTATCTATTTTCGAGCGAAATCGTTTAGATGCTTCAACAAAGTCTATGTTGGTTTGTGGTAGGCTTGTGGCGTGATTTTGGAGATTCTACATTGTTTGGTGTGCGGACTTTGACAACCCTTGGTTATAAGGGTGTTCATTTTGGGATGTTGGTGCGTTAGCCTGTATTGTTTGTTTGCCTATGTGTTGCATATGACGACGAATGCTTATTTCTTCTTTATGTTGACTATAATAGTCATGACTTCTTTTATGAGATTGCATGCTTTTAGGGTTTGAGCTCGCCATCTGTAAAGGTATAGGAGCTACCATCATCAAATGCACAATTACAAAAACATATAAAATTAAAGAATATAAACTTGCGTGGGGAGAATTATCCATTGTATGGAATGAGTAACTCAATCATTCTAATTTTGATAATTATTTTGAGATATTATTAGTATGCTATATACATAAGATTAACAATATATTCAATACACATGTGACTTTGGAATTCCATGTATGCACAAAAAAGTATACAAAGTGTACTATGTAAGATGTTACAAAATTGTATTTACATTACATTGTTGATTGTATTGAACGAGTTCTTCAATCATTTTAATTTGATGGAAGAGATCAATGACATTATTTTCATTATAACAATCTCTTCAATACACATGTGACTTTAAAATTCCATGTATGTAGTAAAAAGTATACAAAGTATACTATATAAGATGCTAGAAAACTATATATACATTACATAAGCAATCAACCTATACCTAAACACTAGTAATATGACACATATCATTGATGCCACCCAACATGAGCAAATTTTCTGCAACAAGATCCAACTCATCAACCTTTGTGATTGTTGATTTTACCCGTCCTTCAACACCACTTGAATCATAGGAATTGGTGATTGTGAAGATAAATTGCTTGAATAATACTCCCTTTATTATGGTCTCAGATTCAATTTCTTTTCCAGGATTGAATTGCAACATGTATAAATCATTTGCAGACATTCCAAGAAGTGTGGTGGCTGGTTCTTCAAAAGCAACAGCCCATAATATTCCTGTATGATCTGCTAGCTTTACTTGAAGTATGTATCTGTAGTCACATTTAGCAGTGGTAGCTTTGCACTTTGAACAATACCATGTTTGATCAGCATTTTGGACAACTTTTTTTTTACATTGTTTTCCATCTAACTCAAGGGGACAAGATGGATAGCAAAATGAATTTGTTTTTATGAATTGCACTGTTGCTTTTAGAGTGCATTGGACAATTTGTTTCACATTGGTAGTTTGTTGTTCAATATTAGCAATTGTTTTTCTCATAAGCACGAGAGGTGCATCCAAAGGTTGTATATTTGATGGAGTAATATCAGTCCCATTTTGTTCAAACCATGATTTGAGCTCTTCTGCCTCCTTTAAGATTGGGTTTATAAATAGGTGGGTGCTTGCCAAAGTGCTTATGACCTTACCATTATACTCAGTGACACGACCATTTTTTATTGCAAGTACAATAACATGATTTGAGTGATACATATCTTGAAGTTCTCTGCCTTCTTTTTCAGTCGTTGGACCCCAAAAAGTAATATTAATGGTAGATGAAGAGATATCTATCAGCTTGATGCTCCTTAGAAGAACTTCAGTCCCATCCCTCCTCCTTATGGTTGAACTCGGGTCCACACATATGACTATTCCAATAACATCAACAAGGACATTATTGTTTAGTTCTGCAATGTCCTTGAATGGTGTGAAAGAGAACTGATGTTTGGGAATTGCAAGGTCATCTTTAGAGAGAGAAATTTTGGAATCTTCAACTAAACAAATCTCAAGCTGGCTATTCAATTTGTTGTATAACATATTAGCTGACTTAATAGTTCCACCAGATATTGTATATACTTCTCCAACAAGAACTTTCATGTAGTGAAGGTTCGCAACTTCATTAAAGCAAGTTACACGTATTTCAGTGCACTCACAATCAATGATATCAAATGAAAAGACTTGCCCTTGTCCCTTCTGTGTGTTGAAGCGGTGCATTTGTTTTTTCATTGTTACACGACCCTTTATAAGCCACCTTGTTTGGAATGGATTCAAATTTCTAATAGGTGTAATATTGGAGGGAATGTTGTTCTTTTGCAGAGATGAACATAATCCAAAAAGTGCCTTGCGGGGAGGTGGCTTTGTTACCCTAGCACCTTCATTCATGCTTGTAGATGGAGTAGTTGAGCTTGTAGCATTTCCTTTTTGGGCTTCTTTTTTAGGTAGGTAGACAGGTTGACCAATGATATCTTGCTGTAAACTTGTGATCTCTATTTCGGAGATGACAATCCACCTATAAAGGTGCAATGAGTAAGTATTTTGAGTAGGAACAAATGTGACATAATGGGTTAAAAAATCTAAGCTATAAGATGTGATTTGGAATTTTGTAGAAGAGCATGGAAATATGGTTGCTCACCTTGAATTGCAAAGAACAGGGCAATTGTAGCCTATGAGTTTAATAATAGATCCTTTATGGAGTTCTTTAGAAGCTATGTAGTGGTTGTACTTTTGTGGAAGTGTACCCTTTTGCTTATGTACCCCATTTGATAGCTCCACTCTATATCGAGTAGCTTGTTCAGGGCCATGTCCAAATAGTGAAATGTCTAATGCTTGTAGATGGGGTTGCAAGTTTGGGTTTCCATCATTGATCATCTTGATCGCATTTTCAGTCAAAGTATACATTCTCGTCAGAGGTGGTTGTGTCACTATAACATTGTCATCCAGGCTTGTAGATGTGGCCTTTACTTGCTTGGATTCTTCTTCAAATAGGTAGGCGGGTTGCCCAATGATATCCAGATGCAAACATGAGATTTCAACTTCGGATATGACAATCCACCTATAATGGTACAATGAATAAGTATTATGAATAGGAAAAAATGTTACACTATGGGTTCAAGAATGCTAATTTGTAAGCTGTGATTTGCTATTTGGTAGAAAAGCATCCAAATATGGTGGCTCACCTTGAACTGCAAAGAATAGGGGAACTGTATTTGATGAATTTAAGTACAGACCCCTTATGGAGTTCTTTAGAATCTATACAGTGGTTGTATTGTTTTGGAAGTGTAGCCTTCTACTTATGTATCCCATCAGATAGTTGTAGTATATAGTGATTGGTTGGTTCAGGGCCATGGCCAAACATTGAAATATCTACTACTTGTAGATGGGGTTGTAGGTCTAAGTTTCCATCAGTGATCATCTTAATTGCATTCTTAGTCAAAGAAATCATTGTAACGAGTGACCAAACTAGTCCTTGCAAAAAAGTAAATTGCAAGTGGCAACTATTACTTACATATTAAATCATACTTTGTGAAGTAGAAAACGAATATGTTGTATAGAAAACATAATGAAGCTTACTAAGTTGATAGTAAATGAAGGACACAATCTAGTTAATTGAGACCATGCAAGCACTAGTTGAAATAGAGGTGCTTAGAAAATTTACATAGTGTACAACAAATTTGGAAGAATACCTGTAAATGTGATTGCGAATAGTTTTGTTTATCAAAACAGTGGCTTTTTGAATTTAACTTGTTGCATTTATAAGATCAAAAAATAGAAAAGGTAGTGAGTTAAAAAATTAAAATGAACCATATAATTTTAACCTATATTGGCCAACATTAAATTGCGTTGAGTCTAAGTAAATAATGAACCCAAACTAAAGATCAAGACACTTTGAAATACAACTTTGTAGCTATAAGGAAGATATATGGTGTTTTTTTTTTTTTGGTGAACCTTTATTATGAGAAAATGTGTTGTGCGTTGTACGTGTTTCTTTTGTATGGTAATTTAATATACTATAGTGTGGTATATTTTAAAACAATGAATCTAGTTTAAGATAATACCGTTGTTGGAGAGGGTTTGGGTTTGAGGAAGAGATTCAAATATTATCGTTCTTCTAAGTTAATAAATTGTAAGGAATGTAAGTAGGTCAAAAGAACAATGCTTGAAGAAGACATAATATTATGTAGTTGAACGAACAAAGCTGCAATATTATAACAATAGTACATAGTATATGTCTATATTTATGAAGCACAAGTGTATTACATGGTGTTGTAGTAGGTTGCATCTAACCTTACATTTCTTGTTGAGATTTATAAAATAGCCTAAAGTGTATTACATGGTAATGTACTGGGTGATGCAATGTATTTTCGATGCAATGCCAAATGCCTTGTTCATAGCATATCCGACCTTACATTTCTTGTACGGATTTACAAAATAGCCAACTATGCATAAGTTGGTAGAAGTCGTACATACATGATTAACTCAAACACTATATACACATTTATAAACTGAAAGTGTATTAGGCATCATTCAGATAATTCTGGAATGCTTCTTTTATGTAGATAGAGCCACCTTGTGCGTACAACTCATTTGCTTTCATCTCACGAAGGAACATGGAGAAGGAACCCAACTTTGCACAAGTTTTGTGGAATTCTCGTGATGTTATTTCCATTGATTGAATGTCACTTTCTTTTACACTTTGCATGTTTTGAACAGTGGCCCTCGCTTGTTGGAGCAAGTCAAGGCAACTAACTGTAATGGCATTTGCAAAATCTTGTACCAAGCTTGTAGAAGCGCTATTCGAATTGACTAATGGTGTTGAGTTGGTTGACACAGTGGGGAGACTTGAGCTACTTGAGATTTCAATAATATCATTGTGTTGATGGAGATTGTCCAAAAGATATATGGTGTGTTATTTTTTTTTTTGGTGAACCTTCATTATGAGAACATGTGTTGTATGTTGTACATGTTTCTTTCATATGGTAATTTAATATACTATAGTGCGATATATTTTAAAACATTGAATATGTTCTAAGATAATACCGTTGGTGGCGAGGGTTTGGGTTTGAGGGAGAGATTCAGATATTGTCGTTCTTCTAAGTTAAAAAATTGTAAAGAATGTAGGTAGACCAAAGGAACAATGCTTGAAGGAGACATATAATTTGATGTGATTGAACAAACAAAGTTGCAATAATATAACAATAGTACATAGTATATGTTTATATTTATGAAGCAAAAGTGTATAACATGGTGTTGGAGTAGGTTACATCTAACCTTACATTTCTTGTCAGGATTTACAAAGTAGCCAAAATCATATTACATGGTAATGTAGTGGGTGTCGAAATGTATTTTCGATGCGAGGCCAAATGCCTTGTTCATAGTATATCTGACCTTACATTTCTTGTACGAATTTACAAAATTGCCATCTACGCATAAGTTGGTAGAAGTTGTACATGGTTAATTCAAACACTATTTACAAATGTATAAATTGAAGGTGTATTAGACATCATTTAGGTAATTCTGGAATGCTTCTTTTATGTAGGTAGAGCCGCCTTGTGCGTAGAACTCATCTGCTTTCATTTCGCGAAGGAACGTAGAGAAGGAACCCAACTTTGCACAAGTTTTGTGGAATTCTTGTACTGTTATTTCCATTGATTGAATGTCGCTTTTTTGTACACTTTGCACGTTGTGTACAGTGGCCTTCGCTTGTTTTAGCAAGTCAAGGCAACTAATTGTAATCTCATTCGCAAAATCTTGTACAAGGCTTGTAGGAGCGTTATTCCAATTGATTGATGGTGTTGAGTTGGTTGACACAATGGGGGAACTTGAGCTACTCGAGATTTCAATAATTTCATTGCATTGATGTAGATTGTCCATACCTGAGTGAACTATAATATTTTCAATTACTTTACTTTAAAATAAATACGTCTAACCTTCAAATATAAAATTTACTCCAATGAAATTATAATACTACTTAAAAAAGAAAATAAATGAATAGATATATTACTAATTTAACAACTCTTAATAGATATATTGCTATTTTTCCTATTAAATTCCAACAATTTGACCAAATTTAAATCTAAGCATTTTAAACTATACAATTCGTAAATGAAAGCTAACTTTACTAACTAATTACTAAAGTTGATTTATTTGAAATTTATGGCTCCTTCCTTAAAATATATTATTATAACTTTACTAATTAACAATTAAAGTGGATTCTACCACAATAATTTATTAGAAAATGTAATTTATAATCCATGCCATACAAAACTAGTATATTTAAATGTACAAATATGCAAAGTTGACCTTAAATCTTAAAAAGGAAAATATTTTAATATACAAATATACAAACATTACATTTAATTGTAACTATATTTATTATATATGATTTAATGTTCACAATTTTAAAAAATATTGTGCATTAATCATGTATTATACTATATGTATATTTCATTATTTATATTACAAAATATAATTATAAATATATCTATAATATTATTTAAAAAAATAATTTACACGATGTAAGATATTAATAATATTCATCTTGTAAATTATAATATTTAATGCTATCATATCTTAATAAAGATATATGACCTTATTTATATATTAGAATAAAGATATATTTTGACTTATTTAAATAGAACCTTAAATAATTTAAAGCTTAAGCCTTAAACCATGTTTATCATTATTATAATATTATTAGATAATAAAATGATAGTTGATATTTTCAAAATAAAATTAAAATAAATGCAAGAATTGAGGGACAATAAATAAGAGGGGATAAAATTTAAAATAAATTCAAAAACAGAAATAGACGTAAGACTGAAGAAGAAAATGACAAGAAAAGAAACGGGAATAGATGGGGCAAAAGTTGGAAAAATCAAGAAGTTGGTCATTCATGCATGAAAATGCAGTAGTAGCAGCAGCAGTGAAGAATGGAAGTTGAAAGCAATCAAAAGGAGATTGGGAAGAAAAGAGAATAGTTAATCGCTTGTTTTTGCATGGAGGTGTCTCTATATAATTGGATATTTGAGTTGAAATTTCAAAGCTTAGATTTTGTTTGGGGCATCTAGGTATGAGTTGGAAAGACAGCCTACAATGAGAAAGCTCTCAAGCAACAAGACAGTTAGAAGGGTATGTGTGAGATGAGGAAATGTGAAATTGAGAGCTCTGAGGCTGGACATGGGTAACTACTCGTGGGGGTCAGAGGCTATTACTAGGAAGTCAGGTATATTGGATGTGGTTTACAATGCATCCAACAACGAGCTTGTCAAGACACAAACTCTGGTGAAGAGTGCTATCGTTCAGGTTTATCGATCACAGCTAAAAAAAGAATGAATTGAATACATCTATTTTTTTTATCCATTGATATTAATTGTTATTTTACTGTTTTATAGGAAAATAAATAAAATGACCTACCAACCGGCCACGTGCCTTACTAAGTTCCATTTATTTTACTTTTGGAGAGGATTTTTGTTTTAAAAACGAATAAACATGGCAGATGCTTTGGGGATAGTTGGACGTGGTATTCTGTAGAACACTTAACGTGCCTTGTCTATTCTTCCACATTTTGCATACATTCCTAGAGCTGAAGGCAGATGGCAGTTGAAATGATAACATATGACCCAAGAAAACCCTTACTCTCTCCTTCGATGGTTGTTTATATTGTCTTCTAAAGCTCCCATTTCAGCAATCCTTGGATGCATTTTTTGTTATGTTTGTTCTCATTCTGCGCTTGTTTTGCTTCACTATCTTTGGCTTCAGCGTCACCGATTTCTGTCATGTTTTTTCTCATTTTTCTCTTGTTTTGCTTCAATGTCTTTGCCTTCAGCGTCACCAACAAGGGCATGGGATAGGCCATTCTAGGTAGATGTGCTATAGCTAGAGGGGTACATCTATATGGAGAGTCTCATTATACAAATCAATTGAGAGAATTGGAAAGGGACATTGCTCCACTCTGGCTAGACAGAAGACTTGTTTGCACGTCCACCAGGTTGCATTTTCACCTCTTTATTTACTGCCACTCTTCAATAATTTTAAATTACATAGTAGAAAGCTACAGGAATGAAATTATTCTTAAATGGCGTCATATGCCTCTGGTGACAATTGACCCTAGATCTCTGCTTATCTTAGAGAGCCAAGGTAGAAATAAAAGTGACTGTAACAGTCATGAGAAAAGTCGAGGCATAGATAGCCCGAGGTGTTCTTTGAACCAGTAAAGAGGGTGATTGTAGAAGACTTGAGAATAGATGACACAATGTGTATGATCTCAGTTACCTAGTTTTGTATGCAGAAATAAAGATTTTTTTTTTTTGTTTGTATCAAATTCTAAATTGTCAGAAATTCATTATAGGAACTTAATATATAGATTCAAAAGGAGTGCAAGAATTGTTGGTAAACAAGCAGAAGCGTGTGCAAAAGAGTACCATGGGTTGAAAGAGTTCCTGTTGCTGCTATGCTCTCTGCCTTTGTCGCCTTATAATGCTTCTAGTAGTAACTGTCTGTAATACTCTCTGTAGAAGTTGTTGTTTTTAATACTAACTCGCTACTTCCTTTTTGTAGGGGCATTGGGTGGTGGCATTCATTCATCTCTATGAATGTATTTAACAACATTAAATGTGGCAGAAGCAAGTTTTACGAGCCGAGGAGACATCCAAACACAGGTGAAGTTAGATATTTCATCTAACTGAGCCATTTCTAACAACTGTACATTGGATTTTTTACCGGAGTAAATGGATGGGACATGTCGATCAATTGCAATAGGTGTAGATTTGACCGGAATAAATGGATGTGACATGTTCATCGCAGGCAGATGCTGATAGAAAGTCCTGGAGAGAGTTCTAGAGATGCCACCACTAGGAAGATGGTGTTAGAAAGTCTTAAAGACAGTTCTAGAGACACCACCACTGCATTTAATGCATTAAATTTGCATTTTAATCAAACCGTTGGTTGTTTCATCAAAACAATAGTAGTATGATGGTGTGAGACAGGTTTTGTGTGAAAGCTCACACCATATATAGCCTATCAGCTAATTAAAGTGAAAATTACGACTTAGATCCTAATAATGAAATTATATTTTAACATTACGACATCATCCTTTACTCTATGTATAATTTTTGGATTTTTTATTATATTTTAACATTACGACATTCTTTACCCTACATATATTTTTTAGATTTTTTATTTCCATTTTTTCATTTTTTATTTTCATTCCGGGGTGTTTAAATGAAAATGGGAGCAACAGAGGCATTTAAATGAAAACAGGGATTTAAAAATATTTTTCCAGCAAACTTCGCTCATTTTGTGCATGAAATCACACAAGTTTTTTAATTATAAATATTTAAATTTTAGTTATTTTTATGTATTAGAAATTATTAACTATAAATATAATCTAATTAAAATATAATATATTTTTATATAATATTTTATATTTTATAATAAATTAAAAAATATTTCACATATTAATCATATATTATGTTTATATTTAATTACTACTTTTTATAAATAAAGTATATACTATATAGGATATTTATATTTAATATTACATTATTATATAAATAAATATAATTTATTTTTTTAATAAATTTAATATACTTTAAAATAATACATTTAACAAATATTAAACATATAACATATTAAATATTTTGATTAGTATTATATGTAAAAAATATAACATATAGTATATCTTAAATTATATTTAGATCTAATAATATTTATTATATATAACATAATCTATAATAATAAATATAATTCAAAATGCTATATTAGATTTATATAATAAATAATTTGGTTTATAATATATAATGCTATATTACATAACAATATAATAGATTAATATAATAATGACATAAATAATATATATTTATATAATAATATAATAGTTAATACATAAAATTTAAAAAATAATATAATAATATTATTCTATAATTAATTTTTTTTATAAAAAGTAATAATAATATTAAAATCATTTTTTAAATGACCTATCAATTGATCTCATTTACTAAATATATATTATATTTTTAACAAAATTATTAAATATATATATAAATAAATAAATTATTATTATATTTTAAAATTATATATATATAAAATTACAATTATGTGAAAAAATATACCAAAATATATCCTAATTGACCTTCCACACTTCTTCGGCGTACCCATTGCACACTAAAGTGCAATAGCTAGTTATAAAAAATAATCTAGAGGTCTTTAAAGCATTACTAAGGCTTATTTTGTTTGAAATATCTTTTATTTTTATTTATTTTTATCATAGTTCTTTTGTATATATATAAATATTTTGAGAGTATAAAAGAAGTTTGATTTGCATTCATTGTGTTTGGAGTTAGGATACCAAGCATAAAAATATATTTTATTCTCTTGACCTTATGTAGCTACTACTATTTTCAACATATTTTATCAAAATATTTATGGAGTTTGTTGAACCCCTGGAATATTGAGAGGGAGGGTGAATCAGTATTCTTTGAAACCACTTAAACATTTAAACATTCATTCCACATAGCATATTCAATTTGCAGTAGAAAAGGAAAGCATGAAAGCAACCATCAACATCACATAACACATGAACACTAGATTTTTACATGGAAACCCCAAAATGGGAAAAACCATGGTGAGGATTAGCTCACAATATATTATAACTGATTATAAGATATTACAAAATTACTCACTGTAGGTGGACTCACTGCCCATAGAAAGAAGAAAAGGTAGAAGAGAGAGGTGGCTCACAACCAAAATATGAACTATTACAAATGCATCTATAACATGTTGGGATATAGTTCCATTGAAGCTCAATATACCAATTTCACACACTTCATACTAATTTGCACTAACATTTTGCTATGCTTTGCATTCACCTTACAGTCACACAATTTGCATTAACTGTACATCACCTTTTTTACCATCACCAAAACACCAAAAAAGATCTTACATATATATCTGCTTTATCTAGAAAACACCTACAACACCAATTTGGTCGGCCTAAATAGATGTATTATACAAAATATAACATGTTGGATCAACATACACACATACATGCTTTGCACTATGATTCAAAACTTATAACAAGTCCAAATAGGTTGGCATGGACCTATAATAGCTCACATATAATGGATCAATACTTCTCAAAACTCCACAATACCCAAAATTTATTAGGTCGACATCAGTAAGACCTAACATCAAAATTCATCAACTGTTCAACCTCAAACCAACATGTGGACCTCAAAACTTCATGCCACTTGGAATATAGGTGCTACTAACACCTGTTAACATCTCCATAATTCTACAAATCCAAATACCAATCCGCGAAGAGATGTGGATCCTCCAAAACATACATATTGTACTGGTAACACTGTAATTGCCATACTAGAACTTTTGTCATTCATATCTTCAACACCAGAAACTGAAACACTATGAAACTCTGGATTTAGACTCTTCTAACATCCAACAAAGTTACCCCAAAATCACAGAGCGATATTCTACACAACAAACCAATGTAGACCAAAATACCAAATGTCTTGTACACCGAGTTATATGTTTTGACACTTAGTCAATTTCTCACTTCAACTATCTTCACCAGATCAAACCTCGTAAAATTTCACTTGATAATCATCATTAAACATGCTCAAGCTATACAAATTGGTCTACATTGTGATCTTCATACCGAAATACAATGTTGACATCAATGACAACACTGAACCGCACATACTATACAACTTATAATCCATGCTCATGTTGTCGGTAATCATATCAATGACAATCTTCTTATTCCTCCAACAATCTCCCCCTTTGTCATTGATGGCAACATGCCAAAATTTTCTCTCTGAAACTACTCTCCCCCTTTGAAATCAAGGGAAAAGGGCACAAAATATGCTTCTTCATATACCAAAACTCCCCCTGATGGATATGTGTATATATATACAAGAATAACAAGCTAAAAACTTTATGACTCCCCCTAAGGGTGCTATTTACACTGGAAAATTGTCCTATACCATCTACATATGTACACTAAAATCTGAATAATAAATTGAAATGTATAAAAGAAAATACAATCACCCAGAAGAAGTGTTTGACTCATGCAGCTTCTCAAGGTGAGTTTGCCACTCATGCTTTCCTTCTTCCCAACTCTTCTTGGCTAGGCCAAGCATTCTGCTCTAGGTCTCAAATTCCATCAAGAGTTCTTCACCATCATCCAAAGTGATGGGTACCGGATTTAGCTTTGAAGCTTTGTCGGCACTCAACAAGGCACTGGAAATAGATATGAACTTAGTGTTCACTAGATCCTCAAGATGACCAAACTACATTATAATCTTTTATTTCTGAACTTGCAATTGGAAGAATTTCTCATCCAGGTTCTTTATTGTGGACCTTGTGCTTCCATCCAAATCTTGTATAGGATCATAAGTATTAAAAGCTTTATCTATTTAGGACTCAATTGAGTCCATCTCATCTTTTATGCTCTTTATAGAGCTTAGTCATTTCATGCAAAACTGAAATAATACTTTGGCTTCCACCAAGCAATCCTATACACTTTTGAGATTATTCTAAAAAAAATTGTATGTGGTGGGACACTTCTCAGTTATTTCCATCAATATATTCTCATTCATCTTTGTGTCTATCTCCTTCTCCAACTTAGCTTTCAATCCACTAGAATACATTTTGAAAGAATCAAGAAAATATTTCAGACTCTACATTGGATAGAGAGTTATCTATACCTCAAGTATGCTCTCCTAAAGAATCTTTACCACCTCCTCAATTATCTTTGCACTTTATGATGAGTCTCTAGAATTTCTTTCTAGGTAGAAGCATGGAAAGCATCACCTAGTTGAAGCTTGTACAGTGGAGAGATTTTGTCCATGTCCATTTGCCCCTATTGCATTGGAAGTCGCAATAACTGGGCGGACACTATTGGTTGAAATTGGAGTTGCATACTTCACAAGATTTTCAAGGGATCTCTAGAGGAATCAAAGGATTCTCCAACTGACTTTGCTTTATCTTCTACAACAATTTTCTTCAAATCATTTTCTTTGTCACCAGTATTAACTAGTGTTTCCACATCCTTCTTCTCCTTAGACTTCTACTCATCACTCTTTTTTGTATTTATAGACACATCTTCACTAGTAGATTGATCCTTGTTATCTAGAGGCATGTTTGTCTCTGGGTGGCCTTGAGTATCTTTTGCATTTGCCTCGAATACCAAAGGAGGTGTGTTATTTCTTGTGAGTACATCCTCCTTCTGAGCTTCAATAGCTTTTTCTTTTGCAGTGATGTTTTCTCCTACTAGAGGAGCATTATCAGTTACATCTTCACCTGCAACATCTTCTCTGGTAACATTCTCCTCACCTGTAATGTTCTCTTTAACTATTTCTTCCACTTCTGGAAGAACATTATACTGCACATTTCTTTCTTCAATTTCATGCTCATGTTGAGCATCCTCTTGTTGTGCTTCTTTTGCAATATGTACATCTAGGGAAGCCATAATATCATGCAATTCTTTTGTACTGTCTGGAGTCATCTCTAATCTTTTTTCCAAATCAAAAATTTCTTCCACAAACTCATTCTAGAGCCTCTCAAGATCATTTTGATTTCTTCCCATAAGGGTGGTAACCTTTTGCTTAGTTTGAAATTCACTATTATACACTTGAGCCAATGTGGCTTTATTTTCATTTGATAGAGGTGCACTAATCTTTTCCAAAGAAAATGCTCTCAACTTTTCCTTTTCATCCATTGCCTCATGTCTTCCTGCGTATAATACGTTCTTTAGTTCTTCAAGCAATTGCTTCTCAATATTCTTCATATTAACTTCAAAAGTAATAATATACTTTACAATAGCTTCTTCAATGGTAGCCTTATTTACCTCATCCACAATAGTATATAGAGCTACATTTTCTCCTAACATCTCATGCTCGACAATCCCATTGAACAAGGCATCAAGTTTCATAGGGATATGTTCCCTCACCAAAGTCTTTTTCTTCTTCTTCTTCTTGTCTTTTGGTGTTTGCTTCTTGCTAGAATCTACTTTCTTTTCTCTCGTGTGGATCACAAAGGCTTGTTTTTCCTTTTCTACCTATGCTTCATCATCTAATCCATAATGTCAATATTTTGCTTCTTTGTACTTGCTTCACCTTGTGAATCTTCTGCTTTCCTTTTCTGGACCAATTATGGTCCTTCTTTTTCTTCCTCATCTTCTACATTTACTCCCATGTATTTTTCCCTTGTAGCTTTTTTCTTTGTCGTTCTTCTCACAGGGCATGTTGTTTGGTGTGTTGCTGCAACAACCTTTTCTTTTTCAATCCCTTTTTTTTGTTTCACCAAAGGTGTTTTCTCCTTTACCGAAGCACTCATGGATTCTTTTCTTTTCTCCCCTGTAGCAGGCTTAGTCTCAAAGGACTTTGGGGAAACCAGAGGAGTGGTAGTTGTTCTACTAGATCTCCTTTTGCTAGATAAACCTATTAGAGCATCAGACATAGCTTTAGCCTTCTCTATGTCCTCCTTCAGTCCAAATGCATTTGCAATTGTTGTAGTCATCTTCTCAATAGTCTTCTTTATTTGTTTTTGCCTTTGATCCATGTGCACCTTCATGGATTTCTCCTCATAAGTTCCATACCTCTCTTCAAAGGTGTTTCTTGGCTTTCTCAACATAGATTCTATTGAGCCCATGATTTCATCATTTGTAATCTCATATCCCATCTCTAGGATCTAAACAGTCATAGGCTCAATAACCTGTATGATGCAACAATCTTTGGTAACAAGCAAAGTGATGTCATTTTTGTACTTTTCTACCATGATTTTTGGTATCCTCTCTCTTGCCTGCATATTTTCTTGAAAAGTTTTGAAGAACTCCCAAAGGGCATTCTTCTATGCTTTAAGTCTCCCAACCTCATCAAATAATCTATGATCTGATGGGTTATAGGTCTATCCTTTAGCCACACAATGTTTCTTGTTCCAGGAACCTCATTCAAAAAGTAGAATAGTAAACAAGCAATAAAAGTGCCAAACTTGAAAGCATACTTAGAGTCCTTTGTCTTCTACATATTTTCTAGAAGTTGTTGTCTCAACAACTCACAAAGATTATAGTATTCACCCTTCTTAACCATCTCATATGCAGTGTTGATGGTAGTTGCTAATACTGAATTTTCCATGTTAGTGAAGTATATTTTGTATCCAATCATCATTTAAGCATACTTCATTGCTAGGTTTATGATGTCCTTTATTGTTAATTCCCTTCTATCATACTTCGCTCACGTTCACTCCATCACAATTTCATTTTTCACTGATTTGAGAACCAGAGCTAGTTCAGTTGAGCACAATCCTGTGACAACCCTAATTGCCTCTTTTTTCATCAAATGCGGTATGTCCAACCAGAGGAACTTGTCATGAATATAGCTCATGGCATATCTCATCCACTCATCTACATAGAAAAATATGGGGAACTTGTTCTAGACATTAAGTTTCTTCTCTGCCAAAACCTCAAGCTCTAATTTCAACTCAAAATCATCTTTGGTGAGTTCTTTGTACCATACATCACTCAGCTCTATATGATTGTATTCTTCCATCTTAACATGAATATATTCCCTAACATCTTCGGTGTGCAAAACACCATACAAGATGTCCAAAAATGCACCATCCGGATCATCCACCAGAGATTTGTCAAGATGCCTTTTAAATTTAGTGTGGGGACGATCTGTAACCTCTACAACTTGTGGTGTAAATATTTTTGTAACAAATTGAAATCACTTCCTAAAACTAGGGCAAATGGAAACTATAAATTCCTTTGAATCACTTTTGGCTAGGGTTTAGCTTGTACCAAATCTCAATCAGTTCGATCACTTCACAAGTTGTTCTTTCACTACTCTTCTCTTCTCAAATGCTTGTTTGCAAAATATTTTAATTAAGTGAAATCACTTATAACCCTTTTTGAAATTGACCTGATACACAACTTGAAAAGCTAGTAAAAACTCTAACTGTATGCACAGTCAACTTCAAATGCTTCACAAACTTCCGCAATTTAATATTTTCCACTGGTTCTTTCTCCAATAGGTCAAGCATATTGACCCACACCTCATATCCACATGTTGAAGCATCAACATTATTTATTTCGCAAGGGATAAAAGATTTTATGCTAATGCTCTCTCTGAGCCAAAGCTCTTGATTTAGTTTTCGGAGGAAACATCTACACCAAATGTTGGTACAAACTCAACATTAACCTCACTGTCTTCCTTCTTTTTCCAAATCTTATCCATCTCTTTCTTCATCTCTACTAGATCAACCTTTTTCACTGAATCATTCTTCTTTATTAGATTGTTCTTCTTCACATTCTTACTTCTGCAAAACTTAGAGATATGTCTAGGTCTATTACAATTGTAACATATGACATTCTGTTGAACAAGCTTGCTTCCATTCATTCTAGATGTACATTGATTAGCTTTATGCTCAAATCCATTGCATGCATAATAAAAGCCATTAAAATATTGAACCCTCATACCATTGTTATAGTCATTCTTCATTTGACTTCTACATTCATTAGCCTTATGACCAAATCTCTTGCATGTAAAGCACTGACCAAAAAAAGATTGAACATTCTGATTCATTATGCTTCTACATTCCATAGCTTTATGTCCAAATTTATTGCAAGAATAACAAAAACCATTAAAAAATGGGTACCTTTGTGTATTTGGTTGTCTGATAGGTGGTCTTTTGAAGTCTCTCCTTTGATTTTGGACCTATTTTCCATTTATCTTCTTGTCCTTAGTCTTCTTTTGTTCAATGCTCTTTTCAATAGTTGGTGTCTAATTTGCTTTTGAATTTTCACCTTTCTCAAACCCTAATCCTTCTTTGTCTCTAGATCCTTTTTGATTTGCAATCATTTCATCAAGCTTTGTGGAACTCATCTTGAATTTGTCTTCATGACTCTTTTCTTTCTCAAGATTTGATCTCAAGGTCACAACTTCTTCTTCAAGCTTTGAACATTCCTTAGATTTTCTTTTCACTATGACATTCAAACATTCTTCAATTCTCTTTCCTTCTTCAACTTGCTCTTTCAAATAGGTAATTATTTCATTAGCTTGCTTCAACTGCTCATTGACCTCCTTATGTCTTTCCCTAAACTTCTTGATTTGCTCTCTCAACTTTCTGATACATTCATCTCCTTCTTTGACATTTTCCTTTAGATCTTTGTTCTCACTTTCAGTCCTTTCCAGATCTTCAAGGGTTATTTTGAGTTCTCCATTCATGTCAACCATGCACTCTTCTTCTGTAAACCCAACAATAGGTATCTCTTCTAGAGGAGTAGAAAATATTCTAATAACCATGTGTTCAACCTTCAAGATCTTCCCCAAGTGGTTAATCTCCTTCCAAGGAACCAAGCTCTAATACCAATTGTTGAACACTCAAAATACTGAAAGGGGGGGTGAATCAGTATTCTTTGAAACCACTTAAACATTTAAACATTCATTCCACATGGAATATTCAATTTGCAGTAGGAAAGAAAAGCATGAAAACAACCATCAACATCACATAACACATGGAAAACCCAAAATGGGAAAAACCACAGTGGGGGTTAGCTCACAATATATTATAACTAGTTATAAGATATTACAAAATTACTCACTGCAGGTGGACTCACTGTCCTAATGGACTTGCTGCCCACGGAAAGAAGAAAATATAGAAGAGAGAGGTGACTCACAGCCATAATTTGAACTGTTACAAATGCATCTACAACATGCTCGTATATAGTTCCATTGAAGCTTAATATACCAACTTCACACACTTCATACTAATCTACACTAACACTCTACTCTACGAGCTGCATTCACCTTATAGTTACATAATTCGCATCAACTGTACATCACCTTTCATTACCATCACCAAAACATTGAAAAATATCTTACATATATATCCGCTTTATCCACAAAACACCTACAACATCAATTTGGTCGACCTAAATAGATGTATTATACAAAATATAACATGTCAGCTCAACATACACACATACACGCTTTGCATCATGATCCAAAATTTATAACAAGTCCAAATACGTTGGCATGGACCTATAGTAGCTTGCACATAAAAAATCAATACTTCTCAAAACTCCACAATACCCAAAACTTATTAGGTCAACACTGATAATGACCTAACATCAAAATTCATCAATTGTTCAACCTCGATCCAACATGCATACCTCAAAACTTTATGCCACTTGGAATATAGTCACTACTGACACCTATCAACATCTCCACACATCTGCAAATCCAAATACCAATCCGTGAAGAGATACAGATCCTCCAAAACATACATATTGTACTGGTAACACTGTAACTACTAGACTAGAACTTCTGTCATTCATATCTTCAACACTAGAAACTGAAAAAACTATGAAACTCTGAATTTAGAATCTTCTAACATCCAACAAAATTACCCCAAAACTGTAGAGCGGGATTCTACACAACAGACCAATGTAGACCAAAATATCAGATGTCATGTACACCTAGTTACCTATTTTGACACAGTCAATTTCTCACTTCAACTTTCTTCACTAGATCAAACCTTCTTGCAAAATTACACTTGATTATCATCTTTAAACATTCTCAAGCTATACAAACTGGTTTGTATTATGATCTTCATACCAAAATACAATGTTGACATCAATGACAACACTGAATTGCATACTATACAACTTATACTTGTACTCCATGCTCATGTTTCTGATAATCATATCAATGACAATCTTTGTATTCTTCCAATAGAATTACCATCTATTTTTTATTAGATTGGTGTTGTAATTCAAGTACCCATGTTGGGCCCTTTATAAATTCAAGACAATTTCTTTATTTTTAGTCATCTTTGTCTATCATACCAAATTTTATCAAAATAGTTGAGCCTTGTGTTTATTTATTCATATGAGGATAAAAATCCTTGAGTTTTAAAACCAAATAATGAAATCCCTTTAATTTCTTAATGCAATTTCATCTATTGATTGCATTTCTATTGAAAGCATATGAGTTGTAGAGATTGTGACAATATTATGAAGCAAGAACTTGCTAGTTTAAAGATTTAGTTTGTAATTTTTCAATTTTATTGGTGTTATTATAATTTATATTGTGTATCAATATTTTTAAATATATTTTATTATAATGTAGCATCTCCAATATTTTAGTGAATTTCTAAATTCATAGTTGCATATTCATTCATCAATTTGGTGTAATTATGTGTAAATTTACATTAATTAAATTGACTATTTCTCACCATATGATATCACCTTACCGTAGTTGGATATTAGTGATCAAAAAGTGATAAAAATTGCTTTATATGATTTTCTATAGGTTTCATAAGAGTTTCATTTCATTTTTTAATTAAAACTAGTTGTTTGAGCATAGGAATACATGTCTAATCTTCAAATATATTTGAGTGAAAACTCTTTTAAACTATTGTGGCTATTTCAAATTTTTGAATATTTATATTTAATCATAAAATATTATTTAAGTGTTTTAGTTATAAGAATACTATAATAAATTTTTCATTAGGTTTATTAAAATAGTATCAAAGCTTCTATCTTACAAACCCACACATTCAAATTAGTGGTTGATGATTCTTAGTGAGAAAGAAATCAAATATCTTAAAAGAGAGCAAAATATTTTTTATTTTTCAATAAAAAAAAGATAAATATATTAATTTTAAAATTTGAAAAATTTACATAAAGATTTCCAAACACCAATTGTACTCATTAAATCCCAAAGAGTAAAAATCCAAGGAGGTTTACTACAAATGCACAACCTTGAGGACTTAGAGGAACTCACAAAAGCAAAAAGGCTCAAAAAACATAAATAAAAAGATAAACCATCAACCCAAATCATTCTAAAGGAGTTTTAAAAGTTGAAGAGATTGATCTAAAGATAGGGGCCAGTCTATAAAATTTTAGTTAATGATTAACATCAGATGCCCATTTAGCCAAATAATCAACAACAATATTCCACTCTTAGAATATGAATAAAATAGCTGAAATCAAAATTTCACGATAGGTAAAGAATGTGCTCCACATACAAAGAAAACCTCCAAAAAGAATTAAAAAAAAAATTATTTAGAAGGGAAGCCAAAATCACGGAATCCATCTAACATGTAACATTTTTCTAGCCTAATTCACAAGCTTTCTCCACAACCACAAGAACAACCTAAGCCTCCATTTGATTACTAATACTAATCCCCATAGTTGAAGAGAAAAATGAGTAAACTAACCCAACACTATCTCTCCCAAC
This sequence comes from Sequoia sempervirens, assembly GCA_007258455.2. Lineage (NCBI taxonomy): Eukaryota > Viridiplantae > Streptophyta > Pinopsida > Cupressales > Cupressaceae > Sequoia > Sequoia sempervirens. The sequence goes on from VDFB02072274.1 coordinate 61,334,350, forward strand.
TCCACCAATCCCTACACCACCTGGATTACCTCATGAAGAACCATCCTTATAAAAATTCCCAACATAGGAGGAGGCCATTTACTAGCTCTATGCACCTTATTCAAGAAAATTTAATCATAAAACTAGGAATAGAAGGAATATTATAATACCCCAAATCTAACTTCTTTAAAATCATATTGTCCAACGTAGATAGGACTATGTTACACCCCATTGTTAATTTATCAAATACTTTAACCTTTATGTGCAAATATGGTTTTAATATATGATTATGTCATAATGATATTTGATGGTTGAGTGAAATGTATTTGCAATGTGATGAAACTATTTATAAATTCTTTAATGATGCTTAAGTTGTATGGTGAATATAATATGTATGCTATTAGCTAACTAGAAACATGTTGCTCTAAGTTGGATGTAGGAAACTTCAAACCCTCCAATGGGGGAGGGAGATTATCACCCAGGATAAGAGATTTGTGTTTGGAATGTTTGGTATTGTTATCTGAGTAGACACACACACTCACTTACATAGGCTAATGGAATCTCGTCAAGTCAATTTGAGTTTCGTAATGGTAAGTCTTGAACCTAAGTCGATAGGGTTGTGAGTCGTTAGGGAAAATTATGCTTTTGTCATCTTTGATCCTCCTTGACCATTTAATTAAATTAAATTAAAATGAAAATATTCTTTATAAGCAGAGTATATAACATGTATTGTATATTTGAATAATATATATGAATATATATATATATATATATATATATATATATATAAGATGAAGCATATATATGGATGTATATATATATATATATATAAGATGAAGCATATATATGGATGTATGTAGGTATGAATATATGTAGATAATAATATTTACATGTACGAGCATACATATATACATATATGTATATGCAAAATAAATAAATGAAATGTATATGTATATATATTATCATATATATAATTATATAATATATTTTAAATGATTTTGAAAGCCATGATAAGTGGTTGATATGCCACATGTATACAAGGTATATGGAAAACATAATAGAGAGTAGAGTGGTCACCCAACATAGGCGCCACCATATGCATTTATCAAATTTTCATCATTGTCATGTAGTGGTTGAATGTTACACTTTCTAAGTTGTTTAAATAGCCACGTAAAGGTGGTGACATGGAGGATATTATTTGTGTGCTTCTATTTTTGTGCAGCCCATGACTTGGGTGTTAGAAAATGATAGGTGAACAACAATAATAGAAGCTTAAAATAGCTATAAATCAGATCTAATGTTCAATGTTAACCATGTGGAGTTTAAATCAACTATAACAATGAAATGCAACAATGCAAAGCAGAACACATAACACAATGTTTAATGTGGAGATACCCTTTTAGGAAAAAAAATCCACCAAATAATAGATGAATAGATTGTATTAACAACAAATATGTTTACAATACATCCACTCTAACTCCTCTTCAATCCGACAACATTTGTGTACCTATAAAACATCTCATACTATCTCCAACTCAAACCCTCAATATATAGACTCATGGGGGCTCAAAATACCACCATAAAACAATACCATGGGTGAAAAAAAGGTTTGGAAATGCCATGGTTAAAATCCATTCAACCCCTTACATGCTAAACATGGTCTCTTACATGACATTGCACCCTCTTACAAGTCGTCATAAGAATCCCTAGAAAATAGGAGATGCTCTTACATGCGTCATAAACCATCAATAGCTATGCAAAGATTCTCTTAAGCGTGTCATATATGATTCTCACGTCCTGTTGGTTCCAAAAATTACAAATTGAAAATCCTAAGAGTATGTCAGGCTCTATGGTCAAATTTAAAAATGTTTTGGCCAACGGACATAATCCACCAAGATGGTTGGAATTCCATGCACTTCAGGTTCTACTAGACCTAGGTGGGTGTACCTTGATTACTAATGATGTGATTTACTTTGTTCTGGTTTTAAGTAGATTAAATGTGGTTTAATTAAATTGTTTTTCCTATCTACTTCAATATGGCATGGGAGTTTTGAAATAGATAACTTGAAAACTAACTTCTACTTCTACTCCTACTGTTGTTTCTATAACTGAAAACTGGAAATATGTGAATAAATATCTGTGAAATATGGTTTTAATTAAAATGGATCAGTGACTTATTCTACTAGGCAATGGAGTCAAGATGTAAATGATGTATGTGTCCTCCTTGGCTTAACTCAAATTGTTTAGCACTTTCAAATGTTTATACCTTGTATAAACGTGCAAGGTTGTTAGTTACCAGGCTCTTCTTACAAATCCCAGTGATGTCTCCCCAGGTTATTGTGACTATTTGAAAGAATTTTAATTCTTGGCAGAAACCAATTAAAAGGAATCACTTAAAAGGAATTTAATTCTTTCTTGCAGAAACCAATCAACATGAATCACACAAAGGCAACAAATATGTCTTGACAAATTAAACATATGCCTAATACATTCAATTTGAATAAAAATGGAAAACCACTATGGAGACAACAAGATAACTTCTATGAATTAACATCAAAAAGCAATGGAACACCAGAATTGCAGCCACCAAATCATAATTTCTTCTCTATTAAAATGCTTTAAAATATTTTACAATTCATATTAGAATTCTTTGTTTCAAAATGATTTTCTGTTCTTCTACTTTATTCTACTATTCGTTGATTTCTAATGATGATTCCTATTGATCTCTCTTTTGATTTTATATACTTTATATTTTCAAGGGTTATGACCCTTCACATATCCACTCGGTGCAAATTTATATTAATTATCTTCAACAAATTAAAATATTTTAATTTTAATCTCCTTTATCTTTGCATCCCGTGAAAATCAATTTAATGATTATCATTATTCTTCTTTCATTGGAATTTTTCACTTTACATTTACGTATATGCATTTTCACCTCATAAAAATTTCCTTTAGGTAAAAATAATCACCTGCTCCAAGATTTTGAGCTCGGCTAACTCCCTGGTGAAAATGTTTTCACTTCCCAGTTAAAATATTAAAATTTCTCTTTACGAAATAATCAATATCTATCTTTCCCTTTGATAACCTTCTTAATAATATGCCTTTGCTTCCTTTCAGAATTTTGAAGGGACTTCAAATAACTCTGCACTGATATCACAATATCCTTTTGAAATCATCCTTACAAGTAGTCTCTTTGATATTCCTTTGTCACTTTGATACCTTTACACGCTTATTAAACCCTTTCTCCTTTTGTATTGTTAAAGTTGAGGCAATAAATGTTATCATTTCATCGAAGGGACTAGTGTCTTTGTCTCACCGATATGCATTCTCCCCTTTGATGGAATCCTTAGTCTGAACATTTGCTTGTTTTCTTTAGGGATATCAAAGGGACTGATATTTGGTTCTCATCAATATATGTCCTTCCCCCTGATATCTTTCCGATTGATATGTCCTCTTTCCTTTTCCAGTTTTCAGAGAGACTATGAAATACTTCACTCAGATACTCCAAAGTCTCTTCAAACTCTTTTGGTGCATAAGTTGAGTATTGTCTTTTCAAATTTTTGTTGTCACTCTGATATATTGTTGTATCATGTCCGAGAGATGTTTTTATGTTTCCTGAATGCTGAGGTGTAATTATTCTGCAAGTCGTGCTAGAGTAATAGTATTTTGACACAATTAAAATATTATGTTCCTTGGTGGTCTATGTCTCAGGTTATCGAAGAGACCCCAAAACATTCCCTTCTGATATGTCAAGATGTCTTCGATAAGGTTTTAGTTGGATTGTCGAAGGGACACTAAAACAAGTCTCCTCGATATGTACTCTCCTCGATAATGTTCACATTGTCTTACTTCATCGTTCTGATGAAGGGACTCTAAATTGATTCCCACCAATATAATGTAATCTTCCCGACGTGACTTCCTTCACATATGGGTATGATGATGAATGCAAATTTGTTAAGATGATAACTATAGGGCGGGTAAATGGATTATTTTGAATGATAAAGTTTTAAATGACATATTAGGTGATAGGATATTTGATGAGACAATGAAGGTTTTGTGGGAAGTTGAGGCCAATTTTATTAGTCCTAACAGTGGCTCTAGTTGTAGATGAATGGCTATTAGGTCATTGCAAGAATATAGAAGTATTCTCTAGGATGCAAACCAAGGGTGGAGATGGTAAAAAGAAAAAGGAAAAAGGGAAAATCCTAAACTACTGTTCATGGAAAATTTTAAGAGAAGAAGTATTTCGGGAATTATCCATGCACTAGCAATTCCTGATCTTCACCACACTTTCCAGTGACGAAAAATGAGCCCATCCATAGTGCTTCAAACTTCCCATGCTTTCCTTTATCTTGGCTTATGGCATTCCACATAAGAACCATGTCATCAATCTTAAATTTCCTATCTTTTGCTCTCTTGTAAAACAAATGTTTCATCTGCAACTGTACTTTTTCATTATGCATGCTTGGGCTATGAATTCCTCAAATTTAGCCAATTGTTCCATCCTCTCTTCCATGGGTTCAGGGACATCCATATCTTCTTGTAAAATAAATTTGTGGACTAGTAAGAGATTGTGCATTGGGATTCTAGCTTGGGATCCATACACCAATTTAAAAGGGGATTTTCCAGTGGCCTTCTTTACCATGATTCTATCTGCCCATAATGCTAGTCTCAATTTAGAATCCCATGCCTTCTTGTTATTATCCAACATCCTTTTGATTATCTTCATGATGCTTTTATTGCTAGACTCTACTTGTCAATTTTATTGAGGATGGTATGGTGAGGCATATGAAATCATGATGCCATATGAGTCACAAAAATTCTTGAATTATTTAGACCTGAAGCACATGCCATTATTTATGATGAGCCTCACAGGAACCCCAAATCTAGTGATGATGTTTTCCAATAGGAAATTAATCACAACTTTGTTAGTGGCTTGTTTTGTTGGTAATGCTTCAATCCACTTGCTAAAGTAATCGGTAGCAACCAAGATCCATATATGTTTGCCACTAGACCTATTTGTAATCTCTCCTATAAATCCAATTCCCCATTGATGAAAAGGGGCCTCGATCTACATGGGTCTTAATGGTAAGGCTCCTTGATAATTTAGTTTGCCAGAAAACCTTTGACACACTTCACACTTTCTTACCTATATGTGGGCATCATTGAAGACTTTAGGCTAGTAGTAACTCACTCTCAATATCTTATGGGTAGTGGTTTTTTCTGAGAAGTGACCTCCACACACACCTTCATGCATCTCCTTTAAAATTTGCTCTACTTGTGTCTCATCTAAGCAAAACAATAAGATACCATCTTTATTTTTCCAATATAAGTCTCCATTCACAAAGACATATTTCAATTCTTGAAGCTTTAAAGTTATTTTCTAATTATTATTTAGGACTTCAAGACACTTCATATATTTGAGATAGTATACTATATTTGTGTACTAGGATGTGTGCTTAATGCTTGATACCCACTTTTCTTCTCCCTCCACATTGCAAACTTGTGCTACTTCTAAATTGGACTCGACCATAAATTTTGAAAATCCTTGTCCCCTCACTAGTTTGGTAATTTGAATATCAATATTGAACTCCTGGATTTGGTTTATCCATCTACACCTTCTCCCTATGACTTATATTTGTGAAAAAACATCCTTAACTGCAACATTTGGTACATATGCAATCACTTCTGCCCCTAACAAGTAAGGCCTGAATGCCTTGAATGCCTTTACCAGTGTGTAGGCTTGCTTCTCAATGATATCATATCTCAATTTTTCCCCTTGAAGTGATTTACTAAAAAATGAGATAGGCTACTCATACCCTTCTTTATTCTTCCATAACATTATAGTTGCAATTGTATGAAATGATGCAAAGGAGAAGATCTGAAATGGTTTATCAAAGTTTGGGGATTTCAATATAGGGACTTCCTTAATTTCTCTCTTGATTGACACAAATACATCAATGGCTTCTTCTGTCCAGTCAACCTTTGAACCTTTCTTCAACATCTTTGAGATTGGCTTTACAATCTCAATTTTTTTTGAAATGAACCTCCTAAAAAAAGTTAATTTGTCCAAAGAAAGAATAGATGGCCCTTACATTTTTTGGTATGGGAATCTTATCAATAGCCTATACTCATTTAGGATCAATCCTTACTCCATATTTTGAGACTATATGTCCCAACAACTTGCCGTTTGTCACAACAAAATGGCACTTCTTTAGATTCAAGGATATGCCATACTCTAGTGCTTTGATAAAGATCTTTTCCAGGTGTATACAATGGTCTTCTTCCCTTTTGGAATATGTTGTCAAATCATCCTAGTAGACTACCATTATGGTATTGATCAAATAAAAAAAGGCTACATCCATGACCCTCTGGAATGTAGCACCCACATTTGTGAGGCCAAAGGGAATTCTCACATACACATATGTCCCACAAGGTGTGGTGAAAGCAGTTTTGTAGTTTTCTGATTCTTTAACTTTTACTTGATTGTAGCTAGAGAATCCATCCATTATAGACTCCAACTCACAACCTATCACCCTTTGTAGCATTTCCTCCATGTTTGGGAGAGGATAATTGTCTTTGAGTGATGAAACATTTAAGTTGCGAAAGTCCACACATAACCTTATGTCTCCATTTTTCTTCCTTACCAATACCAAGTTTGAGACCTAAGAAGAATGTCTAATGGGTTTGATAATGCCACCATCTTGAAGCTTCATTAGTTCTTCTTGCATTTTGGGTGCCAATGTAGGATTTATGGGCTTTTGCTTCTACGTAAAAGGCTTGGAATATGGTTTTAGTGGGATTTCATGCTAGAATAGATCCTCTTTGTAAGCCTTTAGGTCATCATAGGACCAAGCAAACACATGCTTATGCTTCCTAAGAAAGGCTATAAGCATTTCTTTGACCTTGGGGCTAATCCTTTTTCCAATATACACCCTTTTAGGTGCCATTTTAGTCCCAAGATTAATCTCCTCAATATCTTCTTGTTTCACTAGTGTTTGCTTCAGGAGAGATCTGTCATTGCCATCAAATACTCTTTCTAGAGCCACCAAACCCTTCAATATTTTATTCGTTCTAAGCTCTGTACTACTTCTTGTCCAAAGACAGTTTCCTTACCATCTACCACCTCAACAAATGCATTAAAATATATTTCTTGAGATTCATATTGATCTATACAGTGGAGAAACTTAATTAAGTCCTCATCATCATTGAATACTTGCCAATTGCAAATGTTATCAAGGATAAAAAATCTAGACTTAAATTCTACCTCTGCTATACCCACAAACATAATATCATCCCTTTTTAGGGCTACATTTGCCAAGAAATTTTTCATTATGTTTTTAGATCTCTCCACCCAATCTATTTAGAATGCATCAAAAAATTTTATGGCATCCCAAACAACATGTTTGTATTGCTTAAGTATTTTATTTTTTGATGAATACTTTGCTATGACTTGTGAGACAACTAATTCCGAGTCTCCATATATCGCTAAAAATTTTATTCCATACTGTGTGACAATGTTCAGGCCTAATAACAATGCCTCATATTCAGCTATGTTGTTGGTGCATTCAAATGTTAGTAAGAATGAATATTTGAATGTTTTACCCGTTGGTGAGATAAACACTATTCCTGTTCCATTTCCACCCTTGCTACAAGCACCATCAAAATACATTTTCCAAATGCCATGCTCATCCTAATGGGCCATAGTGCCAATTGGGTCACTGTTTTGCAATTTTGGTTGTGATTTTTCAATTATGAAGCTTCCAAGATCTACAACACAAAAATAGTTCATCTGATTTGGGTCAAGATTTTCTATGATATGTTCATATCTTGGTTCTCTATACAATTTAACCTCTCTTCCATTAACTGGTATTGTTGCATATGACAAGTCTAATTGGACATTTCCCCCTACTGCAGCAGTCCACTATCTAGATAATAACATGTCATAGTATGGAGGGGTGTCTACTATAGTAATATCAGTTTTGTAAGTAGCTTTAGCATAGGAGGCTAACTTTAATTCTACATCCCATATGACTCCAACAACATGGACAAATTTGTTGTCCATTGCATAACACTTCCCATATGTAGTATCTACCCATAAGCCCAATTCCTTCATGACCGCCATGGGAATGATATTTATTGATGCTCCTGAGTCAATCATGCAATTTTTTAGTAGTTTATTGTTGATCAATAATGTAGTATAAAATGTATCTACTTGGGAAGGGTTCTTTGTCAAGGTGTCTCCAAGATAAACCTCAAGAGTTTTTATGCATTCTTGTCCAACATTGTGTACCTTGGTTTCACCCTTTTCTGACTTATCTTTATTTTTGTTTTGGTTTTGTTGCTTGTTGGGCACATTTAAAATCAATTTGAGGGCACTATCTCTATATTCATCCACCTTCATCATTTCTAATAGTGGAACTAACATCTTGATTGGAGATAATGCTTGTGCTATGTCAAAGGAGGGGGAAGTCACTAGTTATTTTTCCTTTTTTGTCTTGTTGTAATTTTTCTTCTTAGTTTGTAGCTTAACACTATCCTTTATCTTATCCTGGTCAATTTTTGTTGTCTCCTTTGGTACATATTTTTGAGTTTTTTATTTTTCACCCCTCTTTCGGTTATCTGAAGTATCCTTTATATGCTTTTGTTGATCCTTTATGAATAAGCCCCTTGGCGTTCCTTGATATGGATTTATGGTTCTATTCCTCAGGTTATAATTATTTTTAGCCTATGCTACAAAAACCATTGTAAGAGCTTTCATCTCTTCTTCATTTGGCTTCCTTAATTGGGTTTGGTTTGGCTATTGTCTGGTAGTACTAAACTGATATCCTTCTATGTTGTCATCTTCTTGATCTGAAAATACTTCTTATTGGCCCATGTGAACATTATATTTTTGGTTGTTCACATCATATTCAAATCCCTCTACTTTTGAATAAGAATATTCCTCTTAGATTTTATAAGGCCTAAAGGCCATCATATTTACCATGTGATCCTCCTTTTATTTCTCATAATAAATTTCATCTCCTTGAATTGATTGTGCAACAACATAATTTTCAGGAGCATGGGGTAGATTACATGCTACACACCATGGAGTATTCCCCACCATATTGGTCCCATGCCTCCTTAGTGGATCTAGAGTTTCTTTACCCATGTTTTTCCTTTGATCATTGATGATTGGCCTTCCATCCTTCCAATTCATTTTGTATGGCATATTGTGTAGTCTAGGCCTTTCATTTCTATAATGATTGGCCTACTTGGTTTGATGGTTACTGGGATTTGTGGAACTCTGACATCATCCCTCCTGCCAATCTTCCCTGCAGCCTTTCTGTTATTTTCAATGTTCAAAGCGGCTTTATGAGCCTTTGCAAGAGTAAGGGGATTTATATATCCGAGTTCATACCAAGTCTTAGGATCAAAAGCATTTAGGTAAAAGACCAAGCACATAGCATCTGGAGGCTTTAAATCAGGTGAGATTTTATTGTATAATTTTTTGAACCTCATGTTGAAATCAACCACTGATTCATTGTAGTTCTTTTGGATGTTTGTTATTTCTTGCAAGGTAAATTTTGGGTCATAATGATTTCTATATTGTTCCTTAAATTGATCTTTGAAATTTGCTCAAGAACTAATTGAAGCATCAGGCAAGTTCTTATACCAATCCCTTGCATCTTCAATCGGGGATGGCATAAAAACTTCACAAGTACATCTTCATATTGTACATCAAATATATCTGTGACTGTTTCAAAATTTCTTATATGTTCTACTGAAATAACATGATTCCTAGATAATTTTGGGATTGCATTTCTTAGATCATTGCTAATTGGATTTGGGAAGATTTGAAATCCAGATAAGTCTTGTTGCCTTTATCTATATATTTTTAGGGGTCCTCTAAAAAAAGGGTTTTAGTTAGGTTGGTATTGTTGATACTAAGGGCCTTGTTGGTACTGATGGTGAGGCATATTTTGTTGTGTATTTTGGTGAGAGTATACATTACCTTGCACATTTTGTTGGGGTATTTGATGTTGATGAGGTGTGACATAATTCTGACTAGGAGGTGGGTAGGTATTAGTCATGGGTTGGGAAGTTGTAGGAACATTTTGTGGTCTTGGGATTTGTGGTGAAACATTCTATTGCACATAATTAGTGTTTCTTGGATTTCCTATTGCATTGTGAGATGCTTTTGAAATATTAGGGCCACTTGTGTTCTAATGTGACCCTTGTGAATTACTTATGTTTGCAGGCCCACCCTGCTTGTGGGGAGGTATATACTTTGAGCTGCTTGTTGCACGTTGAGAATTCATTTACTATAATTATTGTTTCATCTACTCCTCTTTCAATAGTTTGGCTATCTCGAGATCTACTCATAGTTTTTGTATGCTTTGTTGTACTTCTTGAGCAATTTGTTTGTCTTTGGATAGACTAACATGAGTTTCAGTCGGTGCAATCTAATCCATGAATTCATATTGAGATTTCTCACCCTATTGTTTTGCTATTCTATCATCATATTCTCTTTGGTTTCATATCCTTTCTGCTTCCACACGAGCATAAAAGTCATGGCTGGAGGTTAGAATGGATTCAGATAGAGCGTTTTACTAAAGGGAATGGGGGTCTTACATTTCATTGTTGTGGAACTATGTTTCATGGATAGGGCTTTTGTGAAATATTGCTCATGCATATTTTTTTAATTTTTAGACTGCAGGAATCGGGTAGCACGACCCCCTATAAACTGCAGTGTGCTTGGTAAATTTTTTAACATGACTAGTGATGCCGGCATGACACGTCCTCTGGTACCTTGAGGGTGGAGGAGACTAGACCTCATGAACAACCTCCTGCAACAAGAAAGATTTAGCCAACCGAGCTAGGACCCCCACCCCATTACTGAGGCATATTTCCTTGATAATTGTGAACATCGTTTTGTACTTCTATGATTTCAAGTGGCTTTGAGATAGTCTTTTCCTTATTAGGAGTGATCTTTGAAGTGAGGGGGGGACCATGTTTGTCCGTCCATTTTCCATTGTTTTTCTTTGGGATTCCCTTATGCAGAGACCTCCTACCATCCATTTTGGGTGTAACTGTAATACTTTGATGCCTGAAATCTAGTCTTTTTGATCTAATATTTGATTGATCACACATGTACTGTTCAACATAGTTTTTTTGTCTAGATTCGCCACCTCTCTTAAAGAGGAATAATTTGTCTTATGAGTTTCCTCCACCAATAGAGTTATATTTTCCAATCCTTGACTCTAGTAAAATGGTCTTCTACTAGGTTTTCTCAAGTTTTTTCACCAGTAGAGTCACCAATTTGTTGGTTCTCAAAACTACAAATTGCAAATCCTAAGAGTATGCTAGGATCTATGGTCAGATTTAATAATGTTTTTTCCAACGAAAAAAATCCACCAAGATGGTTGGAATTCCCTACACTTCAGGTTCTACTAGACCTAGGCGAGTGCACCTTGATTACTAATGAATGCGATTTCCTTTGTTCTAGTTTTAAGCAGATTGAATATGGTTTAATTAAACTATTTTTCCTATCTACTTCAATATGGAATGGGGGTTTTGAGATAGATAACTTGAAAACTAAATTCTACTTCTACCCCTACTATTTTTATAACTAAAAATTGGAAATATGTGAATGAAGTTATGTGAAATATGGTTTTAATTAAAATGGATCAGTGCCTTATTCTACTGGACATTGGAGTCAAGATGTAAATGATGTATGTGTCCCCCTTTCTGGCTTAACTCAAATTTTTTGACACTTTTAGATGTTTATACCTTGTATAAACATGCAAGGTTGTTAGTTACCAAGGTTGTTTTGATTAAGGGGAAAAAGCAAGTTTTGAATGGACCCAAAACCATTTCCAACAGGTTTTGAATGGATCCAAAACCATTAACAAATAGGTTTTGACTGGGACCCAAAACCCACATAGAGAAGAACAATCTGCTCAAGAAATCAACATAGAAAACTAGCAGCAAACCAACAACAAATCACAAAAATAACAACAAGACTACCCAAAACTGTACAAGAAAAAAGGTTTTAACGGGAATCTTAAACCCAACAAAGCCAAGTTTTACAAGGGAACTTGAACCCAAGCTAGGTTTAAAAGGGAACCTGAACTCACTTACATCCAGTAACAAACCAGGTTTTAACAGGGACCTTAAACCCATTGTTCACACAAACATAGCCTAGCTCCACCAAGCAAGAATCAAAAGAAAACCTCTTGTAGCACCACCAAACATGAATAGCCAAATCATAATCCACCTCAAAAGGAGTAAGCTCCCCTCTATAGGAGCATATGCCATGAAAACCCTTACCATCACTATTGCCACACTGTAACAACAAACAACTCCACCTCTATAGGAACACATACCACCTCAACGGGTATTGTAATAGTAGAAACCAACAACATGGGAAACACCTCCATAAATCCACAAACCCCCTCTCTACCTCTAAAAGAGAGGACTCCACCATGGTAGAAGAAGCCTTCACCTCAATAGAAGACACAAACTAGAGAAACAGGAAAGGAGCCACGCAACCAACAAGGACAAACAAGACATCTACTGACAATTCGAGAGGACGAGCCAACAAGAGAAACAACAGGAAAGGATAAAACACAGAAAACCACAAAAGAACATGGGCACACCATATACACAATAAGAGCAGCCCATTCAAAGGAGACTCAAAAGAGCCCAAGAGCCAAAATCCCAACATGGAGCCAAAACCAAAAACTAACTGAGCAACCCCCAAAAAACATTCCATAGGAAACATCCCAGAGAGAAAAGAGATCTAAGCCTTAAGCATAAACAATATAAAGGACTCAACCATCATGGGGAACACCCCTATCCATGAACTGGGCACAAAAAAAGAGCTTAACATAACACTTCTCAACCATAGGAAGAGACACAAAGACAAAAGCAACAATGACTCCCCACAATCTAGAGAGAACAAAGAGTATGACACCTCCAATAGGAAGAACCCCAAAAAAGGCCACACCAAGGCAGGGGAGTACCCAACACAAACCCGAAGAACAACCAGAGCAACAACAACCTCCCAAGTAACTAAAACATGAAGCAGATCCCTCTCGAGGCACACCAAGCTCATGATAGAAAGCCAAAAGCGTTGCAGAGGAGAAACACCAAAGAGTGAAGGGTAGACCCTGCCCCAATCCCTAACCAAGAACTTCCCAAAAAAATCCAAAAGATCAACAAGAAAAAGCATAGGAGCCTACCAAAACAGGAAGCCAAAGCCCCCCACCAAAAACATAGAACAAAAAGAAAACAACAGAGGAGCAAGAGCCATTAGACCACCAGAAAATAGAAGATCTACAATGCCAACAAGGAATGATGACCCGCCCACCACAAGGGCACCCACCAGAAAGGCCACCGCAAATAGAGCAGTAGACCATAAAAGCCAACGTAGCCTCCTGCCAATGCCCAGCGCTAGGAACTAGGAAAGAAACCCATGTCGAGTCAACTATTGTCATCGTCTTCCTCTGATTCAACGTCTCCCTCGCCTGCATTGCCTGAGGATTTCAAATTGCTACTCCCGCTCCTTCTCTTGCCTAGGGCCATTTGAATTCATCTATATGACCTTGCTAAAATTGATATCTCCCCAGGTTACTGTGACTATTTGAAAAGATTTTAATTTTTACTTGAAGGAAACGAGTTAAAATGATTTATTTAAAAGGGTTTTAATTCTTGGAAGAAACCAATTAAAAGGAATCACTTAAAAGGAATTTAATTCTTTCTTGAAAAAACCAATCAACATGAATCACACAAAGGCAACAAATGTGTCTTGACAAATTAAACATATGCTTGATACATTCAATCTGAATAACAAGAGAAAACCACTCTGGAGATAGCAAGATAACTTCTATGAATTAACATCAACAAACAATTGAACACCAAAATTGTAGCCACCATATTATAATTTCTTCTCCATTAAAATGCTTCAAAAGATTTTACAGTTCATATCAAAAGAATTTGTTTCAAAATGATTTTCTATTCTTCTACTCTATTCTACTATTCACTGATCTTTAATGATGATTCCTACTAATCTCTCTTTTTATTTTATATACTTTATATTTTCAAGGGTTATGACCCTTCGCATATCCACTCGGTGCAAATTTGTATTAATTATCTTTGGTAAATTAAAATATTTTAATTTTAATCTCCTTTATCTTTGCATCCCATGAAAATCAATTTAATGATTATCATTATTCTTCTTTCACTAGCGATTTTCACTTTACATTTACTTATATACATTTTCACTTCATAAACATTTCCTTTGGGTAAAAATAATCACCCGCTCAGATTTTGAACTCGGATAACTCCATGGTGAATTTTTTTTCACTTCCCAATTAAAATATTAAAATTTCTCTTTATAAATAATCAATATATGTCTTTCCCTTCAATACCCTTCTCAATAATATGCCTTTGCTATCTTTCAGGATTTTCAAGGGACTTCAAATAGCTCCACTCCGATATCACAGTATCCTCTCGAACTCATCCTTGTAAGTAGTCTCTTAGATATTCCTTTGTCGCTCTGATACCTTTATAGGCTTATTAATCCTTTTCTCCTTTTGTATTGTCAAAGCTGAGGCAATAAATGTTATCTTTTCATCAAAGGGACCAGTGTCTTTGTCTCGCCGATATGCATTCTTCCCTTCAACATAATCCTTAGTTTGATCATTTGCTTGTTTGCTTTAGGGATATTGATGGGACTGATATTTGGTTCTCACTGATATATGTCCTTCCCCCCGATATCCTTCTGATTGATATGTCCTCTTTCCTTTATGAGTTTTCGGAGAGACTATGAACTACTTCACTTTGATATTCAAGAGTCCCTTTGAAATCTTTTGGTGCATAAGTCGAGTATTGTCCCTTTGAATTTTTGTTGTCACTCTGATATATTGTTGTATCATGTCTGAGAGATGTTTTCAATTTCCTAAATGCTGAGGTGTAATTATTCAGCAAGTCATGCCAGAGTAATAGTATTTTGAGACATTAAAATATTATGTTCCTTGGTGGTCTATGTATCGAGTTATCAAAGATACCCCAAAACATTCCCTTTCGATATGTTAAGGTGTCTTCGATAAGGTTTCACTTGATTGGTTGAAGGGACACTAAAACAAGTCTCCTCGATAATGTTCACATTGTCTTACTTCATCATTCCATTGAAGGGACTCTAAACTAATTCCTACCGATATAATGTAGTCTTCCCAATGTGACTTCCTTCACATATGGGTATGATGATGAATGCAAATTTGTTAAGATGATAACTATAGGGCAGGTAAATGGATTATTTTGAATCATAAAGTTTTAAATGACATATTAGGGGATAGGATATTTGACGAGACCATGGAGGTTTTGTGGGAAGTTGAAGCCAATTTTATTAGTCCTAACACGTCCAAAATGATATCCCCTACTTTTAGCCTCTACAGTTGTCATAAAATCTGTCATAACATCCTTAAAAATAGGCTTTCCATGTTATACCACTAAGTGGGCATCTTTTGACAACTAATAACTTATTTTTCAAGGCATCGACATGTGGCAAAAGTGCCAACTCAAAATCTCACGTCCTTTTTAAAGGAACACAATTATTTGATAACATAAGTGACATTTATCCAGAGGAAAAACTAAAGTAATAATAAATAAACAACTTAGGAATTTCCAAGGTTGAGACACCTTGATTCCCAATACTCTCCCACTTGTTGAATACCTTGCAAGAGCTTGGGGAATCACACCATCATGGAATCAACTAGGTACAAGAAACAAGGTCCGTGGCCTCTTTGCACCAAATGAACTTATCTGTGCTCACAGGTTTGGTAAGATAATCTACAACATTAACCTCAGTGTCAATTTTCAACAACTCAATTTGTCCATTAGCAACCATTTCTCAAAAAAAATGGTATTGTACATCTACATGCTTTGTCTGAGCATGATACATAGGATTCTTGGCTAAATGAATTTCACTCTGGCTATCACAACCAATCTGAACTGTCTTGCAATCAAAACTAATACCATAGTGCCTCCTTAGAAACATGGGCAACAACCATATAATCTGCTTTAGTAGTGGATAAAGCAACCATAGGTTTCCTTTCACTCATCCAACTCACTGCTCCAAATAGAGTAAACACATACCCACTAGTGGACCTTTGACTATCCAAGTCACCTTCCCAATCTGCATCAACAAATCCCTATATTTCCAATGACTTGACCACATTATTAGTACCATGATAAAGCAAACAATAATCAAAAGTACCTCACAAATATCTAAATACCCTCTTAACAAAAGTCTAATGCTCTTTACCCAGGTTAGACATAAACTTGCTTATAACTCCCACTGCTTGGGCTATATTTGTTGGATATTTTTGATATGTGGTTGTCATTGATGTCAACACTATTGATTATTGATTTGGGCCGACAGTTTGTACTCATTTTATAATTGTGGATGACATTGTTTGGTGTGCATTAATAATTGTTTATTGATTTGGGCTGACAGTTTGTACTCATTTTATATTTTGTTAAGTCGACATGTAGTTGATGTTATCCCTAGTTGCAGATATATATGATCGATTGTTTATACCATTTGAAGGAATAGTGTGAGAGGTGTACGAAGTGTGCGAGTGTTGTGTGTGAATAATGTTCTGATCTTTTGAAGGTAGAAGTAAAGTGTGAAGAAGAGTGAGCAAATGTTTATGTGCTTAACCGGAACTGTAATCAGGCATTAACATATGCTATTTTCTCAGTTCAAAATCTTTCAGATGTAATTTGAATGTTTATGTAAGACAGTGAGTCTTCCTTTGGGCAGTAAGCCTTTTGTATTTGAGCAGTGAGCTCTAGGCAGTGTGCCTAAATGCATGTGAATTCCCCATTTATAATTCTTTTATACTTTTAACAGAGTATAATCTTGTGGATTAACCTCCACCATGGTTTTTCCCCTAACAAGGTTTCCATGTAAAAAATCTTGGTGTTATGTGTGTTTCTGATGTGGTGATGATTCATCTTTCATGTTTATTTATCAGATCTGAGAATATGTTTAATAAGTATAATTTTTGTGACAACTAGTTCACCCCCCTCTTAGTTGTCTGCCCTTGTGTTTCCAACAATTGGTATCGGAGTTGGTTCCTCGGAAGAAGTTTAATAGCTTGAGGTGATCTGAGATGGCGACATATAAGAAGGATAGTCTGAGATTTGATGGAACTAATTATTCTCTGTGGAAGACTCGAATGGAGTGCTATCTGAGATGCATTGGTGAACCTTATTGGATAATTACAAAGAATAGGTATATCATCCCACATAATGGTCCTTCTATTGCAGGTGTCAATGAAGCGTGCAAAGATGAACATTGGGTGGAAGCAATGAAAGAAGAACTAAAGAAAAAAATGTAATTGGAACTAAATGGGTCTTTTAGAACAAATTGAATGAGAAAGGTGAAGTTGTTAGAAATAAAGCAAGACTGGTGTGTAAAGGATATTCTCAGATGGAAGGAATTGAATTTGAAGAAAATTTTGCTCCTGTTGCTAGGATTGAAGCTATGAGACTATTTCTTGCTTATGCTGCTTACAAAAACTTCAAGGTTTATCAGATGGATGTCAAGTCAACATTTCTAAATGGTGAACTAGAAGAAGTGTATATTGAGCAACCTGATGGATTTCAATTGACTAATCAGAGAGATATGATTTGCCGATTGAAGAAAGAATTGAATGGACTCAAGCAATCCCCAAGAGCATGGTATGCCAGATTGGACAAGTATTTATTGAAGCTTGGATTTAATAAAGGTACTACTGACAGTAATTTGTATTTCAAGATTGATCATGATAAAGATTTGATTGTTGAAGTCTTTGTTGATGATATCATTTTTGGAGGAGATAATAGTTTGTGCATGAAGTTTGTTGATGAGATGCAAAATGAGTTTGAGATTTCTATGATTGAAGAAATGAAATTAGTTTTGGGATTGCAAATTACTTAGCTAGATAGAGGGATCTTTATATCTCGGTCCAAGTATGTGAAATAATTGCTAAAGAAGTTCGGTATGGAAGATTCAAAGCTAGTTGGTACACCTATGGTGACCGGATGTAAGTTAACACAAGATGATGATTCTCCTAAAACAAATCAGAATAGATACAAATCCATGATTGGTGGATTGCTCTATTTGACTCAAACTAGAACTGATATCATGAATGTCATATGCATTGTTGCAAGATTTCAAGTTGATCCTAAGGAATCTCATGTGACATCTGTAAAGAGGATTTTTAGGTACTTGAAGGGGACAATTGATTTTGGCCTATGGTATCCTAAAGAAGATTACCTTACTTTGAGTGCTTTTACTGATCCTAATTGGGCAGGAGATGTGAATGAAAGAAAGAGTACTAGTGGTGGTGCATTTTTCTTGGGAAAGAAGTTGATTTCATGGTTAAGTAAGAAGTAGAATTCCATTTCTTTATCTACTGTAGAGGCAAAATACATTGTTGTTGCTAACAATTGTACTCAAGTATTGTGGATGAAGCAGATGTTGAAAGATATTAGAGTTGTGTATGATGAACCTATTGCTATATTCTATGATAATTAAAGTGCAATTAACATATCTAAGAATATGGTGCTGCATTCAAAAACCAAGCATATATCTATCAAGTTTCACTTTTTGAGTGATCCGTAATTAGAGTTTACAAAATAACTTGTAAATTAAATCTAATTACAGTAATTTCCCAATCTAATACAAAATTGTGTGATTATGCCTTTTAACCGTTGAAATTACAAAATAAGTAATTAGAAATTCAAATACTGAATTTAAACTAGAGAGAAAATTGTGATGGAAGAGAGAAGAATGAGACAAAGAAATAGAAGGATCACAACGCGCAGATTGATAACGGGGTTCGTCCAATGTTTACTATGTCTCCGGGTCCGCTTCTCAATGCTGGGACCACTTTATTGATATCGCCAAGCAAAATTATGCTTTCTTACAATACCCAAGCTCCAAGAACCTGCAATAATCTCTCCACAATCTCTCACTCTTTTACAATTTTTGGTGTACAAAAACACCTTGTAAATTCTCCTCTCAAAGAATTATTTCTCCCAAAACGAACTTGAATAATTCTCCCTGTTACAATTCTCTCCAAGAAAATTCCCGTACAAAATTCTCCACTCAATAATTTTCCCATTGTCCCTTTACAAACATCACCCCCTTTATATACACATTTATTTGCTAATATGGCTTTAACCATATTATTTTGCAAATATTGCATATCTCCCGTATACAAGTAAAAATTCCAACCATTTCCCCCTTTTACAATAAAAACAACTAATATCCCGTTAGTATAACAAATTAATCTTTCAAAACTAAATCCACCTTTGGCTTTTATAATTCCAAGCCATACAATTAAAAAAACGAACCCCTTTAACTATGGGCCGTTATAATTTTGGACTTACATTATAATCTTAAAAAATATCTTTTAAAAGCCCCTTAATAATCTCCTTGGATATTCTTTAAAATAAACCCGTTAAATATGAGAAAGGTGGTTAAAGGGGTTAATTTGTTGAAATGCAAGTTTACGGGATTTTTTCCTCTCCTTGTTTTATGGGCAAGGGAAGAGGATTTTAAGGGATAAAATCCCACCAAATCCTCCTTGAAATCACAAAAATCTTTTAATTTTTAAACCATACGTATTTTCTTTTGACAATATGGTTTAATCCATATTTCTTTTTTTCCACCATGTTTGTGCCAACTCACCGTTCCTGCCACGTCACCACCTGCCATGTCAGCTTGCTGATGTCATCAAAGTCAACCAAAGTCAAAATTTTGACCAACCTTTGACCAGTCGTAACTTTCACATACGAGCTCCATTTTTGAAACTGAATATAGTTCTGGAATTAGCGCGATGAGCACTACAACTTGGCATCATTTTTATTTCATTTGGAGACAATCAATTTTTTTGTCTTTTTGAACCCCTGATTTGCTTGTTTGACCGAACCTTTGACTGAGCATAACTTCTGCATACAGACTCCTTTTGAGCCCATTAAAGTTGTGTCAGGATCGTGTCTATGAGCTCTACACATTGATGCTTCTTTGGACAAATTCTGAGACTGTAAAATTTTTAGGTATTCTGGATCCACCTAGATCATTGAGAGAGAAGGTGAGTGAAAAAGAAGTCAAATTGGAGTATGCACCCACTAAGGAACTAATTGCAGATACCTTTACCAAGCCCTTTCCTAAGGATACTTTTGAGTATCTTAGAGGGAAGCTAGGGGTGATTACGCCTTCTAATTAGAATTAGGATGCATTGAATTACTTCAGTTTGTGCATTTCATAGTCATATCTTATGATCCATATTGATGTTGTGGTGGCTGCTACTTAGGGGGAGTAGTCAGATGTTCAAAAATGTGGTTCAGAGCTTGTGTGGAGAAAAATAATTTGTATCTTTGTCATTGCTGTCAAAGGGGGAGAAGAGTCATGTGAAAAATTGTGAAAGAGTTAAGGAGAAAAGAGTCAAAAAATAAGGGGGAGAGAGTGCTAAGAGAAATTTGCGTTGATGGTGTTTTTCACATCATGTGTTTACATCAATGTCAAAGGGGGGAGATTGTTGGATATTGCTGATATATGGTTGTCATTGATGTCAACACTATTGGCATTAATGTCTTTAAGTCTGTATATGTCGAGGATATTGAGAAAATTGTAATAAAATAAGTTGTAGGTTGTCGGTGATGCAATGAAGTTTAATATAGCCACCATGCTGTTGGCTAGCTCAGTACATTAATGATAAGAGGTTGTGGATTAAAGGGTTTGTTTTCAAGTACATCTAGTTTATCCACATGAAGTTTCAGAGGTTTGCATGAAGATTTGATTGAGTTATGAGTATTTGTGTTTTGATAGTTCTGTTGCTTCAATTGGTGTTCATGAAAGAAGATAATGTGATTTAGTAATTTGAGTTGTTGCGGATGCTTCTGTAGTGATTCATGATGCTCATGGATGTTTCTAGATCATGCTCTATCTGTGTTGTTGATCTGCATTGATCGTTGTGCTTGTGATTGGTGATTTTCTTCTGTGTGTTCATGTTTTTCATGATTATGGTCGACATGGTGATTGTAGCGTGTTGTGGATCTTCGAGGCATAATTGTTTAAGGTGTTTCATGCTTGAGGATGTTTTTTTGGATCCTTAATATGTTGTGGCTGACATTTTTTGGTGTGCATTAATAATTGTTTATTGATTTGGGTCGACAGTTTGTACTCATTTTATATTTTGTTAAGCCAACATGTAGTTGATGTTATCCCTAGTTGCGGATATATATGATTGATTGTTTATACCATTTGAAGTCATAGTGTGAGAGGTGTGTGAAGTGTGTGAGTGTTGTGTGTGAATAATGTTATGATCTTTTGAAGGTAGAAGTAAAGTGTGAAGAAGAGTGAGCAGATGTTTATGTGCTTAATCAGAATTGTAATCAGGCATTAACAGATGCTATTTTCTCAGTTCAAAATCTTCCAGATGTAATCTGAATGTTTCTGTAAGATAATGAGTCTTCCTTTGGGTAGTAATCCTTTTCTATTTGAGGAATGAACTCTAGGCAGTGTGCCTGAATGCATGTGCATTCTCCATTTATAATTCTTTTATACTTTTAACAGAGTATAATCTTGTGGATTAACCTCCACCATGGTTTTTCCCCTAATAGGGTTTCCACGTAAAAAATCTTGGTGTTATGTGTGTTTCTGATGTGGTGACGATTCATACTTTCATGTTTATTTATTAGATCTAAGAATAAGTTTAATACGTATAATTTATGTGACAACTGATTCATCCCCCCTCTTAGTTGTCTGCCCTTGTGTTGCCAACAATATTTGGTCTAGTGCATACCATTGCACACATAAAACTACCAATGACACTAGCATAAGGAACCTTAGACATATCCTCAAAATCATCATCAGTATTGATAGTTATGCATATTAAACCTCTATAAAATTGTATCAAAATACTTTGAATTAACCAAAGCTTTCTGTGACTTTGATCCCTATTGATTTCCATCCCAAGAATGTATTTTGCAACCCCTAAGTCCTTCATATCACCAAACTTGTTTCTTGAGCTCACCAATCATCACCTTGCTGTTACCAATAAACAACATATCATCAACATACAATATAATAATTAGGATATGATCATCAATAACCTTAATTTACACACAATGATCCTCTTCACTCCTAAGAAAACCCAAATTTAATGCAAAAGCACCAAACTTCTGATACCACATCTTGGGTAACTGTTTCAAACCATACAAAGATCCTTTAACCTGCAAACCAAATTTTCTTTTCTGATACCAGATCTTGGGTAATTGTTTCAAACCATACAAAGATCCTTTAACTTGCAAACCAATTTTTCTTTTCCCTTCACAACAAAATCATCAGGTTGATGCATATAAATCTCCTCAAGATCCCCATGTAAGAAAGCAATTTTAACATCCATTTTCTCTATCTCAAAATCACAAGCAACAATAATGGATAATAAGAATCTAATAGAAGTTAATTTAGTGACAAGAGAGAAAAATTCACCAAAATCAACTCCCTCTCTTTGGAAGTAGCCCTTAGCCACTAATCTGGCTTTATACTGCTCTAATTGACCATCTGCTCCAAATTTATTTTTAAATACCCATTTACATCTTATGGGCTTTCTTCCTTTGGGAAAAATAAGAAGATCCTAGGTGTTACAATTACCTAATGCCATCATCTCCTCTTGCATGGCCTGCAACCAATCTTGACTCATTTTCCTCTGAAGAGAGAGCCTCCTTGAAAGATCTTAGTTCATTGTCAATACACAACAAAACAAAAATATAACGAAAATCAGCTGGGCTATACCTGTCGATTGGATTCTGTTGTCTTGTAGATCTTTTGAGAATAGGAGTATGAGGCTCTTGTTGTTTTTGACCTTTCTCAACCTCTTCCTAATTTTCTTCCTCATGTTCTTTTGTTTGATCAGTAACTTCATCTAATACCTCATCTTCTTCCTCCTCATCCTCAAGTCCAACTCTTTATTCTTCCTAAGGTGCATCTTCTTACTTAATATCAAAATGCACTCTATTTTCCTTATCTTTTTCTTTTGGTTGTTTCAGATCATAAATAACACTAAGCTCCCTGAAAATCACATCTCTAGAAAATATATTTTTCTTGGTTAGAGGATTTCATAACTTATAACCTTTTACATTATCACCATATCCAATGAAATGCACTTTTTTAGCTTTTGGATCCAACTTAGTTCATTTTTCTTTAGGCACATGAACATAAGTCTCACAGCCAAATACCCTTAAATGTGAAATAGAAGGTTTCTTACCTATCCACATTTCATAAGGTGTTGTTTCAAGAGCCTTACAAGGAGATCTATGTTGAACAGTCTGGATAACTAAGAGGGGGGTTGAATCAGTTATCATAAAACAATTTCTTTATTTTAGTTAATCTAGAGCAGACTTATATAAATTAGATAATAATCAAACAAATATGAACATGAAAGCACATAATGATGAGACAAAAGAATGTCTCATCTATTAGCCAAATAAAAGCTTGTATTTTTCCTAATTATGAAGTTTATCAAGATTGATCATGATGAGGAAAGTAAGAGATTTTCAGTTGCAACAGTCAAATATTCCATCATATCTTGAAAATTACAATCTGGGTTCTTGAGATTTTTGGATAGGAATTAGGAAAAAGAAGGCAAAAAAACCCATTAAATTTCACGAAAACCCAATTTGTGGTTTGAGAGAAAACTTCACCAGTCTGATGCTTCAAAAATTTGCTTTGATGCTCCAAAATTTGTTCATTTGTTTGGTTCTATGCCTTGGAATTTCTAGAACTAAGTGAAGGATCATTTATGGAGAGGTTGAGCAACTTGGGCTTCTATGAGAAGTCAAGGGACAACAGTTGAGAGCATCTAAGGGGCAGTTCCAAGCATTAAGGCAAGTTGTTGGGTTGTGCAAACAAATGGAGCATATCTAGGAGACAATTTTGGGCAGTTTGAACCATTTTGCAACCATCTAAGAGCTGTTTTATGAGCTTTAATGATACACAAGGGAAAGGCATGACTTTTTTAGTAGTCAAATGTCTTTTTGGAGCTTGTTTAGGGGCTACAAAATAGGCATTTTTTTTTTGGACGACCAAAGAAGATTGACTCAGCAAGATGAAGGAAAGACTTATCTTTTTTCCTCAACACATGTTCCTATCTTCTAGCAAGTTGTTGCAAAAAAATTAAGGCTCATCTTATAGATTAGTTGAAGATAAGAATTATATAAATTCATTGTAATCAAGGAATCAAATGGGGAAATTTTTTATAGAATAATAAAGTTTAGTTTATTTTGCAGCAGTGGTGTAGTTGTCTATAATTTTCATTTCTTAGTTTATTTTCTAGCAATCTTTCTATTTCTTGTACTTTACATTTCCAGTATTTTCCTTTACAATTTTCTTAAGATAGATTTGATTCCAACATTTTCATTTTCAAGCTCTTAGATTAGATTTGATTCCAACAATTTCTTTCCAGCAATTTGTAGAAAAAGTATGTCATGCAAATGATTTTTTCTCCCTCTTGCATATTTCCATGGACACCGCCCTGGATTGATATTTATAATTAAATGATGAGGAATGCAATGAAACTCATCACATAACAACACCATGCACAATAGACACCAAAATTTACGTGGAAACCCAAGAAGGGAAAAACCACGGAGAATGCTAATTCTCAATTATAGAACACTGGTTAAGGTGATTTTTACAATGGCTCACTGCAAAAATGCTCACTACAGATAAGGTGGGTGGGCTCACCACCCAATTAATACATCTGATTACAAAATAGTCTCATTGACAAAAAATGAACTGATGAAGTTGCATCTACATATGCATCAATTCAGTTCCGGTTAAGAGCACAATATCTGTGTGTAGTAGATCCGGTCAAGAATCTTTTGCATACCTTCCTTGCACAACCTCTGCAAAACAAATTATTTCTTCCTAACACTTGCTTTCAGCTTTCTTATCACATAATCCTTCACACCCTTCTATCTTCTCACACACACTATGCTTCTTACTTCATCGAACAAAATCAACTTTTACTTATACCATTCAAAAACATAATGTCTTCATATTCTTCTAAGTCATCCAAACACAATTTGATTTAGATCATCACAAAACATGTCGGCATGAAGAGCAACCTTGAAATATTCAATAAGGCTTGGAACAGAAGCACTAGACCCAAAAGATAGGTCACACATAAAGATCTTACCATGTTACCAAGGGAACCATAAATAGGTCATACATAAGATAGAAAACTTTGAATTATAAAATATATTCCAAAGTTGATGGGAATGCCACAACCAAGACCAAATCTTGATTATCATCAATTTCAGTATCAATAGGAGAAACACAAATAGACATACCAAAACTTGTAACATGCTACATGAATGTCTAGATAGCAAGGATACCCAGAATAAGCTTTGAGCATAGTAGCCAACATCAAGAGATTAGTCTTCATTATTCTACATTAATTGACTTCCACAAATGTCCAAAAAGAAGTACTGTCATATCAGGATCAAGGATAACATCCACACTATGCAACATCATAGCACTTGATAGGATAGATCATTTCTGTATATCATCCAGAGCCCAACCTTCAAGACCCTAGGTTTTGACATCAATGACAACAATGTTAAATCATCTCAACAACTTCTCAACAATCTCCCCCTTTCGCATTGATGGAAAAACAACAAAAGCTCAAAAATATAAAACTCCAAAAATCCAAGCGCTCCCCCTTTGTCAAGCAATTCAATACCTTTTCTTATTTTTGTTTTCTCTTCATTTTCTCCACCTTTTTTTCATCAAAGGAAAAGGTCCTGTTGTGCAGTTTTTGCACACACGCCCCACTTGGAGTGGGGACCCTCTTTTTGGGATGTCTTTTGACCTTTGGTTTCATTGGATCTATCTCTTTTGAGGTCTTGACATGTTGGTCTTGCTAGCTTTGATCTTGCCTTGAGGCTTGAGTTGGTTAAAATTGAGTTCTAGGCAAAATCTGGGTTTTCACCTGAATCCAGGATTTTCTGGATCCGGCGGATTTTCTCGGGCTCTGGTTTATTGTCTGTTTATCGCTGCATTTTCCGAATCTGGGTTTTCACCTGAATCTAGGATTTTCTGGTTCCGACGGATTTTCCCAGACTGTGCTAAAATCCTGAACTTCGTTATATTCCCGGTTTCTGCATTTCCGCAAAATTTGTGTTCATCCAGATTTCTGCGTATCTTGGGATTTTCTAAAATTCTGTCTTGAGCTCGGGTTTTTGGATTTGTCAGACGTGTCTTGTCGCTCATTAATGACCGAGGTACCTTTGCTCAGTGGCGTAAATGGGTCAATTTAAAACCTTCTAAGCATCATTTTAACTCCATCATTCACTTGTTTGCTGCCTTGGCGTCTGAAGTGCTTTCTCCATTCGAGCTTTGAGCATTGATCCTGAGTTGCTAGCGCGTGGATTGTTTAGTGCTGATTAAGGTTTGCTTCATGGTTGCTTCTTCGACCTCGAGTTTCGACTGGATTGATCCATGGTAAGTTATCATTGGCCTTTTCATTTGCTTGTGTGATGATTGAGTGTTTCTGTACTGAATAATGATCATTTCAGGTCAGCCTTTACTTGATTATGATTTTGTATTTATAGAGCTAGGGTTTGACTTTGTCCTTCACCAGTTTTCATCATCCTCTTTGCGTGCATTTTGTTTATCAATTGAGAGTCAGATGCATTTTCATAGCCTTGTCTGAATAGGACTAGCCCCTAAGTGTGCCGATTCGCCGTATTCTGGGACGATTAGGGTTTTGGTTCATTCGCCCGAATTTTCCATGCCAAGGCTGAATAGGGTTATTGCGATTTCATGATTTATGATTCGGCCCAACCTGCTCACACCTTGGGAAATCCTCATGCATATTGATTGATCGCCCAAATGATAATTTTCTTTGAAATCTTAAGCTTATCCTGGTTTTAATGGCGTGGGTTTGGTTATCGAAATTAGGGCATCATTGTTTTGGCATAAGGACTCATCATTTGAGAGCTTTGGGAATTTGAAATCCTTTGCATTCTGAGTCTTGTTGGGTAGCGTTGATTTTGGGACAATTAGAATCCAAGTAGAAAAGATTGCATGATTGTTTGATTAATGGTCCGCGCGTGGCTGATCGTCGAGTTCCTGTGGTGTTCACGGAATTTCTATGCACCCAAATTTTCCCGGTTTAGGCTAATTCCACAAAGTGGAGTAATTATCAGAACATTTCGAACTATCCACAAAAATCTGTCCCATCTGGACTTTTCCGGTTTTCCTGTCTGGCTTTATCCTTTTTGATTTTCCGAAGATAGGATTAATGGAGTGAATGCTAATTGCTTTTTTCTTATTGCTAATGAACAAATTATAGGATAATCTGATGATCTTTTGGTTGAACTAATGATTTATGTGACTGATGATGCTTTGGCAGCGAGAATCCATCTCGGTCAGATTTCTTTGAAATTCTGCCTCGACGGGATTTTCCCGATTTGCATAGTTTTCCCGGGCTGCTTTATTTTTCTGGACCTTCAAAGATTAGCAGTTTGTGGTGGATTTTAATCGCTTTATATGATTTTAGGCTAACCTTTGGAAAGAATATGTGATGATAATTGAGTACTAATCATGTTCTTTGTGAATGTAGGCCGAATAAGCAAGGCTACAGAAAGAAAGTCCAAGGGTGACACGGAGGGGTCTCTATCTCAGAGGTAGAAAGATTAAGGTTATAACTAAGGGTCAGCTTCCTGAAAGAAAAATATCTTCCGTATGGTCTGAGGTGTCTGACACTAATGTGGGGGCCTGGAGATACGAGGAGTTCAAGCAAAGGATAGCTGAGAATAATCTGTCAGTCTTAAGGAATGGAATGATGAAATTCGGGTTGGTTCATGTGGCAGGTTTCCCTCCAGCGATCCAATGTTATGAGTTGATATTAGAGTGTGCCCGACAGTACGACTTCGATACACAGAGGGTCATCAGTACTGAGGGAAGAGTCTTGGCTAATTTCAGTCTTGTTTCCATTGCCCAGGCTTTTGACATGCCTGATTTACCTTCAGTGTGTGCTTTAAACATGGACATGGCCAGGACATATTACGAAAATGAGCCCATCAAAGCTCAACAAATGATTAATGCTTAGTTGGAGAAGCCAAAATCACATCACTCTAAACTGCCCAAGCAGTTGCATAGGATCAAATTCAGATCAGATATCTATGATGCCATAACATTTTTGAGCAGGGTGGCAGGTTTGAAGATTGCTAGAGTACTAGAGAGTTGGATGGTTTATGTGATCACCAAAATTGAACAGAGAACTAACTATCATTGGGCAGGGCTCATTAGTTCTAAAATTGATAAACAGCTGAGGAACGTCCTAGAGACTAAGAAGTTCACCATGTCCTCCTATGTCATGTATGTGCTTGCCAAATTCTACCCATACAGGGGTTTAAATCCACAAGGGACATTCAGACAGGACATAGTTTATGAAGTATATCCGGAGTTGCACCTAGGACACAAAGACTACAAGAGGGCTAATGATGCATTCACAATGCATATCACAAGGATGCTCCAGAATGTCGAGCATGTAAGACTGTCAGATGGAGCCAAAAGATTTATAAAGAATTATGGGGCCTGGTTCATACAATTTCCCACCTTCACCTACCTTAGAATTGATGGATGCCCGGTCGCTCCATACAGGTTACCTAGGTACCCCACATATCACATTGTGTTGTTGGAGAATGTCAGACAGATTTGTGAGTTTGATGCCATTGTAAAGAAGGAAAAGCATAAGAAAGGTTTTGGTGGAGATTTCCCTCTTGGAATTGGTGTGGCAGAAGTGTGCCCTTCCATCCAATCAGCACACTCCGCAGGAGATGAATTGGCAGCATATGGTTTCTCCTTCCACTCCAAAAGGATGAGCTTTGATATCACAAGAGAAGCATAGAAGAAGGGAACTAGGGAGTACCAGCATAAAGATGACCTAGAGGACTATTGGGCTAACATCAAGGATGATCTTAAAGCCAGAAAGAAGAGGTACTCTAGGCTCCCTGTGGATGTAATCAGACAGTACAATGTCAAGTTGATCCCGGACCAACTGCAGGATGATGGAAACCTGGTACAGGACCATGCTTATGAAGCTATTAAGAATAGATCAATCAGAGAAATCAACTGGAATCAAGATGAAGTCACAAAGTTGGAGGACCTAATGGCCCCTGTTATGAAATTTACCTCTTCTTGGTTAAAGCATAAGGTTTGGGAGCTAGAAAGTGAGAAGGTAACCTGTACCTTCAATTTGATGGGAGACCTCAACCCAATGTCTACTTCAGAGGAATCTGGGGATGATGACCCCAAAGGGAAAACCAAAAAGAGCTCTCCTTTCAAGATAAAGATCAGAGGCCCTAAGGAAAGTGAGCCGGAACCAAAGAGAAAACCCAAGGGAAAGAAGAGGAGTAGAGCTCTGAAGATTGGCAAGTCCTCTGATGAGGAAGAGTTAGAAAAACCAGTTGAAGAGGATGTCCCTCCACCACCAAAGAAGGCTAGAACAACCAGGACTTCAAAGAAGAAGGGTCAGGTTGCCTCAAAGGATGAGCCCCCTATCGTTGATGTAGAGAGTTCAAGAGAGAAGACAAAAGTTTACATGAGGAAATCCAGGACTCCTTCCCCTAGGAAGAAAATGCAGAAGTATTCTCCTCCAAAGCCACCAGTTATGGAGCCATCTAAGGCTGCTTCTCCTCCACCAAGCGTGCATGAGCAGGGAATTCCTGAGGAGCATGAAACTAGCGGAGAGGCGGAGCCATTCAAGGAAGGGGAACTCTTTGGTGCTGCTACAGAGCTTGAAGTTGAAGAGGTAGAAAATCATCCTTCTCCTCTAGTGATGTATGAAGATTCTCCAGAAAATGGCAGAGGAGGCGGATTGCCTGAGCAGGAGGAGGACATCCCTATTGGAACCCCATCACCGGTGCAAGAGGTGGAGCTTGAAGAGGGTGATCAAAGTGAGCAGCTCCCTGAAAAGGAGCAAGGTAAAACAACTAAAAAAGAAGAAGGGAAAACAACAAAACAGCAGGAAGAAGCAAGAATAGAGGAAATCCGGGTAGAACCTACAGCCCCGGATTGGCTTGAAAAAGAGATTGCAAGGAAGAAACAGGTGGTAGTTGAGGACACTCCCTTGGATTGGGATGAAATGCTATCCAAAATTGGCAAAGGAAAGAAAAAGAAGGCAGCTAAGGTAGTCTCAAAGATGGAGAGAGATGAAGCAAATAACCAAGTTATCCACATTGCCACCCCTGCCGCGGACAAGACTAGAGAAGATGTCACTGGTGAAGATTACAATTTGCAAACTATTAACCTAGGACCGACATCCATGGAGCAGGATATAGAGGAATATGAAAGGTCTAGTGTTCTGATCATCGGCAGATTGAGGAAGGAGACCTAGACCAAGCACGAGCTGAGGAAAGAAAATGAAAGACTTAGGAAATGCTTGGAGGAGGTAATGAAGCCCTTGCAATCTCTCCACCCATCTTCTTCTGCCACTTCTGGTTTCCTTCCCAAGGAAACTATCTCCGAGATTGAAAAGATGAAGACTTCGGCTCAAACTGCAATAGATTGGTTGAAGGATGTGCAAATGAAGGGAGATAATGCAATCAAAGACATCCTGTCAGTTGGGAAGGATGCAGTCCGAGCCAAGGAATTATTGGAGCATGTGCTGTCTCAGGACAAGGAAGACATTGACCTTCTATTACAGAAATCTAAAGTCATCATGGGACATGGTAAGGATCAATTAGCTACGGATGGAGTCCTTCCTTCCTCCAAATTAAATGAACCCTGGGAATGGTTTGAGGCTCTGCAGATTCGGCATAAGGCCATAAAAAAGATCCAGAAGCAAAAGAAGCAAATAGATGGTGATCTTACTGGGGTGTATGAGGGCTGCATTGCATTCTTTGAGGTTATGACTGGTAGGAGAAAGATTGCTCCTAAATACCTAAGTTTGGAACAGCTCAGAGAATGGTGGCATGAAGTTTATGCCCCAGATTCTGAGAGTGTTATAACTGGCCACCAGTTAGATGATGCGGCCACCTACTTGGTAGTGATGGATAAGTACCAAGCACATAAGAATGACTGGGATAAGACTGTCAAACAGTTAAAAGAGGAAATTGATTCCATTCAATGCAGACTTAGGATCTTGCCTTTGCCACCTGTTGCTGAGTTGGATAGAACATTCTTGAAGGTTCAGGGATCGTTGGCCCAGAGCAAGGATAAGGGAGGCGGTAGTTAATGCCTATTTTGAGATTTGTGCTTCCCTATTATCATAGGGCATGCATTGGACCGGACTACATTGGGGATTGTGTCAAGGCCGACCTTGATGATATGGATGGCATTTAATGTGTGCCTTATTTTGATTTCCTAAGGCCGACTTGTTTTGGCGGTTATTCTTATTTTGTAAAATGTTTGGTTGGGCCGACATATCTTGATATTTACTATAAAGGGAATTCTTGCCTCATTGTAAAAGGGGTTAGACATTAGTAATTCGAAAAGAGATAGTATAGCTAGAGCATTTTGTGAATTTCTTGAAGCAAGTATTGTAATCAGAACAGTGGAATTGTTGTAGCCTTTTGATGATTAATGCAATTGAAGACATTGTGGTTTTCCTGGTGCAATCTCTTGTGTTATTTCATCTTGCATGGTTCTTGTTGTTCTATCTTTTGAATTGCTTAAAGATTTAGGGTTTAGTGTTCAGAATTAAATTAGTTGTAGTTTGGTGAATGGTGTTTATGATTTCATATTTGGAATGTCTGTAGCAATCTCTGGTCTATACTCCCAGTAACTATCTGATTGTAGTAGGCTGGTGAAGTCAACCTGGACCATATATTTACATGTGCTTAAGTTTGATTGTGGATGAATGTCTATGATTTGAAAATCCATATACCTTAGAAGATTGCACCGTTCTTGTGAGATTGCATTGTGGGTTAAGCAAGAATTGGTTATTTGAGATTGGTCCATTCCAGATATCTATTATTTGCATTGTTCCTCCTAGGAATAGTTTAGATCTTATCATATTCTTACACCCTTATCTTTTGCTATTTCTTTATTATCTAGTTAGATTTAGGATTAGAGATCATTATATTGCAAAATCTGATAAATTGAAGGATACAGTTTGCTTGTAGTAAGGTCCCTTTGTGATTACCAACATTTTCACATATTATCTGAGTTGTTTATGCATTGTCATGACCTAACACCCGAGAGACCTTGGGGTGATTTTTAATAACTTATTGTTGAAAATTACCTTTCAAGAGAGATAGGATATTGTATTCTGTCTGAGTTGTTGCTGTGCAGAAAACACCATCAACAGGTCCAAATAAGAAAATTCAGGAGATCAAGTAAAAATAACATTTTTCACATGAAATTTTTTCTTGTACCTTTCTCTCATTGTTAGAAGAATCCTCTTCCAATCTTGCATTGTAGGAACCATTTTGGAACACATACTATCCAATACAGTCAACAACATAAATGAAGACAACCAGTCTAGAGACATGCACTATCATTCACAATCCTCTGCATCAGAAAGTATCCTAGAGAGATGATCCAACCGGACCTCAAAAATTTCTTTGACCAACCAAAAAGTTCTAACCAAATCTCCTCTTTGCCTCTGAGTAGACAATAACTCAGCTTGCAACTCTCCAACTCTTATTCTTTGTTTTCAATCTTTATCTTTGAATAAGTCAAAAAACTTTCCAAAATCATTCATTTCAGATTCAATAGTTTCAATTCTACTTCTAAAATTATCAACAACAAGAGGCCACCGAAGACAATACTTGTAGATTTTAGACATCTCTTTAATGCATTATCTTGTCTCACCAATGTGTTTAGATAATTTTTTTTTGGCTTTGAAACATCTTCTCTCAATCATAGCTTGTATTTTATGACCTTCAGCTCCTTCCCGCAACAACCTTTCTTCAATAACTTCTACTAGATCATCCAGTAGCGAGCTAGAAATAACTGAAACAATAATACCCTTCTTGAGCAGATAATCAACTAAGGCAACTTCAATTCTAAGCCTACTGATCGAAGAGCAGGCATACTACATTTCACCAATCTTTTTCATATCACCTTCATACAACATTGAAAGAACTTCATCTAGATCAAAAGAGTTAGATCTAGGGAGAGACTCTTCTTCCTTCTCCTTCTCTTTTGACACATCTTTTGTATTAACTTTCCTCCTTTTAGGTTCCGGAGGGGAACCACCAATGACAACCTCTAACTCCTTCTTACCGAAGGAGGAACCCTCGTCAAAATAACTGATAGACATAGCATTAGACATTATCACACCGAAGCACAGATTCATCTACAAGGATGAGAAATAAAATTTGCATGCACTTGTTTTATCTTCCATACATCCCAAATATCTATAAAGTTACTTTCCAACAAGGATGCGAGACTTCCACTTAACATTCTCCTTTAACGATAGCGAACTCAGAAAGTAAAATACTAAACATAAGAGCAGAGACCCAAACCAAAAAGGATAACTCTCAACCAAAGACATTTTGACATTCTCAATTAGGTTTACCATTGTGAGGCTACACAAGTCAAACTGCTTATTTTCCTTCACCATCTTATGTGCAAGATACACAACAATAGCCGAAGTAGAACCTTCACGATTTCGGAAATAGATTTTGTAAGTGATACCATAAGCAACATACCTTATTGTAGGATCAACAATGGTATTTATCAGTAGAACTCAGGGGTCTTTTTCGATACTAGTAAGTTACTCCACATCTTTATATTTCATCATTTTCTTCCCAGGGAGGTCACCAACACTGCACAATCAAGTAATAGCTTCAATGGATTCCTTAGTGATAGGATAGGGTTTGTCCAAAATGATGTTGTCGTCCTTGAATCGACTCAAGAAGAACAAGATAGAATCACTGTCAGAAAACTAGGGAAATTCTCCCCATAGATCCATACCTAGGTCACTTACATTCTATGATTCATCAATCTTTAGCCCTAGTTGCATTTCCTTCATCTTCCGATGATCAAATTTGTCCAACTCTACTCCTTTTAGCCTCATCCAAATACTGCCATTGAATTCTCTATCAATGGATTCCATCATCACACTCAACTTCTTCAATCTATTTGTCACTCAGTGAAACCTTCTTCTCCTTCTTTGCAAACTGTGTGAAATGATTTGAAACTCCACCTTTTATCCTTAATTTCTCATGATGATTTTGCTACCAAAAAATTACATCAATGATGCCATCACTTTTACTTCTCTTTTCAATCAGTGAGATTAAGCTTCGTCATATATGACCAACTAGATCGAATTTACTCATGTCAAAAACACATCAATATTACTTTAGAGAGGGGGAACTGATAGGATATGCATTGCAAAACTCCCCCTAAGCCAAGGAAGTTGGCTCAAATTTTGGTAGAGCATGTACCATGATGCAGTACCATAGAAGAGATTTCCACACTCATTTCCTTTTTCTTCCACACCATGATGGTCTTCTTCTTAGATTCATTTGATTCTACATCCTTCTTTTTGTTTTTAGGCTTTTCCGGAGCAACATATTACATGTGTTAGCATAATGTCTGGGTTGACTGCACTTGTAACATCTTTCTCCTGACTTAACTAAGTGAACCCTAGATTTGCACTGATTAGCTTTGTGACCCTAACCATGGCATGAATAGAAATTACCATGAAAGAGATTATTCATTCGATTCCTTCTAGCCGGATTAGATAATTGACTTCTATAATGACCTGCTTTGTGACCAAACTTGTGACAGTTAAAGCATTGATTACTTGGTTCCTTCTTGCTTCTGCACTTTATAGCCTTATGTCCAATTTTTTTTCATAAAAAACAATATCCATTGAATGATAAGTACCTTTGAGCATTTGGTTGCCTAACCAGAGGTCTTTTTGTACGTGTTCAAGCCTTGCTTGTTACAATAGATCTTGCTTCAGCTTCAACTACTTTGTCTTCACCCTTAGTTTTCTGATTTGAGCTTTCACCGGAGAAGCCAAGTCCTTCCTTATCCTTGTGACATTTATGTAGGGACAAGATGTGATTTAGAATTATGCTACTTTCACATACTCTTGCTTCTAATTTCAACCTTCTTAACTCTTGATCTAACTTCTCATTTTCTTCTAATTTTTGTTTGATGGTATCCATGATATTTTCTTTAGTCTTCTTCCATTCTTCCATTTTCTATTTCATGGTATCTTTGAGATCTTTTTTAGCCTTCTTACATTCATCCAATAGTAGCTTTAGATCCACAACACTTTCCTTTGATTCCTTTAATTCCTGGTTGACCTCTCTATGTCTTGCTTTGAATTTCCAGATTTGCTCCCTTAGCTTTGCAATACAAGCATTTGCCTTCTTGAGGTTTTCTTTCAATTATTCATTTTAAGATTTCGTGCTTTCCATATCATCTAATATTGTCTTCAATTCTTCCTCAAATTAGTAATCTCCTACCATCTTCAAGTTTCCAAGATCTCCCTCAAGCGGTTAAGCTCTATCTCCATGGGACCAAGCTCTGATACTAATTGTTGAACAGTCTGGATAACTGAGAGGGGGGTGAATTAGTTATCATAAAATAATTTCTTTAGTTTAGTTAATCTAGAGCAGGCTTATATCAATTAGATAATAATCAAATAGATATGAACATGAAAGCACATAACAACACCATGCACAATAGACACCAAAATTTATGTGAAAACTCAAGAAGGGAAAAACCACAGAGAATAATAATTCTCAATTATAAAACACTGGTTAAGGTGACATTGGTTAAGTTGATTTTTACAATGGCTCACTGCCAAAATGCTCACTACCCGATTAATACATCTAATTACAAAATAGTCTCACTAACAAAAAATGAACTGATGAAGTTGCATCTACATATGCATCAATTCAGTTCCAATTAAGAGCACACTATCTTTCTATAGTAGATCCAGTCAAGAATCTTCTGCATACCTTCCTCTCACAACCTCTGCAAAATAGAGTATTTCTTCTTGACATTTTCCTTCAGCTTTCTTATCACATAATCCTTCACACCCTTTTATCTTCTTGCACACACCACACTTCTTACTTCATCAAACAAAATCAACTTTTACTTATACCATTCCAAAACACAATGTCTTCATAGTCTTCTAAGTCGACTAGATGCAATTTAAATTAGATCACCACAAAACATGTTGACATTAAGAGCAACCTTGAAATATTCAATAAGGCTTGGCATGCAAGCACTAGACCCAAAAGATAGGTCACACATAAAAATCTTACCACGTTACCAAGGAACCCATAAATAGGTCATACATAAGATAGCAAACTTTGATTACAAAATATATTATGGAGTTGATGGGAATGCCACAACCAAGTCCGAATCTTGATTATCATCAATTTCAGTATCAACTGGAGAAAAACAAATCGATATACCAAAACTTGTAACATGCTACATGAATGTACGGATAGCAAGGATACCCGAAATAAGCTTTGAGCACAACAACCAACATCAAGAGATTAGTCTTCATTATTCTGCATTAACTGACTTCCACGAATGTCCAAAAAGAAGTACTACCATATCCAAATGAAGGATAACATCCACACTACGACGCAACATCATAGCACTCGATATGATAGATCTGTTATGTATATCATCCAAAGCACAACCTTTTGAACCCCAAGTCTTGACATCAATGAAAACAATGCTATATCATCTCAACAACTTCTCAACAATCTCCCCCTTTGGCATTGATGGAAAAACAACAAAAGCTCAAAAACACAAAACTCCAAAACTCCAAGCGCTCCCCCTTTGTCAAGCAATTCAATACCTTTTCTTGTTTTTGTTTTCTCTTCATTTTCTCCCCCTTTTTGCCATCAAAGGCAAAGGGCCAAAGAAGAATATTCAGGAGATCAAGTAAAAATAACATTTTTCACATGAAATTTTTTCTTGTACCTTTCTTTCACACTTGGAAGAATCCTCTTCCAAGCTTGCATTGCAGAAACCATTTTGGCACACATACTATCCAATAGAGTCAACAACGTAAATGAAGATGAACAGTCCGGAGATAGGAACTATCATTCACAATCCTCTACATCAAAAAGTATCTCGGAGAGATGATCCAACCAGACCTCAACAATTTCTTTGACCAACCAGAAAGTTCTAACCAAATCTCCCCTTTGCCTCTGAGTAGAAAATAACTCAACTTGCAACTCTTCAACTTTTATTCTTTGTTTTCCATCTTTATATTTCAAGAAGTCAAAACACTTCCCAAAATCATTCATTTCAGATTCAATAGTTTCAATTCTACTTCTACAATTATCAATAGCAACAGGCTACCGAAGACAATACCTGTAGATATTAGACATCTCTTTAATGCATTCTCTTGTCTCACCAATGTGTTTAGATAATTTTTGTTTGGATTTGACACATCTTCTCTCAATCATAGCTTGGATTTTATGACCTTCAACTCCTTCCTGCAACAACTTTTCTTCAATAACTTCTACCAGATCATCCGGTAGTGAGCCAAAAATAACTAGAATAGTAATACCCTTCTTGAGCAGATAATCAACTAAGGCATCTTCAATTCTAAGCCTATTGACCAGAGAGTAGGCATACCACATTTCACCAATATTTTTCATATCACCTTCATCCAACATTGAATGAAATTTGAATCTAGATCGAAATAGTCAAATCTAGGCAGAGACTCTTCTTCCTTCTCCTTCTCTTCTGACACATCTTTTGTATTAAATTTCCTCCTTTTAGGTTCTGGAGGGGAACCACCAATGACAACCTCTAACTCCTTATCAGAGGAGGAACCTTCTCAAACTGACTGATAGACATAGCATTAGACACTATCACACTAGAGCATAGATTCATCTACAAGGATGAGAAATAAACTTTGCATGCACTTGCTTTATCTTCCATACAGTACAAATATCTATAAAGTTTCTTTCCAACAGGGTTGCTGGACTTCCACTTAACATTCTCCTTTGACGATAGTGAACTCGGAAAGTAAAATACTAAGCATATGAGCATAGACCCAAACTGGAAAGGATAACTCTCAACCAGAGACATTCTAACATTTTCAATTAGGTTTTCCATTGTGAGGCTACACAAGTCAAACTGCTTATTTTCCTTCACCATCTTATGTGAAAGATATCATTATTTTAGAAATAGATTTTGTAAGTGATACCATAAGCAACATACCTTATTGCAAGATTGACAATGGTATTTATCAGTAGAGCTCAGAGGTCTTTTTCGATACTAGTAAGTTCCTCCATGTCTCTATATTTCACCGTTTTCTTCCCAGGGAGGTTACCAACACTGCACAATCCAGTAATAGCTTCAATGGCTTCGTTAGTGATCAAATAGGGTTTGTCCAAAAGGATGCTGCCATCCTTGAATCGACTCAATAGGAATAAGATAGACTCTCTATCTAAAAACCAAGGAAATTCTCCCCATAGATCCATACCTAGGGAACTTACATTATGTGATTCATCAGTCTTCAGCCCTAGTTCCATTTCCTTCATCTTTTAATGATCAAATTCATCCAACTCTACTCCTTTTAGCCTCAGCCAAATACCCCCACTGAATTCTCTATCAATGGATTCCATCATCACGCTTAGCTTCTTCAATCTATTTGCCGCTAAACAAAACCTTCTTCTCCTTTTTTGCAAGCTTTGATAAATGATTTGAAACTCCATCTTTTATCCTTAATTTCTCATGATGATTTTTTTGCCAAAAACTTACATCGATGATGGCATCACTTATACTTTTCCTTTCAATTAGCCGGATTAAGCTTCATCATATATCACTAACTGGATTGAACTTAGTCATGTCAAAAACATATCAATATTACTTTAGAGAGGGGGAACCAACAAGATATGCATTGCAAAACTCTCCTTGAGCCAAGGTAGTTGGCTCAAATTCTAGTAGGGCATGTACCAAGATGCGGTACCACAGAAGAGCTTTTCACACTCGTTTCATTTTTCTTCCACACCATGACAACCTTCCTAGATTCATCTGATTCTGCAACCTTCTTTTTATTTTTAGACTTTTTCGGAGCAACATATCTGCATGTGTTAGCATAATGTCAGTGTTGACTGCACTTGTAGCATCTTTGTTCTAACTTAATTGAGTTAACCCTAGATCTGCACTGATTAGCTTTGTGACCATAACCATGGCATGAATAACAATTACCATGAAAGAGATTATTCATTCCATTCCTTCTAGTCGGATTAGATAATTGACTTTTGTAATGACCTTCTTTATGACCAAACTTGTGACAGTTAAAGCATTGAGTACTTGGTTCCTTCTTGCTTCTACACTCTACAACCTTATGTCCAAAATTTTTGCATAGAAAACAATATCCATTGAATGATAAGTACCTTTGAGAATTTTGTTGCCTGATCGGAGGTCTTTTTGTACGTGTTCGAGCCTTGCTTTTTACAATAGATCTTACTTTATCTTCAACTAATTTTTCTTCACCCTTAGTGTTCTGATTGAGTTTTCACTGGAGAAGCCAAGTCCTTCCTTATC
This sequence comes from Sequoia sempervirens, assembly GCA_007258455.2. Classification (NCBI taxonomy): domain Eukaryota; kingdom Viridiplantae; phylum Streptophyta; class Pinopsida; order Cupressales; family Cupressaceae; genus Sequoia; species Sequoia sempervirens. The sequence continues at coordinate 61,373,882 of VDFB02072274.1, forward strand.
CTTGTGACATTTCTATAGGGACAAGAGTTGATCTAGAATTATGCTACTTTCACATAACCTTGCTTTTGATTTCAGCCTTCTTAACTCTTGATCTAAATTCTCATTTTCTTTTGATTTCTGTTTGATGGTATCCTTTCAATTTTCTTCAATTTTCTTCCATTCTTCCATTTTCTATTTCATGGTATCTTTGAGATCTTCTTCAACCTTCTTACATTCATCCAATTGTAGCTTTATATCCACAACACTTTCCTTTGACTCCTTTAATTCTTGGCTGACCTCTCTATGTCTTGCTTTGAATTTTTTGATTTGCTCCCTTAGCTTTGCAATACAAGCATTTGACTCCTTGAGGATTTCTTTCAATTCTTCATTTTCAGATTTTGTGCTTTCCATATCATCCAATACTGTCTTCAGTTCTTCCTTAAAGTAGTAATCTCCTTCCATCTTCTTCAAGTTGCCAAGATCTCCCTCAAGCGGTTAAGCTCTATCTCCAAGGGACCAAGCTCTGATACCAATTGTTGAATAGTCTAGATAACTGAGAGGGGGGGTGAATAAGTTATCATAAAATAATTTCTTTACTTTAGTTAATCTGGAGTAGGCTTATATCAATCAAATAATAATCAAAAAAATGTGAACATGAAAGCACATAACAATACCATGCATAATAGACACCACAATTTACATGAAAACCCAAGAAGGGAAAAACCACAGAGAATGCTAATTCTTAATTATAAAACACTAGTTAAGGTGACACTGGTTAAGGTGATTTTTATAATGGCTCACTGCAAAATGCTCACTGTAGGTAAGGCTCACTACCGGTGGGCTCATTGCTCGATTAATACATCTGATTACAAAATAGTCTCACTAACAAAAAATGAACTGATGAAGTTGCATCTACATATGCATCAATTCAGTTCCAGTTAAGAGCACAATATCTGTTTGCATCAAATCTAGTCAAGAATCTTCTGCATACCTTCCTTGCACAACCTATTCAAAACATATTATTTCTTACTGACACTTTCCTTTAGCTTTCTTATCGCATAATCCTTCTCACCCTTTTATCTGCTCACACACACCATGCTTCTTACTTCATCGAACAAAATAAAATTTTACTTATACCATTCCAAAACACAATGTCTTCATAGTCTTCTAAATTGGCCAGACAAAATTTGAATTAGATCACCACAAAATATGTCGGCATGAAGAGCAACCTTTTGTCGGCATGAAGAGCAACCTTGAAATATTCAATAAGGCTTGGCACACAAGCACCAGACCCAAAAGATAGGTCACACATTAAGATATTCTTACCACATTACTAAGGGACCCATAAATAGCTCATACACAAGATAACAAACTTTGAGTTACAAAATATATTCTGGAGCTGATGGGAATGCCACAACCAAGACCAAATCTTGATTATCATAAATTTTAGTATCAACCAGAGAAACACAAATAGACATACCAAAACTTGTAACATGGCACATGAATGTCCAGATAACACAGATACCCAGAATAAACTTTGAGCACAACAACCAACATCAAGAGATTAGTCTTCATTATTCTACATTAACTGACTTCCACAGATGTCCAAAAAGAAGTACAATCATATCTGGATCAAGGATAACATCCACACTACGCAACATCATAGCACTCGTTAGGATAGATCATTTCTATATATCATTCAGAGCACAACCTTCTAGACCCCAAGTTTTGACATCAATGACAACAATGCTAAATCATTTCAACAACTTCTCAACAATCTATTCAACAAGTAACAAGCAGTACTTATAGCTTCTTCCCAAAATCATCTATCAAGCCATGAATTACTTAGTATACTTCAATGTTATTAAATTTCCACAATCCATAATAATCTGAGAAGCATATTTCTGGATTAGATTGTGTAAGCTTTTTTGGATCGACGTTTCGGATCACACTCCGTGACCCATCATCAGGATAGAGAGCTCAAGGAGATGAAAGTAGTTTGTTGCAGACCCAACAGGTATAAAAAGAGGCAGAAAGATGAAAGAGGGAAAGATGGTCCAGGGCCCAAGAGATGGGAGGAAAGAAATTATCAAAAAAAATAAAAACTAATATATTAATGTATTAATCTATTTAAATGTATCAATCAATTTAGTAATTTAAATCTATTGATATGTTTTAATCTATCAATTTATTAATCTATTTGGATGATTAAATGTATTAATCAATTTAGATAATTTTGAATATAATAATCTATATAAAAATAGATAATTTAAAAAGTTAACATGTTAATATTTATCAAGATTTCTAATATTCCTATATAAATAATTCTATAGAAATTGTTTAGATAGATGATTATATTTAAATATGTTGATATGTTTGAATTATATTTAAAAATGTTAATATTTTAGATGATTATATTCAAAATTGTCTAAATTGATAATGATTATATTTCAATAGATTAATGTGTTTAAATGATTTAGAAGTAAATTGTTATGAAGATGGAAGGTCAATTAGATTTATTATATTCCTATTTTAATAATTCAATTAACATTATTTAGTTGGATGATTATATTTAAATAGATTAATATATTTGAAAGGTTTAAATATATTAATCTATTTAAATAAGTTAAGTATGTTATTGTATTTGAATAATTTAAGTAGATTAATCTATTTGAGTAATTTAAATGTATCAATCTATTTGGATGATTAAATATATTAATCAATTTAGATACTTAAAATATATTAATCTATAAAGAAGAATTAGATTTATGATAAATTATTGTAAAGATGGAAGAATTAGTGGCAGAAATTAAATAAGCAATGCAAGAATAAAAAGTGAAGGAAAGTAAAACGGAGGTATATTTTATTGGAAATTTAAATCTTTAATCTGTATGACAGATTTAGAAATAGATATAATATTTATTCTCGTGTATTGAGATATTTTATTAGTAATCCAAATGAATAAATAGATTAATCTAATGGAATAATTTGAAAGAATTAATCTATTTGAATAAATTGAAAAGAATAAATGTTTAAAGAAATATGTAAATATGTTGGTCTATTTGAAAAAGTGAATATATTAAACTATTAGAATATTTCAACATCTCTCAATATGTTTAGGTATTTTTAAATCTATCAATATGTTGAAAAAAGTTAATATTTTATTATAAGGATGGAAGATAAATTAGAATTATTATATTCCTATTTAAATAATTATATATAAGTAGATTGATATGTTTGAATTACAAAAGATTGAACTATTTAAATAGATTAATATATTTACATGATTTAGAAATAAATTGTTATAAGGAAGGAAAATAAATTAGATTTATTATATTCATGTTTGAGTAATTCTATAAAAATTATTAAGGTAGATGATTATATTTAAATAATTAGATATATTAGAATTGAAAATATTAAATTATAGATTAACGATTCTATTTAGATAATTCTAGGGAGATTTATTATATTCTTATTTAGATAATTCTATTAAAATTAATTAGGTGGATGATTATATTTAAATAGATTGATCTATTTAAATTGTTAAATGGATTGCTATATATTGATCTATTTAAATTATTAATTGGATTGCTATATATAAATGGACCAATCTATTAAATATAATCAATCTATATATATATAATCAATCTATTTATATATAGCAATCTATTTAAACTATCAATGCGCAGAAATATATTAAAATATATATGTGTATTTAATAAGTTAATGTAATGGAAATGCAGCTATGTTACTACGGAATATACAAGGACAAACAACGAAGAATACTAAAAAGAAAGAGAGGTTAAAAAGATAACAAGGAGAGGAGGACAAAGCGAGAGAAGGTGATCACAAACCTACAAGAACGAGAGACGAGGAGGAGGTAAGAGAAGACATGAAGTACAAAAAAAGGGGGGGAGGGGGAAAAAATGGAAGAAAACGAAGGGGTAAAAAGGAAGAAAAGGAGGGAACCAAACAAGGCAAGCGACCTCGGAGCTCCGAAGAGGGGGGAAGGGGAAAAAAGGAGGAACGGGGGAGGGGGAACAAGATCGAGGGAGAGAGGGTCAAGATCGGGGGGGATGGTGGTTTTTAAGCGACGCCAAAAGAGGTTTCCAAGAGAGGCTTAAACCCCACCCTTCATCACGATTGAGGTTGTTGGGGTGATTGATGATTTGAAATGATTCTTTGAGTTTCCTCTTGCGGAAGTTATCTTCAACAAACAAGATTTGGGTGTTTTCTAAATAGATATGGTGTTTGGTTGAAGAGAAGTGTTCGGCTAGGGCTGATTTTGAGACACGTTCATGATTGATGTCGGCACCATGCTCTCTAATTCTTGTGTTGAATGTCCGACCCGTTTCACCAATGTACGGAGTGCCACAAGAGCAAACCACTTTGTAGACTCCTGAGTTTTGATATATGTTTTTCGGGTCTTTGAGAGGCGGGATGCAGTTTCTTAGTGTTGAAAGGGGTTTGAAAGCACAACGCAGGCCTTTTTTAAGAAGGATTTTTGAGATTTTATGTGAGATGCCTTCTACAAAGGGCAAGGAGGCACTGGGGATATAGGTAGGTTGGGAAGAGGAGTTGGATTCGGAAGAGGAGGAGGAGAAGAAGCAACACTTGGAATGGTTGAGGGCTCTGGAGATTTGTTTATTGGTGTAACCATTTAGCCTAAAGACCAGGCGAAGATGTTCCAGCTCTTGGGTTAAGTTTTCCTCATCGCAGATACGATAGGCTCTTGTGGCAAGAGTTTTTAAAATTCCAAATTTTTGGCTAGGATGATGGTGAGAAGAGGAGTGGAGGTATAAATCAGTGTGGGTTGATTTGCGGAAGACGCGACGACCAAGGGATCCATCCGATTTTTTGAGGATTGATACGTCAAGAAAAGGTAAATGGTTATCGGATTCAAGCTCCTTGGTGAAAGAGATGGACGGAGCAATGCTATTGAGGTGAGCATGAAATTCTTCTAGTTTGTCGAGGCCATGGGGCCAACAAACATTGGTGTCATCGACATATCGCTTCCACCATCTTGGCTTGAGGGGGAAGGACCTAAGGGCAATTTCTTCAAAATGCTCCATATACAGGTTGGCAATGATGGGAGAGAGGGGAGAGCCCATGGCAACACCATCAACCTGTTCATAAAAGACATTTTGGAAAGAGAAGAAAGTAGATCTTAGGCATAATTCCACCAAGGTGGCGATCTCGACATTAACTTTTTGTTTAACGATCTTGATAGCATCGGGAATAGGAACTTTGGTGAAGAGGGAGGTGACGTCAAAACTCACCAAGATGTCGCTACTTTCTAATTTGACGTCACGAATAAATTGAACGAAATGAGAAGAGTCTTTGATGAAGGAGTCAGATTTTCCCACAAGAGGGGAGATTAATTTGGCCAAGTAGGAGGCCAACTTGTAAGTGGGAGAACCTATGGTGTCTACAATGGGTCTCAAAGGAACCCCGACTTTGTGAATCTTTGGGACACCATAAATACGAGGGGTCACCTCTTTAGAAGGTAAAAGACGCTTCTTGATTGCATCATCAAGGGAGGAGCGGGCAATGAAGGATTTGACTTTTTTGATAATTTTGGAGCAAGGGTTCCGCGAAACAACTTTATAACTGTTGGCGTCTGAGAGAAGGTCAAGCATTTTTGAGATGTAGTCTGGCTTGTTCATGACAACGGTGGCATTGCCTTTGTCAGCTTTAGCAATGATTAGATCATTATTTTTCATTAAATCATTGAAAGCGACAAACTCAGCTTTGGGGATGTTGCCACTCGGAGGTTTAGCACGTCTAAGGGCCACTGCGCAATCTTGTCTAACCTCTTCGGCAATGTCCATTGGGAGGTCCCGGACAACATTCTCAATTTCTATGAGAAACTCCACATGAGGAATACGACGAGGAGCCACAGAAAAGTTAAGCCCTCTTTTTAGGAAATTAAAGGCAAGCGGGTTTAAGGTGGCATTGGAAAGATTGACCACCAATTTACTCTCCCAATCCCGTACCACCAACTGTTTAGAGAGGAGCGGTGGAAGTAACGTGTTAGAGTCACGAACCGTGTGACTACGCAATGCAATTTTCCCCCGAGGTGGAGGATGCAGTCCAGGCTGGAAAGAACGAGTGGTAGTGCGGGAGGTTGAGGATGGGACCCTCGACAGCTCTGCCACTACGTTCGCGGGAAGGTGAGGAGGAGGCCGATGCACCATCTTGGCAGGAGCAAAAGTGGTACGGGGCGGCTTGAGGAGGCTAGTGGGAGGTTTAGGCGTACAACAATTGATGCCAGCGACAAAGTGAAGACGATGGTTGGATGGGGGAGCGGCTCGAGGTGAGAGAGAAAGGTGAGGAGTAGGCCACTGCAACAACTTGACAGGAGCAGAAGAAGTACGGGGAGGCTCGAGGTGGCTAGTGGGAGGTTTAGGAGTACAATAATTGGCGCCAGGGACAAAGTCAGAATGATGGTTGGATGGGGGAGCGGCTTGAGGTGAAAGAGAACAGGTAGAAGCGCACACAGAATAATTAGAATGTCTAACAAAATGAATTTGCACAGGGTTGAGGATATCGGTGCATGTACCTGTCACCAAAGCAGAGGGGACGTTGGAAAATAGCCGTTGTTGTTGTGCCGACGGTGGATGGACGCTGGGATGCCAGTGCTCGTTTGGATGGTTGAGGTCAGTCTGCACCATCTACGTACCAGTGAGGAGAAAGGGACGCCGATTTGGTTCAATCTGTCCACTGGCATCAGGAGAAAGATCGGGGAGATGAAACGCTGCTGCAGTGAGAGTCTGCGAGATGCTAGAAAGCTCTGATGACGGTTCACCGTCATCAGAGCTTTCTAGCATCTCGCAGACTCTCACCCAACAGCTGCTCACCCACACGTAGCCGCAGCATCTCGCACCTCACCGCAGCATTTCACCATCAGAGCCATAGCATCTCACTCTCACCACAGCAAAGGCTCTTCATCTCCTTGGGATCTTCCTCCCGATGTTTTATTTACTGTCCAAATCGCATCCCTTCTCCTCACTAGTAGCGCAGATGGTGACCAACCTCACCATCCAAACAAGCAAGGCGTCCCGGCGTCCATCCACCGTCGACACAACAACAACGGCTATTTTCCAACGTCCCCTCTGCTTTGGTGACAGGTACATGCACCGATATCCTCAACCCTGTGCAACTTCATTTTGTTAGACATTCTAATTATTCTGTGTGCACTTCTACCTATTCTCTTTCACCTCGAGCCGCTCCCCCATCCAACCATCGTTCTGACTTTGTCCCTGGCGCCAATTGCTATACTCCTAAACCTCCCACTAGCCACCTCGAGCCTCCCCGTACTTCTTCTGCTCCTGTCAAGTTGTTGCAGTGGCCTACTCCTCACCTTTCTCTCTCACCTCGAGCCACTCCCCCATCCAACCATTGTCTTCACTTTGTCCCTGGCGTCAATTGTTGTATGCCTAAACCTCCCACTAGCCTCCTCGAGCCGCCCCGTACCACTTTTGCTCCTGCCAAGATGGTGCATCGGCCTCCTCCTCACCTTCCCGCGAACGTAGTGGCAGAGCTGTCGAGGATCCCATCCTCAACCTCCCGCACTACCACTCGTTCTTTCCAGCCTGGGCTGCATCCTCCACCTCGGGGGAAAACTGCATTGCGTAGTCACACGGTTTGTGACTCTAACACGTTACTTCCACCGCTCCTCTCTAAATAGCTGGTGGTACGGGATTGGGAGAGTAAATTGGTGGTCAATCTTTCCAATGCCACCTTAAACCCGCTTGCCTTTAATTTCCTAAAAAGAGGGCTTAACTTTTCTGTGGCTCCTCGTCGTATTCCTCATGTGGAGTTTCTCATAGAAATTGAGAATGTTGTCCGGGACCTCCCAATGGACATTGCCGAAGAGGTTAGACAAGATTGCGCAGTGGCCCTTAGACGTGCTAAACCTCCGAGTGGCAACATCCCCAAAGCTGAGTTTGTTGCTTTCAATGATTTAATGAAAAATAATGATCTAATCATTGCCAAAGCTGACAAAGGCAATGCCACCGTTGTCATGAACAAGCCAGACTACATCTCGAAAATGCTCGACCTTCTCTCAGACGTAAACAGTTATAAAGTTGTTTCGCGAAACCCTTGCTCAAAAATTCTCAAAAAAGTCAAATCCTTCATTGCTCGCTCCTCCCTTGATGACGCAATCAAGAAGCGTTTGTTACCTTCTAAAGAGGTGACCCCTCGTATATATGGAGTCCCAAAGATTCACAAAGTCGGGGTTCCTTTAAGACCCATTGTGGACACCATAGGTTCTCCCACTTACAAGTTGGCCTCCTACTTGGCCAAATTAATCTCCCCTCTTGTGGGAAAATCTGACTCCTTCATCAAAGACTCTTCTCATTTCGTTCAATTTATTCGTGATGTCAAATTAGAAAGCATGACATCTTGGTGAGTTTTGACGTCACCTCCCTCTTCACCAAAGTTCCTATTCCCGATGCTATCGAGATCGTCAAACAAAAAGTTAATGTCGAGATCGCCACCTTGGTGGAATTATGCCTAAGATCCACTTTCTTCTCTTTCCAAAATGTCTTCTATGAACAGGTTGATGGTGTTGCCATGGGCTCTCCCCTCTCTCCCATCATTGCCAACCTGTATATGGAGCATTTTGAAGAAATTTCCCTTAGGTCCTTCCCCCTCAAACCAAGATGGTGGAAGCGATATGTTGACGACACCAATGTTTGTTGGCCCCATGGCCTCGACAAACTAGAAGAATTTCATGTGCACCTCAATAGCATTGCTCCGTCCATCTCTTTCACTAAGGAGCTTGAATCCGATAACCATTTACCTTTTCTTGACGTATCAATCCTCAAAAAATCGGATGGATCCCTTGGTCGTCGCGTCTTCCGCAAATCAACCCACACTGATTTATACCTCCACTCCTCTTCTCACCATCATCCTAGCCAAAAATTTGGAATTTTAAAAACTCTTGCCACAAGAGCCTATCGTATCTGCGATGAGGAAAACTTAACCCAAGAGCTGGAACATCTTCGCCTGGTCTTTAGGCTAAATGGTTACACCAATAAACAAATCTCCAGAGCCCTCAACCATTCCAAGTGTTGCTTCTTCTCCTCCTCCTCTTCCGAATCCAACTCCTCTTCCCAACCTACCTGTATCCCCAGTGCCTCCTTGCCCTTTGTAGAAGGCATCTCACATAAAATCTCAAAAATCCTTCTTAAAAAAGGCCTGCGTTGTGCTTTCAAACCCCTTTCAACACTAAGAAACTGCATCCCGCCTCTCAAAGACCCGAAAAACATATATCAAAACTCAGGAGTCTACAAAGTGGTTTGCTCTTGTGGCACTCCGTACATTGGTGAAACGGGTCGGACATTCAACACAAGAATTAGAGAGCATGGTGCCGACATCAATCATGAACGTGTCTCAAAATCAGCCCTAGCCGAACACTCCTCTTCAACCAAACACCATATCTGTTTAGAAAACACCCAAATCTTGTTTGTTGAAGATAACTTCCGCAAGAGGAAACTCAAAGAAGCCATTCAAATCATCAATCACCCCAACAACCTCAATCGTGATGAAGGGTGGGGTTTAAGCCTCTCTTGGAAACCTCTTTTGGCGTCGCTTAAAAACCACCATCCCCCCCGATCTTGACCCTCTCTCCCTCGATCTTGTTCCCCCTCCCCCGTTCCTCCTTTTTTCCCCTTCCCCCCTCTTCGGAGCTCCGAGGTCGCTTGCCTTGTTTGGTTCCCTCCTTTTCTTCCTTTTTACCCCTTCGTTTTCTTCCATTTTTTCCCCCTCCCCCCCCTTTTTTTGTACTTCATGTCTTCTCTTACCTCCTCCTCGTCTCTCGTTCTTGTAGGTTTGTGATCGCCTTCTCTCACTTTCTCCTCCTCTCCTTGTTATCTTTTTAAGCTCTCTTTCTTTTCAGTATTCTTCGTTGTTTGTCCTTGTATATTCCGTAGTAACATACCTGCATTTCCATTACATTAACTTATTAAATACTCATATATTTTAATATATTTCTGCGCATTGATAGTTTAAATAGATTGCTATATATAAATAGATTGATTATATATATATAGATTGATTATATTTAATAGATTGGTCCATTTATATATAGCAATCCAATTAATAATTTAAATAGATCAATATATAGCAATCCATTTAACAATTTAAATAGATCAATCTATTTAAATATAATCATCCACCTAATTAATTTTAATAGAATTATCTAAATAAGAATATAATAAATCTCCCTAGAATTATCTAAATAGAATCGTTAATCTATAATTTAATATTTTCAATTCTAATATATCTAATTATTTAAATATAATCATCTACCTTAATAATTTTTATAGAATTACTTAAACATGAATATAATAAATCTAATTTATTTTCCTTCCTTATAACAATTTATTTCTAAATCATGTAAATATATTAATCTATTTAAACAGTTCAATCTTTTGTAATTCAAACATATCAATCTACTTATATATAATTATTTAAATAGGAATATAATAATTCTAATTTATCTTCCATCCTTATAATAAAATATTAACTTTTTTCAACATATTGATAGATTTAAAAATACCTAAACATATTGAGAGATGTTGAAATATTCTAATAGTTTAATATATTCACTTTTTCAAATAGACCAACATATTTACATATTTCTTTAAACATTTATTCTTTTCAATTTATTCAAATAGATTAATTCTTTCAAATTATTCCATTAGATTAATCTATTTATTCATTTGGATTACTAATAAAATATCTCAATACACGAGAATAAATATTATATCTATTTCTAAATCCGTCATACAGATTAAAGATTTAAATTTCCAATAAAATATACCTCCATTTTACTGCCTTCACTTTTTATTCTTGCATTGCTTATTTAATTTCTGCCACTAATTCTTCCATCTTTACAATAATTTATCATAAATCTAATTCTTCTTTATAGATTAATATATTTTAAGTATCTAAATTGATTAATATATTTAATCATCCAAATAGATTAATACATTTAAATTACTCAAATAGATTAATCTACTTAAATTATTCAAATACAATAACATACTTAACTTATTTAAATAGATTAATATATTTAAACCTTTCAAATATATTAATCTATTTAAATATTTCATTCTATTTTACAATTCAAATAAATCAATCTATTTAAATATAATCATCCAACTAAATAATGTTAATTGAATTATTAAAATAGGAATATAATAAATCTAATTGGCCTTCCATCTTCATAACAATTTACTTCTAAATCATTTAAACACATTAATCTATTGAAATATAATCATTATCAATTTAGACAATTTTGAATATAATCATCTAAAATATTAACATTTTTAAATATAATTCAAACATATCAACATATTTAAATATAATCATCTATCTAAACAATTTCTATAGAATTATTTATATAGGAATATTAGAAATCTTGATAAATATTAACATGTTAACTTTTTAAATTATCTATTTTTATATAGATTAATACTTTTTAAATTATCTATTTTTATTCTTGCATTGCTTATTTAATTTCTGCCACTAATTCTTCCATCTTTACAATAATTTATCATAAATCTAATTCTTCTTTATAGATTAATATATTTTAAGTATCTAAATTGATTAATATATTTAATCATCCAAATAGATTAATACATTTAAATTACTCAAATAGATTAATCTACTTAAATTATTCAAATACAATAACATACTTAACTTATTTAAATAGATTAATATATTTAAACCTTTCAAATATATTAATCTATTTAAATATTTCATTCTATTTACAATTCAAATAAATCAATCTATTTAAATATAATCATCCAACTAAATAATGTTAATTGAATTATTAAAATAGGAATATAATAAATCTAATTGGCCTTCCATCTTCATAACAATTTACTTCTAAATCATTTAAACACATTAATCTATTGAAATATAATCATTATCAATTTAGAAAATTTTGAATATAATCATCTAAAATATTAACATTTTTAAATATAATTCAAACATATCAACATATTTAAATATAATCATCTATCTAAACAATTTCTATAGAATTATTTATATAGGAATATTAGAAATCTTGATAAATATTAACATGTTAACTTTTTAAATTATCTATTTTTATATAGATTATTATATTCAAAATTATCTAAATTGATTAATACATTTAATCATCCAAATAGATTAATAAATTGATAGATTAAAACATATCAATAGATTTAAATTACTAAATTGATTGATACATTTAAATAGATTAATACATTAATATATTAGTTTTTATTTTTTTTGATAATCTCTTTCCTCCCATCTCTTGGGCCCTGGACCATCTTTCCCTCTTTCATCTTTCTGCCTCTTTTTATACCTGTTGGGTCTGCAACAAACTACTTTCATCTCCTTGAGCTCTCTATCCTGATGATGGATCATGGAGTGTGATCCGAAACATCGATCCAAAAAAGCTTACACAATCTAATCCAGAAATATGCTTCTCAGATTACTTAGTATACTTCTAGATCTTTCCATGATTTTTTCGATTCATCCTTTCTGCCACTCCATTCTATTGAGGAGTGTAAGTAGTAGTTTTTTGTCTAACAATTCCTGCATGCTTACAAAATTCATCAAATTCCTTAGAACACTATTTCCGTCCATTATTAGACCTCAAAACCTTAATATTATAATCTATTTTCTTTTCATCTAAGGATTTAAATTCTTTAAACTTAGTGAAAACTTCATATTTATGCCTCATAAAATATAACTAGGTATATCTTGTAACAAAATCAATGAAGGAGACAAAATATCTATATTTTTCAATTGATTCCACATCCACAGGACCAAATACATTTGAATGAATAAGTTCCAATTTATTCTTAGATTTAGTACTACCAGAAGGAAAATATCTTCTATTTTGTTTACCAAACACACAATGTTCACAAAAATCAAAACTCTCATCAGAATATGAAAAACCGTCTAACAAATTTCTATTCAAAATGGTTTTAAAACTAGTATCACTAATGTGGCCCAATCTATGGTGCCACAACATACAAGTATTTTCAGATTTTTTATTTACATTGGTAGAGTTAACAATAGTAGTGGCTTCAAGCCTAAACATAGTCCCCTTCCTTGTCCCTCTTGCTATAACTAGATTTCCTCTTATCAATATGCAACCATGCTTATCAAACGTTACATGTATTCCCAAATCATTCAACTTCGAAACTAAAATCAGATTTCTAGCTACTCCAAGAACATATAAAACACCAAGGAGGGTTTTAATTCTCCCATCACTAAAACACAACCGTATCTTACCCCTTTCGACAATAGGATATGAAGAATTATCACCGATGTAGATTTTGCCTCCATCATATTTTCATATGTGGAAAACAACTCCTTATGAGGAGTCATATGAAATGAGCATCCTAAATCAATTAATCAATGTTCATTAGTCATAGAATGAAGATAAGAAACCAAAGCTTCATCACCTAAATTTGAGGATTTCTCTGTGGAGGAAACAACTTGTTTCTTTGGATTTTTGCATTCCTTCTTCACATGCCCTCTTTTTCCATAGTTCTAGCATTTCACTTTGTTCTTCTTTCTAGGAGTCTTAGATTTTTCCTTAGACTTCTCCTTAGGCCCATTCATGTCTCCTTTAGACCCTCTTTCTTTAGGCCTTCCCCTGACATTGAGAGCATCACCTGAACTATCTATATCCTTTTTCCTCATTTCTTGTGACAACAAAATTGCTACAAGAGCATCTATCTTTGGATCTTAAATGTTAGCAATGATAGCATGTATGAAGTTATCCCAAGACTCAGGTAAAGAATAAAGAAGCGTAATGCATTTATCTTCTTCAACATTAACATCAATAGAGGCTGGTCAACTCAAAACCAAATTAAAAGAATTTAAATGCTCGGTTATAGATTCACCTTCCCTCATCTTAAGAGAAAAAAATTTTCGCTTCAAGTAGAGTTTATTTACTAGAATTTTTGCTTGATAGATCTCACCTATCTAGTTCCAAAAAGCATATGCAGTCTTTTCTTTTGAGACATTCAAGAGAACACAATAAAAAAGACATAATTTGATAGTACCGCATGCCTTTTTATCTATCTTCTCCCAATCTTCATCACTCATTTTCTCAGGTTTCTTTTCATTTGTTATTGCCACCCATTGATCTCGTTCTTCAAGGAGATCCTCCATTTTCAGCTTCCACAACTCAAATCCCACTCTATTAAATTTTTCTATGTCCAAATGAGAAGAAGTTGCAGCCATGGTTTAACACAAAAACTGCAAAAAATAGATCAACCAAAACTCCCACTATAGCTTAAAAAACCTTCATTCTACCACCCAAGACACAAAACTAGCTAGGATATGATACCAAATGTTAGAAAATGATAGGTGAATAGCAATAATAGAAGCTTAAAACAACTGTAAATTAGATCTAACAGTGTTAACCATATGGAGTTTAAATTAGCTATAACAATGAAATACAACAACGAAAAGCAGAACACAACACAGTGTTTAACATGGAGAAACCCTTTCAGGAAAAAAATCCACCAAAGAAGAGATGAATAGCTTGTATTAACAAAAAATATTTTTACAATACATCCACTCTAACTCCTCTTCAATCTAGCAACATTTGTATACCTGTAAAACATCTTATAGTGTCTCCAACTCAACCCTTCAATATATAGACTCATGGGGGCTCAAAATACCACCATAAAACATTACCATGGGTCAAAAAAAGGTTCAAAAATACCATGGTAAAAATACATTAGGCCCCTTACATGCTAAACATGGTCTCTTACACGAGATTACACCCTCTTACAAGTTGTCATAAGAATCCCTAAAAAATAGGAGATGCTCTTACATGTGTCATAAACCATCAATAGTTATGCAAATATTCTCTTACGTGTGTCATAGATGATTCTCACGTCCAAAATGACATCCCCCACTTTTAGCTTTTTATAGTTATCATAGAATCCATCATAAAATCCTTAAAAATAGGCTTTCCATGTTATACCACTAAGTGGGCATCTTTTGACAACTAACAACTTATTTTTCAAGGCACCAACATGTGGCAAAAGTGTCAACTCAAAATCTAATGCCACTTTTGATGGAGCACAATTATTTAATAATATAAGTGATATTTATCCATGGGAAAACTAAAGTAATAATAAATAAACAACTTAGGAAGTTCCAAGGTTGAGACACCTTGATTTCCAACATTGGGCTGTTGGGAAGAAAGTAGGTTTGAATGGTATTTGACTGCCTATCGTGCCATATAAGGAGACTTTTTTTGCAACATTAAACTGCATTATATTTCAAAATATTAATTTTCAATCTAGCCATGGCAATAAGAGGAGAAGTTCAACTAGTTTTTGAGGGTTGTTTCAAACATAAAGTTATACACCTTTTAACTACATTTTCAGTGGTGGGTTGTTAGTGGCATTGACTTAGTCAAATGCCAATGGTGGCATTTATATGCATAGCATAGAAATCTATTTTGTTTGTTCTTTTCCCATGCCTGACAACATAGGAAAATCATGGAATTTGGAGAGCTATTTGAGCCTCCAAGTTAAACTGATTTCTATCTTTAAAGTAAACCATTTTTAGCATAAATAAAGATCAACTACTCATTCTTTAGATTGTTCATTAGTTTTGTAATCTTTGAGATAGCTACATATGCGATATTTGAGGGAAGAATTAAGCATAGTGAGAAGAGCATTTGAAAGTTGCATATCAATACACCATATATTGGGATTAGTTTTACTTTATTAGAATTTTATTATTCAATAGTTTCAAACTGATTGTAATAGAATCAAAATAATAGTGCAAGGATAGTGTTGTGTGCCAAAGTTGATAGGACAATAGGTTCAAAGCTGAGTTAAAGTGTATATTTGAAGCAAGGAGTACCAAAATCAAATCCAAGATATTGTGGACAATGATTTTGGATTGCCCAACTGCTTTAGCTCCTTTTAGGGTTTTTCACTAAAAAGGAGAAAGGGATGGGGTCCAAAATGCAAATGTCTACACTCAAGATTAATGTAAATGAGATTTAATATGTCTAATTATGATGTACTAATGCACTGATCTAAAAATAAAATGATTTAATGATGTTAAACCTAAGAAATGCAAAGTGATGGAAAACACATTGTGATATGCAAGAACACCTAAAAATGCAAGTAAATGATGAAATAATAGAAAAAAATTGGAGAGGTGCACCTGTAATTTGAAATCTGATGTGGAGAGATTCTGGAATCCTAAAAATATTGACTGGGACACTTACGCCAGGTTGGGCGATGTAGTCCTAGTTTCGGGGAAAACTTGCCGGAATAGGAATTTGCCAAATGGGTATCCAAAAATACATAAAGCACCTTTTAGGCCTGGCAATGGGACTAATCTACCACTAGTGGTGACTTAGTCCACTTGTAGATTTCATGAATCTTGAGGTAGGATCTTGTAGCTTCGAGTCTGCATTTGCTTTTCTAACAGGTGTCCGCTCTTGATTTTGCAGAAAATGGGATAAAAAGAGTCTCCAAGCTTGAATTAGGGTTATGTTGACTTGAATAATTTTGATGACTTCTTGACCAATTTTCAACACCTATTTCTTTGAAAAATCTACTTACGAAGTCTGCAAACACACATGCAAAGAGGGAAAAGTGGTTAAGCGTTAGAGGATGAAATCCTGCCAAAAATTTAAAATAATTTTGAGTTTTGTGCCAAAAAGGACTAAGTTTCCCCTATTGGCGACTTAGTCCCACATAAGAAAATTAAGTGGGTGTTGGGAATTATGGGGAATTAAATATTGTCCAACAAGAATATCCTCAAAAACACACTTAAGAATGGCTGGAAAGTGCATTAAGGGGACATTTAAACATGAGAAAGGGTTGAATTAGTGATGACAATTCTAGAAAAGCGTGAAAGTGGGTTACAACACTTCACAACACTTTGAAATAAGACTTGGTAAGTGATAAAAAAAGGTTATTTAGGTGAATTATAATGAAAGGGTCTTAGAAAATTGTGAAAGTGGGTTAAAACACTTCACAACACCTTTATAAGATAACCTATAAGTCTTAATGATTCACAAGGGTCCAAGACCTAATGTGAATGTGTTGACCACATTACAACATTAAATCTAGGAAAAATCAAGCCAAAGTCCATAAGAGAGACTCTAGTGAGCATAAAAATGTCAACTATACATTTTTTGGTGACACATTTAATTTCAAACATGATTAAAATGATTCTCCTTCTTTCTCTTTAAAATCTAATAAAAACACTTTTAGTATTTTGAGTTTGCTTTCGCTATTGCTATGTGTAAAGTGTGGCTGTTTGAGAAAGTATATGAATGCATGTATGAAAAGCTTAGTTTATTTATGCAAAATGCCATTTAAAAATGTAAAGAGTTAATAAGAACTAGTGTAACCAGTTGGTTAGTTCAAAGTAGTTTTCTATTAAAAACATTGTTAAAATTGCGTTTGATTTACATGATACTAAATTAATATATATTTGATATAGGGCTTCAGTGAAAAGTTAAGACTCTTTCTAAAGTTATGTTTAACCAAATGACCATCTTATTAAACCTAAGTAGCGAAGAAAAGCTAAGTATGGGAATATGATATTTATCCCAATAAGACAATGTCTTATATATAATATTTTCGAACAAGTTTATATTGCATTTCAGTAAGAGGGTTTGATAATGTATTAAAAGTGAATATGTCTTTATTATATTTTGAAAGTTATCATCTTATATAATATACCAAGAGTCTTTATTATTACCTATGCACGATAATTTAATCTTGAGAAAAGGACTTACGTTTTCAAAAACTCAAATGCCTTAAAAGTAGGAGAATAGATTGTTGGTGTAATTAATTATTTAATTACACTTTAGCATAAATTTACTTAGGCATATTTTATTTCCTAAGTTTATTATTATTCTTATCTTGTTGAGCTGTCTTTTTGCTCAAGATAAAATTATGGTTGTTTTTTCTTGTTTTATTGCATCATTTCCTTTTTGAAGGCTTTTGTATTATTTGTAAAACAATTACATTCAATAATCAATAATGCTGATTTTTGCTTGCACACATTGGCTTTGAGGGTTTACAAAACATCTTTCTTTTTGTTTTGAATATCTGTTACATGTGATAGGTGATTGCTTGCAGGTGATTCTTGGGGACTATGAAGTTGGTTTTTCAACTTCTACATGGTATCAGAGCTCCAGTTGCTGTCTGTTCGTGTTTTGAAGATATTCTCTCATAGTATTTTTTCTGTATAAGGGATTGAAGCTGTTTTTCATTTTTGTTTCAAAAATCCAGTTGCCACTCAGTTGTAGGAAAAACGATTTCTGGGTTTTGTAGCCAGGGTTGAAATATGAAATGGGTATCTTTTATATTTTTAATATCTTGTACGAATCTAGAGAAAATATCTATACAAAAATTAGCACGCGTCATTTTTCTCTTGGTTGAAGGTTTAAAAAAAATATTTTTTCATCTTCTGTTTGTTGGATCAAAAAACAATTTCTGGGTTTTGTTCTCAATTTCAAAACATTTCCGTGTTTATATTTTTGTCCACTCATTGTGAACATATTTTGCAGAAATTAAATCAGAAGTAAACATTTTTTTGCTAGAAAACCCATTTTCTGTAGGTTAAATTCAATTTTTAAAAAAATTCATAACTTTTGGCCATAGTTTTGGACTTTCGCAAACAAGATATCATCGGAAAGCTGGTTCTGGCCTCTACATAGATCTGAGGTCCTTTTTAATTATGGAGGCAGATGTGAATATTGGTTTGTGCATGCACTCATTTTTGTTTTCATGCAATATGTTTGCATTCTCTTTATTTTATGCATGTTTTGCATTCTCTTCTTTTACAATCATTGGGTTATTGTAATAAATGAACTGAGATAAAGTTCCACAGGGTTTTCCTTCTCTACCTCATCATTGCATTTGTAAATAAGTACCTGATCAGGCCTTGTTGCCGGGACTCATCTTTGCATAATAATTTGCTTCTCCCTAAGTTGCACTTATGGGGGGGTGTTGGTGTAATTAATTATTTAATTACACTTTAGCATAAGTTTACTTAAGCATATTTTATTTCCTAAGTTTATTATTATCCTTATCTTGTTGAGTTGTCTTTTTGCTCAAGATAAGATTATGGTTGTTTTTTCTTATTTTATTGCATCATTGTCTTTTTGAAGGCTTTTGTATTATTTGCAAAATAATTACATTCAATAATCAATAATGCTGATTTTTACTTGCACACATTAGCTCTGAGGGTTTATTAAACATCTTTCTTTTTGTTCTGAATATCTGTTACATGTGATAGGTGATTGCTTGCAAGTGATTCTTGGGGACTGTGAAGTTGGTTTTTCAACTTCTACATAGATTATTCCCTTGTGTCTAGGTAAAATACTTGAATAAGAGGCAGTTATTAGACCCAAAATGTTACAAGTATGTAACAAGGTATTCAAGATAAACGAGTCAAACCTATTTGGTTGAATAATCAACACTAGCGAGTCATCACTATTGAGGGATTCTATTTAAGTTAGTTAACCTTTGGGTCAAACCAAAAGAAGATTTAACCAAAGGTCAATAGGATTTCCAAGTTGAATTAGAGGTGGGTGAACTTATGACACTGCTTCCTTAGAAAGTAGATTAATTAAATATATCAAACTTTGGCCAAAGTAAGTGTAAAAGTCGCTGCTTGCACATGTTGGTTCACTGTGCTCTAGGTTTACATAACTTGTCAGCAAAGCCATGCATAGTTGGAGAATATATATAGTTGTATGGTCCTATACATGTTATGTATGACACAACACTAGATACACAAATAACAATACTATGGGTTCCCATACCAAAATCTTCATCGAAGGGCAGGGCCACTTCTAGTAGGAAGGTGTACGGGGGACCATTGGTTTGTGGTTGGAGGTAAAGCGCTTGGGTGATGTTCTCCCTCTTGCAGATGACATGCCGAGACTTGTGAAATAGAAGAGTAATCTAGATAAGGATACCTTGACCTTGTTCTATTGTAAATTATGAAATTATATATATGATCAAGAATTTTATTTATATTGTATTTGAAAAGATGAGTTTCATTTAATTGAAGTTTAGTCATGATGTTTAAATTATGCAAATGCTATATGAAGTTCTTTATGCATCATGCAAGTTATGTTATTGAAAAAGGAAAATTTTATTTCCTATTTTTGGAAAATATTAAATAATTCACTTAATGAGTTAAAACTTAGGTGAAAGCTATAGAGTAAGGATTGGGTATGTTGTATACAACCTCCATAGAGCATTTATCTAATAAATTTTCTTTAACTAAATCTAAAATATTTTTCCAAATATATCCAATAAGACTCTAATAACCTTGGAAGATTCTATGATTTATTTCCAATCAAATTTGTCAAATAATGAAAATAGGACCTATATCCAAGGCAACTAACAAAATTGAAGTTGAAGTTTGATACATGAAGGTAAGATAGCTCTTAGAATGTGTGACGGTGAATGAGCTTTACTAGGGTTTCTTTTGTTTGCGATCATCCTTGGACCCTCTTGTGTCATACCATGCCTTAGGTGAAAGATTTTCCTTTACTGTGTGTACGTCTACAATTACTGTAGAATTTTTGGTTTTGTTATTACCTCAACTAGTTCTAACCCAAGTTGGTCATTCAACAGATTTGTTCAATGGCTCCCCCTCTGAACAAGCGACCACAAAAATTTGTTCTGAAAGTGTTTCACGAGGTAAGTCTTTTGACTCCCTGATTGATGTGGTTTTACCCTTTCCAAATTTTGATTATGCATGTCAATGGCTTGAGCAACATACTCTTGTTGGTTATTTTGTTGGGAGGACTCCCCTTGAAAGTGTGCTTAAAGAATGGGTCCACAAGGCCTGGGTCCCTCATGGGGTTCACCTTGACATGGTCCAGAATTTAACCAAGGGTTTTTTTCTTTTTCGCTTTGTGGAGGTCAGTCATGTTCAGGAAATCCTAAATCATGGTCCCTAGTATGTCTGGTCATCTTTGCTTGTTTTTCAATCATGGACCTGGGACTTTGTTGTCCCAGATGGTACCAAGTTGTGGGTCCTAGTCTGGATTGAGTTTTTGGGTTTTCCTTTGCCTTGTGTGCCTTTTTTGAACCATATTGCATCTTCTCTAGGAAAATTCATTTGTATTGAGCCAGATAGGTTCTTTTAGGATCGACCCTAGAAACGGGTCTTTGTCGAAGTGGACCTTTCACAGGATTTGAAGGAGTCTATTAATATTCAAATTGGAGCTCTCCGTCATACCCAGAAAGTCACTTACTTTAATCTACCAAACACGTGTTATAGATGTCAATCCATAGACCACAAGATTAAGGACTGCCCTTTGGAAATTCCTCATACTCCTTTGTTGCTGCAAGATTATGAAAAACCCCATCAGGCAAAGACTTTTTCTACCAAAACTGAGGAGAAATGGAAAATGATTACAAACTGTAAAAATAAGTCTTATGGATCTAGGATGTTTTCCAAAGTCTCTAAGCCAACTAAAGAAGTTTCAAACCCTTCAACAAAGGGGAAAGAGGCCCAGGTTGGGTTTGTCAATACTTCAATGTGGCCAAGGCTTAAGGCTATGCCTCAACCTACTACCGTCATGATATCATAGTTGACTGAATCTCCTCCCATCTCGGGGAGCTCAAAGGCAGTCTCACAGCCCTTCACCACCTCTAGAAGAGGGGGAATATGTGTAAGAGAAATGGAGATTTTCTTCTCCAAACATTCAAATTGGTTCAGCTCCACCAAATTTTTTGTAGAATCACTTCTCTACTTTGGTTGAGAAGCCAGACTCCGATGATATGGAGGAGTTTCACTCATGAATTTCCTCTCATGGAATGTTTGAGGTCTGACAGACCTCTCTAGAAAGTATTTCTTTAAGGATACTATGCAAAAGTATATTGGTATTGAATTTATTTTTCTTTAAGAAGTTAAAATCACTAGTTTTTTGCTTGCATCATCTTGTCAGTTGGCCAACTAGTAAAATGTATTGTATTGATCATGAGGTTGGAAGTGGCAGAGCAGTCACCCTTTTCTCCCCACGATGGCATGCTTGTGGTTGATCATGGGTTTGACCCCACACATCGGCTCGTCTGGATTCTGCTTAACATTGATAATCATTCTTTTGGGCTTATTAATGTTTATGCCTCGAATGATGCTATTGAAAGATCTCTACTTTGGCGTTGGATTGTTGATTCACTGCTAGTTTCTACCTAGCTTTTATGTGGGGATTTCAATATGGTTGAGATGACATACATCAAAGATGGTACTCTACCATTCAAATGGGTAGTTGGTGAATGAGAGGCGTGGTTTTACATGCGTAATAAATTGGGGCTTTTTTATCCCAATATTGGCCACCACCATTCTCATTCTTTCTGGAACACTTGGTGTAATTACTGCACTGGTTCTAACATGATATTTAAGCACCTTGATCGTGCCATGATCTTGGCTCAATATTTTTTCTCCTTTGACAACTCTTCACTTTTGGTTAAGCTGTTAGTGGATGTGACTTTGTCAGACCATTTCCCCATCTCCTTTTTCATTGAATGGGAGTTAAGACAACCTCCTGCCTGCAAGACCCAGTTCTTCCTGAACACATCTTTGTTGCATCATTAGCCCATGCTGGCCCAAATTCATACAGTTTGGAATTTGGAGTGTAGGCCACCTCACAATATAGGCTAGATTTCTTGGTGGAATGATTCCATCACTTGCACGACAAGATTTCTTTGCATTTATGGGTGCGAGATGGACATCTTTTGTCGTAGATCTTATGAGGCGACCATGACTAATCTTTGCTCAGCTATCGAGGATCTAGTGACTAGCCCTTTCTCCCCATCATTACAAGTCAAGGTGGTCGAATTAAGGCACAAAAATTAAGTTGTAGATAATTATGCTGCTAGAGGTGCACAAATCAAAGACATATTGCACTGGTTAAAAATTGGTGATCGTGCCTCCAAGGAGTTTTTTATGGCCCTTCGTGCTAGACACTGATCCCCTAGTATTACAAAAATTAAAGAAGGCACTTAGGTGCTCTTTGAGCTACTTGACATTCTTCAGGCCTTTGTTAGGCATTATGAACAAGTTTTCACTACTCAAGAGTATACGCCAAAGCAAAAATAAGCTCTTTAGGATTTCCTTACTATTGTGCCAAATAGGCTATCTTCAACCCAGAAAGCTTTTTGTGAGAAACTACTCATAGTTGAGGACCTCAAGGAGGCTGCACACACCATGGTGGATGATAAGGCCCCAACATCGATGGCTTCCCATGTGAATTTTACAAAGCCCTTTGGGATTGTGTTGGGCACGATTTACACAAAGTTTATCTTGAAGCATTTCATTCTAAATCCCTTGGAAATATAATTAATAAAGGAAATATTAAATTCATACCTAAAACTGACGATCTCGAGGATATCTGCAATTGACGGCCTATCACGCTCCTCAATGTTTCATACAAAATTATTGCAAAAGACCTTGCTTTGAAAATATGCCATCTTCTATCTCAGATTGTGTGCCCAGAGCAAATTGGTTTCATTAAATCCAGATTTATTCTAGATAATATCATTATCATGTGGGAAGGAATGGAAAGGGCCAGACACTCTAACTAGAAAGCCATTTTTCTCAAAATAGACTTAAAGCTTATGACTGAATTGAATGGAATTTTATTCTCTCCATGCTGGATGCCTTGGGGTTTGGGCCTAACTTGATTCAGGCTGTCCAGATAATTTTCTTAGATGCCTATGCTTGCATCACCATTAATGGCTGCCAGTCCGTTGCCTTCAGCTTGTTCCACTACATCAGGCAGGGTTTCCCACTTGCCCACTCTCTTTATGTGCTTGCTACTAAAGGGTTTGGTTACTTACATGCTAATGCAATTTCCTAGCATTGGGTTAGAGGCATTTCCCTGCCCAACTCGCAGGCTCAACTTATCAATGGTCATTTTGCTGATGACTCATTCCTCACCCTTTTTGAGAATGAACACAGCATTAAGGTGGCTCTGGAGTGCCTTGAAATTTTTTTCCTTGCTTTTGGTTTCACCATTCAGTGGCATAAAACCTTGTGCTATAGGTAGTCTATTTTTCCCACTCCCCACTGGTTTCAACAAATGGTTGGAAATGGATTGGTCCAGGGGAAATATTTCAATTTTTGGGCATTCCCTTTGCCTTCCAAGCTTCCCTAGCCTAGTTTTGGAAAGTTGTGCTCTCTAGGATTGAGCAAAAGTTGGTGTACTGGATTACTAAGCCCCTCTCTCTGGCTGGGAAATTTTAGGTTTTTTCTAAAATCTTGGCTGCTACGCACGTCTATTATTGTATTTTTTGGGATCCTTCGAAAGCTGCTTATGCTAAGCTTGAAAAAATACTACACAATTTTATTTGGGCCTCCTTTGAGACCCATAGAGGGTTTCACCATGTAGCTTGGGAATTTTGTTGCCTGCCTAGAGATTTTGGAGGGCTTGGTCTGCTCTCAACTCAACAACAAGGGACTACCTTGTGTGTGAAATGGATAATTAGAGCTCTTACTGGTGATGAAGTCTAAAATTTTTTCCTCAGGTATTGCATTAAGTTTGGCTTTCTTGTTCATAGACCAACCTGGAATGGGATTTGTTTTCAAACCCTTTTGGTTATGAAGGAACTAGTCCAGATTGTGGGAAATTTCATGGAAAAAAGCATTTGGAGAGCTTGAGAAGTGGTTAAGCCTTGGCTCCATTGGGATGGCTTTGGTTTTTGTGATGGGCTTTCACTCAATCAATAGAATGTGTGGTGGTCACCTCTCTTTGCCAGTAATGGTTAGCCACTAGCCAAATCTTCTTGGATTAAGGTGTTAATATTCCACAAGAAAGGTATCCAGACCTTGCAACATGTGTTTCATAGACCCACAATGTGTATTATGCCATGGGAATATTTTTTGTGCTCATTACAGACTTCAAAACTAGGACTGTGATACTTATGATGGTCTGGTGAATGCTATTCTAGCATATATGCTTCATAAGGTGGGAATTCATGGTACCGAGCCCTAGTGGAAGGACTGGAAGTGGTATCCAGACACCCCTTTCAGAAATGATAAGCCTAGGCTTGGTTATATGCGAATTTCACCGCACTTTCCTATGATTGAAAGTCTAAACCAGTGGTGGCATCTTCAGTCTTCTATGTGTGTCTTGTGAAAAATATTCTCTGCTAGTTGGTCTGCAAGTGTCGAGCGTAAGCTCACCCACTTTGCTTGGTGTATTCTTTTCCAAGAATTACTAGTGGGGTCTCGACTTGTTCACTTGGGGGTCTAGGACTCTCAATGCTTGTTTTGTGGGCAAGCAGAGTCTTTTAAGCATCTCTTTTGGTTTTGCACCAGAGCCTAGCAATTTTAGAATTTGATTTATGACTTCTTTCGACCTTTCTGACTGGAGCCATTTTCTTGTCATATGATTCTGTTGGGTGATTCATCTAGTATTCCTGCTAAGTATAGCCAGCTTTGGCACACTTTTAGGGTGGAAATCCACTTCAGTATCTAGAAAAATAGAAATTCCTACATATTTTCTCACAACCAAATGGATAAAAATGTTTTTTTGTATTCTAAAGCTATTATTTTCTTTAATGTGCTTTTGTAGATTCAAGTTTAAGCTAATAAAGTTGAACTTGAGGTCTCTCACCTCTAGGTGCTTCTAGATCATTGGGGTAATGCCCCGTGTACTGTGGCTCGGGTGCCTTCCTCGCCCCACTCTTCGCGCAGTTGGTCGCCCTCACAGGGCCGATGGCGGAGTGATTCCAATTGTACCCACTCTCAAGCTCCTCCTCATCATGGCTCCCACCCTCCTTGGTGGTCACGTTCTCCTCCTTCACGGTCTGACTTGGGGTGGCCCTCTAGAGGGGTGGTAGGGAGTAGTGGTGGCACGTCTGGGTGGCCCTTTGATAGTGCTCTTGGTAGCATCTCTAGTTGGCTAGACACTGGTAAATGCATCTTGTGTCTGGCACTTGCAATCTCGCCTCAACGCGAGGAAAAGGAAGAAGATAAAGCTAAAGAATATGATGATGGCTAGGGTCCTCCTGACATCACTCTAGACCCTGCTAATGTCTGGGGGAAAAAATGGATGGAAAAGACCCTCCTGGATTTGCTGGCACTGCTCTGGCTACTTAATGGCCTTTTATTTTCTTTATGTTTGTAATGTTTATGGATTTTTGGGCTAGGCCTATGTGACTCTAGTTTTTTGTTTTTCTGAGCTCTACCCAAGTGACTTTTGGGGTGTGCCTTCTTACCACCCACCCTTTTTTTGTGAATATGTAACTTTATCTTTATTTTTAGTATAGATAGCTGCCTATTCATAAAAAAAAATTGAAGTTGAAGTAGGTCACCCCAAGCTAGCCTAGAATTCAAATAAAGTAGCATGAACAAAAGGTCAATTCCAAATAAACCATCATTGCTTCCAAAGGCCCTCAAAAAAAGAAAACTAGAAGAAAATATGAGAAGTACAATCCTCACCATCCCAACAAAAAAACATGTTGAGAAGGACCCTAGAAACCTCATTTTCTCATGTTGTCCCAAGAGAGACATTTTTTTTTTGACAAAGAAGCCAAATGAAGAATTTATACTTTGGCCAACAATAATTATTCTATATTTTTTGCCACCAAGGGAAAGTATCATCCCCATTTCTATCATGTTATAAGAGTTAGTATCCCCTAGACACCAAATAAACTCCCTTTGGATCATAACCCCAAACAAGGGCATCAACCTTCTCCAAATAATAAGAATTATTTTTCAAATAGAAAAAAGAGCAACCTGATAATTCAAATAACCTCCACTAGCCAATAGATCAAATCAGGTCCAAAAGTAAAGACTACTTTTCTCCACCAATTGAGATGTATTGAAAACAAAATCTTTAGACCAATCCACCTCCAAAAATCCTTACTCAAGGATAGAAGATGGGGACATGATATGAGAATCAAAGGGTAAAGATCCTAATAATATGTTTGAAAAAAAGCATTGCATCCTAAATTGATAATCCAAAAGAAACCCTGCTTAACAAGAGATTTTCCCTTTTTAACAATATTTGAAATTATGGATCCTTCCCAGATAAACTCATTCTTGTAACCTCCTCAACAACAAAACCACATAAATATTTATGGTGAAGAAGTTTATCCCAAGGTTGATTTTGTTGTTGACACCATCTCCAAGAAAATTGGTAGCTATTAAACTTAGAATTCTTAAGACCAAGGACTCTATTTTTCTTGTGCCTACAAACACAACCCCAACTAATAATACTCTACTGATGAGAATCCAAATTCCTTGCCCAATTTTTTTGGAATAGAGAATCAAACTTCTTTAAAAAATTAGGAGTAGAAAGCACCAAATCTATAGACAAGAAGAGTCTACAACATGATATCAAGAGGGTAAGACAACCACTTAAAATTCCAATGATTAGCCCTTGTTCTAAACCTATCAAGAATTTGACTCTATTAGAGGTGATTAAGTAGACCAATTGATACCAACTAGAATTCTTAAAGAAGTTACCCTATCTTGAACTACAAAATATAAATAATTCTTTGTTGAATATCTAAAAGATATTGAAAAAATAAATATTTCTACTTATCCTCATTAATTTGTGGACTAGAGGTAATAAAATACATATCTAGAGCTTTCCTAAAATTAATTTCCTTAGTAATAGCAACAACAACCATTTAAGAAGTATCATCTACAAATTGAAGATGAACATGAAAATCAAGATCTATTGCCACTTTCCAATGCTAAATTTACTACATGCAACTCTCATTTGTGTAAAATCCATCCCAATCCCTTAGCCAGGCTAATGAAAATGTATGGTGAGAGAGGATCACCTTGTATCAATCCTATTAAAGAAGAAAATGTAGAAGATGGGGTTCCATTAAGCACACAACTCATAACCCATTTAATATAGTATAAAAAAAATCCAAATCTAGACAAATCATTTCTAATAAAAGACCATTAGACCCTATCAAAATCCATATACATGTACAAATTGATAAAATAGCCTTTTTTAGAATACCTCATGGAATGGATAGTTTCTAATGTGATAAATATCCCATCTAGAATTTGTTGCCCCTTCATAAAGCCCCCCTACTTAGGTGATATATGATGCAGGAGCATCCAGTGGTGTAAGGGCAATCTTGCATCACCAAAAAAATTGTATTTTGATTTTTTTTGTAGTTTCCTTAGTTGTTTTGGGGCCCATGGTGACTCATGCAGTCTTTGGGATAGGTAGAAGTTTGAAACAACCAAAAATAGTCACGTACTATTTTTAGTAAGTCAACCTATTCGTGTTCCTATGGACACAAAGAATTGACCCCAAGGAGTGAAATTGGAAAATAAGATTTTTGGTGAAAGAATCATCTCAAAATCCTGTACCGTTTGGAAGATATTAAATTTTCATCCCAAGGAATTTCTCTAATAAGTTTAAAACTAAAAATTGAGGCCCTTCAGAGCCCCAGAATAGGATGTGCAAAATCTCTGATCTCATAGATTTGGTGAAAGATGGTTGTAGATCTCTTCACAAGATTTTCAACAATATATAAAATAAATATAAAAATATATAAAAATAAAAATAAAATATTCTAGAGTGGGAAATAAATGGTGGAATTTCTGGCGCCAAAATGGGGTTACACCTTCCAAAATATTCTAAAGCAAGTACACTTCTTGGATAAAGAGGGAGAACATAGGTTACAAAAGAGAGCTCTAGTAGTGTAGATTGTGGCTTTTGGCTTACATATTTCTATAATGAGAAGACCCATGTGGCTATAGTATGTTATTTTCTAAGTATTGTAATTTCACTTCATTAAGATAATACAAAGCAAGTGTTTATTTATTGTATTTTTTGTTTATCTCTCTTATTTAGTTATGTGTGTGTGGTTTAGTAAGGGGATTACCCTCATCAATTGGTATTAGAGTAGGATTTCCTGAGTGTGTAGATAGATTGCCAAATGTGAGGTAGTTTACACCAAGAATTGTGGTTGTGGGTTTGTGAGAAAAGATACATCCATGAAGAAACCGTGGTGGGAGAAATGTCGGGGTAACAAAAGAGGGTTTTAGAGCCCTCCAGAGACAATTTCAAGCACTACAAGAGGAGTTGTATAGAGGAGTTGATGTCAGAAGAAGAGATGAAAGTGAAGATGAGGTTGAAAATGAAGAGCCATTCGAAGAAGAAGCACATGATATAATAGATCCTAGAGAAGTCAAACTGCTTAGGGTCATTTCCAAGATTGGAAAGAGGCCAAAGATAGAAGTTTCTATTTTTTATAGAAACCTGAATATAGAGGAGTTGATCAATTGGATCAATGACATGGAAGAGCATTTCGAGTATGGGGAAATAGAAGATCTGAAGAGGGTTAAATTTGAAAAGGAAAAGTTGAAAGGCCATGCTATCATATGGTGGAAATAAGTCCAATTGGAGAGAAACCGAAGAGGTAAAGAGAAGATAACCTGATGGGATCAGATGGTGGAGTAACTAAAGAGGTAGTTCATTCCTATAGATTATGAATTGGATTTACTAAAGAAGGTGAAAGGATTGAAGCAAGCAAGGAGGCCTGTCAAAGAGTACATAGAAGAATTCTACAAGGTTTTGATCAGAACAAGCCATTTTGAGGCCAACAAGGAGAAGGTTTCCCATTACATTAATGGGTTGAAACCAAGCATCCAAGAGGAGTTGAGTTTGGTAAGGATGTATACCATTGAATATGCATATCAATTTTCTTTGAAGGTAGAAGAAAAAACTAACAAAAGGTTTAAAATCAATCAAACAGATGGAGGTCGTGGTGGAAAGGCTAGTGGATGGTCATATGGAGGTCAAAGTAAAGATCAAAAGAAGACTAAAGGATCTAGTAGCAGTCAAGACCGAAAGGGAGATAATACCTACCATCCTTGAGATCAAAATAATGGATACCAAAAAGGAAGAGGAAGATCTGGATGAGACTGGGAAGAGAAGGCTTCCATGGAACCTCTTTTCAATGTGGAGGACATAGAGCCTACGAGTGTCCTCAACATCAAGAGAGGAAAAATAGAAGACTGGAAGGAAATGCATGAGTTGAGCATGTAGATGAAGATGCTGAGTCTTCACATTTTGAAGACACTAAAAGAGGAGAGGCCCTTGTTATTAGAAGAGCCTTGCTGAATGAGGAGAAGGAACAAGATCAAAGAAAGAACCTACTCTGCACTCGATGTAAGTGCAAAGGTAAAGTTTTTAATGTTATCATTGATGGAGGTAGAACTGATAATCTTGTTTCAGAGGAAATGGATACTAAGTTGCAGTTGGAGAGGAGAAGGCATCCAAATCAATATCGAATCATATGGTTGAAAAGGATCATAGAGCTTTGCTCAATGCACAATGTCTGATAAATTTTAAGAACTATTAGGATGAGGTTTTCTGTGACATTATACTTGTGGATGTTTGTCACATGTTGTTAGGAAGATCATGGCAGTTTGATTGGCGAGCAGTGCATGATGGACATACCAACTCCTATTCCTTGAAAAAGGATGAGATTCATCATAAGTTGAAGCCCTTGAAGGAGGAAGAAGAAAAGGTATGCAATAATGCAAGGATTTTTTTGGTTGATGGAAAAAAGTTCCTATAAGGTATGAGACATGAACATATGTGTTTTGCATTGATCCCTAGAGTTGATAAAGAAGATACTAATGAGGCACCTATAGAAGTTTCAAATTTCTTGAATGAGTTTCAAGATATTATTTTTGATAATGTTCTTGAAGGTTTGCCTCCAGTAAGGAATATTAGAAATTGGATGGACTTAATTCTTGGAGCTAGTTTGTTGAATAAGTCAACTCATTGTATGCTACCAAAAAAGAGCAAAGAGTTGAATAGACAAGTGCAAGAGTTGTTGTGAAAGGGATTGATTAGAGAGAGTTTGAGTCCATGTGCAGTACCTACAGTACTAGCACCAAAGAAGGATGGGGGATGATATATGTGTATAGATTCCAGAGCCATCAACAAGGTCACAATCAAGTATAGATTTCCCTTGCCAAGGATAGCTGACATCATAGATTGTTTAAGTGGAGCTGAGTACTTCACAAAGATAGATCTAAAGAGTGGTTATCACTAGATTTAGATTAGAGAAGGAGATGAATGAAGACAACCTTCAAGACCAAAGAGGGCCTATACAAGTGGTTAGTCATGCCCTTTGGGCTAACCAATGCACCGAGAACCTTCATGTAGCTCATGAAAGAGGTACTGAAAGAGTTTTTGGCTAAATTTTTCATTGTTTATTTGGATAAAATTTTAATTTTTAGCAAGACATTAGAGGAGAATTTGATGCATATCAGAAAATATTTTGAGAAGCTAAGAGACAAGTTGTTGATCAATTTGAAGAAGTTTAGTTTTGTGAAAAGAGAGTTGGTATACTTGGGATTATTTGTCTCAGCATAAGGTCTTAAGATGGACACAAAGAAGGTAAAAGCTATCATTGAATGGCCTACACCAAGGAGTTATATTAAGGTGAAATATTTTCATGGTTTGGCTAGTTTTTATAGAAAGTTTATCAAATTTTTTAGTAGTATTTGTGCAACTCTAATTGAAAAATGAGAGGGGATAGAAAAGAGTTTAAGTGGACTACAGGAGAAGCAAAAAGTTTGATATGTTGAAGAAGAAAGTTATAGAGCAACCCATTTTGGCACTTCTAGATTTCAACAAGGTATTTCAAGTATATTGTGATGCTAGTGGAAATTCCATTGGAGCTATTTTGAGTCAAGAAGGTAAAATCATTGCCTATTTTAGTTAAAATTTGAATTATGCAAAGAAGTATTATGTTTATGATCAAGATTTTTATGTTATAGTTCAGGCTTTGAATAAATGGAGACACTATTTTTTTCCAAAAGATTTTGTTTTATTTATTGATCATTAGGCTTTATAATATTTAAATAGTAAAGGGAAGTTGAATCATAGACATTTGAAATGGGTTGAATTTTTGCAAATTTATACATTTTTTTTGAAGCATAGGAGTGGAAGATCTAATAGAGTTGTAGATGCCATAAGTAGGAGGCAAAGTTTGTTAACGAAAATGCAGATTGAAGTTGTTGGGTTCAATGAACTCAAGAGCTTGTATCTTGGGGACCTTGATTTTGTAAAGGCTTGGAGAGCTTGTATGGATCCTATCACTTTGGATAGGATGAGATGGTTGGATTTTACATTCCAAGATGGTATGTTGTTTTGAGGGAATTAGTTGTGCATTCCAATGAGTTCCATGAGAGAGAACCTGATCAAGGAGAAACACAATGGAGGATTAGCTAGACACTTTGGTCGAGATAAGACCATTGCTATTGTTGGTGAGTGTTACTATTGTCCATAGTTACAATAAGATGTGAAGAAGTTTGTGCAAAGTTGTAGAGTATGTCAGATGGCGAAAGGGGAAATTTAGAATACTGGATTGTATCAGCCATTACCTGTACCTGAGAAGCCATGGGAGGACATTAGTATGGATTTTTCCCTTGGAATTTAGAGGACATAAATAGGGCATGATTCCATGTTTGTAGTGGTGGATAGATTTTCGAAGATGGCACACTTCATTCCCTTTCATAAGACTAGTGATGTTCATGTTGTAGAGTTATTTTTCAAAGAGGTGGTGAGACTACATGGTCTACTAAAGAGCATAGTTTTAGACCGAGATACCAAGTTTGTTTGGGTATTTTTGGAGGACACTATGTAAGAAGTTGAAGACTAAATTGAAGTTTAGTTATACATACCATCCATAGATTAATGGAAAAATGAAAGTAGTGAATAGGATTTTGGGTAACTTGTTAAGATGCTTAGTAGGAGATAAACCCAAGGGATGGGATTTGATTTGACCACAGGTGAAATATGCTTATAATAATTCTATCAACAGGAGCACTGGTAAATCACCATTCCAAATTGTGTATGGGAGTATTCCAAGAACTGCTTCTGAACTGAGAAAGATAGATAAGGGAGAGAAGAGTAGTGCCGAGGTTGAAGATTTTGCTGAGCACCTGAAGAATTTGCATGAAGAGGTGAAGAAACATATCAATAAGATGAACTCTCAGTATAAGGCTAAGGAAAATAAAAAAAGAGGTATAAGGAGTTCTAGGTAGGAGATGAAGTCATGGTTCATTTGCAAAAGGAGAGGTTTCCAATTGGTACAATAAGTTAAAGATGAAGAAGTTTGGACCATGCAAGATCCTAAAGAAACATGATTCAAGAAATGCTTATGAGGTAGAGTTGCCAAGTGAGATTTATGTTTCACCTGTGTTTAACATTGTTGATTTGACATAATATCATGAAGGAGTTAAGGAGAATGAATTGATAGAGGCACAATGGAACATTTCAACACCTACGTCAGAAAAAATAAGAGATAGAAGAAATTATGGATAGTCATGTGGGTAGAATCACAAGAAATAGACAATATGCAAAGTACTTGGTGAAATGGAGAGGAAGGCCTATTGAAGATTCATCATGCTTATCTAAAGCTGAGGTTAACCATCTTGATTTCCCTCTATCACTCGAGAAGTGACAGGGTCACTTTTCAAATTACCTCAGGTGTTTGATGCAGGAGCATCCAGTGGTGTAAGAGATATCTTGCATCACCCAGAAATATTGTATTTTCATTTTGTTTGTAGTTTCCTTAGTTGTTTTGGGGCCCATGATGAATCATGCAATCTTTGGGATAGTTAGAAGTTTGAAACAACCAAAAATAGTCACATGCTATTTTTAGTAAGTCAACCTATTCGGGTTCCTATGGACATGGAAATTGAACCCAAGGAGTGAAATTGGAAAATAAGGTTTTTGGAGAAACAATCATCTCAAAATCTTGTACTATTTGGAAGATATTAAATTTTCATCTTGAGGAATTTCTCTAATGAAGTTTAGAACTGAAAATTGAGGCCCTTCCAAGCCTCAGAGTAGGGTGAAAAATCTTTGATCTTATAGATATGGCGAAAGATGGTTGTAGATCTCTTCACAAGATTTCTACCAATATATAAAATAAATATAAATATAAAATAAAAATCTTCTAGAGTGAGAAATAGACAGTGGAATTTCTGGTGCCAAAATGGGGTTACACCTTCCAAAATATTCTAAGAAAGTTATACTTCTTGGATAAAGAGGGAGAACATGGGTTACAGAAGAGAGCTTTGGTAGTGTAGATTGTGGTTTTTGGTTTGCATATTTTTGTAATGAGAAGGCCCTTGTGGCTATAGTATATTATTTTGTGAGTATTGTAATTTCACTTCATCAAGATAATAGAAAGCAATTGTTTTTTTTGCATTTTATTTATATCTCTCTTGTTTAGTTGTGTGTGTGTGGTTTTGTAAGGGGAGTACCCTCATCAAGTGGAATTAGAGCAAGAGTTATTGAGTGTGTAGATAGATCGCCAAATGTGAGGTAGTTTACACCAGGACTTGTGGTTGTGGGTTTGTGAGAAAAAATACCTTCACAAAGAAACTGTGGTGGGAGAAATGTTGGGGTAACAAAAGAGGGTTTTAGATCCCTCCAGAGAAAAGTTCAAGCACTAAAAGAGGAGTTGCGTAAAGGAGTTGATGTCAAAAGAGGAGATGAAAGTGAAGATGAGGCTGAAAATGAAGAGCCATTCGAAGAAGAAGCACATGATGTAATAGATACTGGAGAAGTCAAACTGCTTAGGGCCATTTCCAAGATTGGAAAGAGGTCAAAGATAGAAGTTTCTAATTTTTCTAGAAAATTGAATCTATAGGAGATGATAAATTGGGTGAATGACATGGAAGAATATTTTGAGTATGAGGAAATAGAAGATCTGAAGAGCATCAAATTTACAAAGGCCAAGCTAAAAGGCCATGCTAGCATATGGTGGAAAGAATTCTAGTTGAAGAAAACTGAAGAGGTAAAGAGAAGATAACCAAATGGGATTGGATGGTGGAGAAACTAAAGAGGCAGTTCATTCCTATAGATTATGATTTGGATATTTTTTTGTAAGTTTTTTGAATATAATTTCAATTGATTCTCTCAATGGAGTGTATTCACATCAATTATATCATTTAGGTTGACCTTTGGGGATAACCAAATTGTATTGGGTACCTTGACAATTTTTAGATGATGATGGTGGAGTTATTTAGATGCTTTGGACATGTTTAGAATCAGTCACACCATAATTGACTATGTTCTTGTTCTTATTCCAAAAATGGGATTTGTCACTAAAATGATTATTGTCTTTGCTCTCCTTATAGATATTAATTAGTCATTTAGCAATAAGTGATCTCTCTTTGGAAACTCCCTTTTTTATGATTTCATTGAAGGAGCAAGCATATTGCATTTGTAAATGACAACTCATTTCTGATTGGGTAATTGACAGTGGTTGTCCTAACTACATGACTGATGACAAGAGAAGGTTCATCAGTCTTAAGAAGGTTAATGGTGGAGTTGTTAAGTTTTGTGGTGATGAGTCAATAAAAATTTGTGGAAAGGGTGCTATAACAATTCATGGAAATGACAGAACTAAGGATGTACTCTATGTCAAAGGTCTGAAGCATAACCTTCTCAGTGTCAGTTAGATGTGCAACAAAGCATACAATATTACATTTCATGCTAATGGTTGTGAAATTAGGAAGGAAAGGTCCAAAATATTAGTTGTAGAAGGTACAAGGACAAATGTAAATGTCTATCATCTAAAGGAGGAAAATGGAAGAATATTTTTACTGGCTCAGTTTGGACAGTTTTGATTGTGGCACAAAAAGATGAGACACATCAACTTTGACAATATGGTAAAGACGAGTTCTTCTCATGTTGTGAGAGATATGCCTAAGATAACCAAGCTTGCAAAAACTTTATGCAAGTATTTTCAAATGGGAAAGAAAACAAGGATAAATTTCAAGAGCAAGGAGTGCTTTGCTACAATACCATTGGAGCTAATTCACACTAACCTATGCGGACCTACAAGAACAAGGAGCCAACAAGGTGAAAGTTATTTCATGTTGCTTATTGATGATTACACTAGAATTTTTTGGATTACATTTTTAAGAGATAAATCATAATCTTTTGATAAGTTTAAAATCTTGAAAGAAAAAAGTAGAGAATGAGATGGATGCTAAGATCAAATGCTAAGATCAAATAGAGGAGGTGAATTTACTTCAAATGAATTTGAAAAGTTTTGTGAAGATCATGGCATTAGGAGACATATGTTTGCTCCTAGAAGCCCTCAACAAAATTGGGTAGTGGAAAGGGAGAATAGGACTATGCAAGAGATGGATAGGGCTATGCTGAAAGATGTTGATATGTCTATAATGTATTGGAAGAAAGAAGTTCACACTGTTGTCTATTTTCTTAGTGCAGTTGAGGGTCAATAACACTAAGACCCCTTATGTGATGTGGTATGGAAGACCTCCCATTGTCAAATATTTCAAATTTTTTTGTAGAAAATGTTATATCAAGAGAGATGAAGAAGACCTTGGAAAGTTTGATTCAAGGCATGATGAAGGGATCTTTCTTGGTTACTCAACTAGGAGAAAGGCCTACAAATGCTATAACAAGAGATTGGGAAAGATGATTGAAAGAACAAATGTTAAGGTAGATGAAGATTTGTATCAGATATCATAAGAAAAAGAGGTTTGCAGATCTGATATACCTCCTTGGATTGAAGAAGAAGACTCCAATAAAGTATGTGCAGAGGAACATTTCATCAGATTAGATCATTGGAGACAAAAATCAAGGTGTGTTGACTAGAAGAAGGTTTGTAAAAGCAAGTGAGCAAGTAAATCTATGTTTACTATCAAAGGTTGAGCCCAAGAACTTTACTAATGCTAGCAAAGATGATGGTTGGATAAAGGAAATGGAAGAGGAATTAGATCAGATAGAAAAAAACCAAACATGGGAATTTATTCCTAGAATAGTTGATAAGAATGGTATAGGAACAAAGTGGGTGTTCCAGAACAAGCTAAATGAAGATGGTGAAGTTGTAAGGAATAAATCAAGATGGGAATGTAAGATTTATTCATAGGTTGAAGGTATTTATTTTGAGGACACTTTTTCTCTAGTAGCCATAATGGAGGAAATAAGGACATTTCTTGCTTTTGATACTCACAAGAAATTCAAAGTCTATAAAATGGATGTCAAGTCATCCTTCTTGAATGGTGATCTAGAGGGAGAGGTATATATTGAGCAACTAGATGGTTTCCTATTATTAGAAGATATGGATATGGTGTGTAGAATCAAGAAAGCTTTGTATGGAATCAAGCAAGCTCCTAGAGTTTGGTATGCTCGGTTGGATAAGTACTTACTTCTGCAAGGATTCA
This sequence comes from Sequoia sempervirens, assembly GCA_007258455.2. Lineage (NCBI taxonomy): Eukaryota > Viridiplantae > Streptophyta > Pinopsida > Cupressales > Cupressaceae > Sequoia > Sequoia sempervirens. The sequence goes on from VDFB02072274.1 coordinate 61,411,115, forward strand.
AGAAAGGTACTACAGATAGTAATCTCTACATTAAGATTCAAGAAGACAAGATTTTGGTTGTGGTTGTATATGTTGATGAAATAATCTTTGATGAAGATGATGATATTTGCAAGAGGTTTGCAGAAGAAATGCAAAAAGAGTTTGAAATGTTTATGATTGGTGAGTTGTCTTTCTTCCTTGGGCTTCAAATTGTTCAACTAGATGATGGTTTCTTTATTTCTCAGGCTAAGTGTGTAAAGGAGATGTTGAAAATTTTGGCATGGGGGATTTCAAACTAGTATGTACTCATATGGTGACTGATTGTCACTTGAGCAAAAATGATGAGTCTCTAAAGGTTGATCAGACTATTTATAGATCTATGATTAGAGGTTTGTTCTACTTGACTGCTTCTAGACTTGATATTATGCATGCAATATGTTTGGTTTTCAGATATCAAGCTAATCCTAAGAAAATTCATGAGAAAAGTAGTGAAAATAATATTCAAATATTTGAAGGGAACTTCGGATTATGGTTTGTGGTATAAGAAGGATGAATTTTTTTCATTGTGTGCTTATACTAATGCTAATTGGGTAGGATGTGTGGATGAATGGAGAAGTACCAATGGTAGTGCATTTTCTTGAGAGAAAAAATGGTCTCTTGGTTCAGTAAGAAGTAGGACTCGATGTCCTTATCCATAGTAGAAGCTGAATATATTGATGCAACATCTTGTTACACCCAGGTGCTTTGGATGAAGCAAAATTTGAAGGATATAAAGGTGGTTTATGATGAACCTATTCCTATATTGTGTGATAATACTAGTGCAATTAGCATTTCCAAGAATCTGATGATGCATTCAAGAACCAAACATATTTATATCTAGTATAAATTTCTAAGGGAGTTTAGGTTGCAGAGCAAGAATTCAGAATGGAGTATGTGCCTACTAAGGATCAGGTTGTAGATATATTCACTAAGGAACTGTTAAAGGATAATTTTGAGTATCTCTGACATAAGTTAGGGGTTATTGCCCCTCTTTTCTCTAACTAGATGTGTAAATGGTGTATCTATCCAAGGAGAGTAATTTAATATATATCCTTATACCTAGACTGATGGTGGCTTCCTCTCAGGGGGAGTTGGTAATGGTTGTTGCTGATAGGGGAGCCTATTAGGTGATTTGGAATGAAATAACTTGCATAATAGAATAATATGATATGAAATATGCTACAAATACTTGATAATAATTGAGAATAACAAGCCACTTCAAGGGGGAAAACCTCTAAATATCTCCAATGAGAACATAATTCACAATCTGGTGATGAAATAAGGCTCACAACCTCCTATATATAGCTATTTATGCCTAGGATATCACCTAGGCCAACTTAGATAACCTTATATAAGCCCTAGGCTGGCCTAATCAACTAAATAATAATATAATATTAATAATATGACTTAATTAGGAGTTAAGATAGCCACAAGGTGACTATTCATAACTTGATGTACTCTAATATTAAGGGTGTAGCATGCCCCCTCTTTAGATAAGCACTATCCTCAATGCTAGGAAATTTTGAATGTTTTTGAATGAACTCCTCATCCTCCATTGTGGAATATTTAATTGGTAAATTGTTCCATTGGATGAGATACCGAGTGAGTGTTCTAGTCCTTAGCTTCCTTGTGCATTTATGAAGAATACAGTTTGGTTCCAATATGATTCTTCCATCTTCATCAAGCTTTGGTAATATTGTCTGAGTAGGGATATTATTCCCAATTACCTTCTTCAAATAAGAAACATGAAAAAATGGATGTATCTTTGTTGTTGATGACAATTCAATCTTGTAGGAAATAATACCTTTCTTCTGCATGATTTGATATGGGCCATAATATTTTGGAGACAACTTGTTATTCTTTGAATGTTGCTTCAGTGACATTTTCTTGTAAGGTTGCAATCTCAAGAAAACCCAATCCCCAACATTAAAACTTGTTTCACTATGGTGTTGGTCTACTTGTTGCTTCATTCAGTTTTGTGTCATGGATAGATTCTCTTTAAGTCCTAAAAGTATTTGTTGCTGATGAATCATTTGGTCCTCCATGACGTGAACTCTTGGTGACACCTTCAATGATGATGTGATGGAAGGAGGATGATATCCATACAATGCCATAAATGGAGATATTTTTGATGAACTATGGAAGGAAGTTTTATACCACAATTTTTATAGTGGTAGCCAATCTACCCATTGAGATTGTTTATCTAAATTGAAAAAATGTAGATATCCTTCCAAACACTTATTAACTACCTCTGTTTTCCCATTATATTGTGGATGGTATGAAGAATTGTGATTCAATTGAGTATCCAAACATTTGAATAAATATGTCCAAAATTTACTAGAAAATATAGAATCACGGTCACTAACAATAACCTTAGGTATACCATGTAGCTTTTTAATATTCTTAAAAAATACTTTTTCCACTATACTTGTAAAAGGATGTGATAATGTAATAAAATTTGCATATTTAGTGAGGTGATCCACTATTGCCATGATAAAATTATTACTCTTGGCCCACAGTTGTCGTTGCACAAAAATATTGACCTATTAATGCCCGATACAACTACTAGAGTTAACGGATCAGTGGGAGGTGGTTAGTCCATGTCATAAATCCCGAGGGGAGTGCTGATCATCTGCCAACAAAATCCCCCTTAGTGTTACCCGAGGTGATTTAAACCTGACACCTTTGGCTTTGATACCAATTGTTGGTCCACAGTTGACATTGCACCAAAAGATCAACCTATTAATGCCCGATACAATTGCCAAAGTTAACAGATCCGCAAGAAGCGGTTAGTCCATGTCACGAATCCTAAGAGGAGCACTGATCATTTTCCAACAATTACCATTAGATCTTGGAAGCCGTATGATGAAGTCCATGGAGACCTCTTCCCAATGTTGGATAAGAATAACTAAGGGTTGCAAGAGACTAGGTGTCTTATGTAAGGAAAGAAATAGGTGCGGAAGCAACTTTCCTAATGTCAAAACCATAGGGAAGTAGAAGACAGTACTTTTAATTTTCAAAATTACAATCCAATTAAGACACACATGAAAGATTTACAGAAATAGAAAAATACTCAATGACAAATTAACACTAGATTTACGTGGGAAACCCTTTCGGGAAAAAACCCACCACACCAAGTTGAATCTCTTTGTATTTCAGTAATCAACAAATTACATACAATGCAGAGACACAACTCTCTGGTATCAGTTTTACAATTTCTTCATTCACTGTTCTTCCTATTACAGAAATGCTCTCACATATTCTCTATGTCCAACTCATAATGCTTTCCTTTAAATATCACCACATTCTAATTTTTTATCTTATGTTCATCCTTATCCACCATTGCCCCATTGTAGAAAGTTTCCTCTTGAGCGTTGATTTTTCCTTGCATGTAGTTTAGCTCTAGCGTCGGAACTGTTGCAAAAATCTAACTGCCATCCATTTGAAATTTTCTTCCTCTGATTGGTCCACGAGGCTCCACATAGGATGGTCAATTTGGTCAAAGGCGTTCAAACTTTGTTGGCATATTGGTGAGACACTAATAGTGTCTCCCCGATGCCACAAAGTCTTCACTATCGATATTGTCATAGGTTCCAACAGTCGGCAAGATGATATAGCGAATGCCATGAGTCATACCGAATCCATTGACATCCATTGCATTTCTATCAGCAAGAGTTTCTCCATCGGCAAGACATCTTATCGAGCTCACAAGTTGCATCGACTTCAGTTTTCCTTTTGGCAAGACTATCGCTCTTCGGTGAGACCACATATCAATATCCTAAGTCACACCAAAGAGTCATACTGTCAACAAAACATTTTTCTCTCACCAAGACCTCCCACTGAGTCTTCATGTTGTTTCGATGCATTCACTAGTTGGCGAGACTCATCACTTTCACCAGGATTTCATGCCGAGGTCCTAAGTCATATTGAGTGCCCCAATCACCAGTCGGCAAGACTTATCACCTTCGTCGAGAGTTCTTATCGAAATCATATGTTACACCAATGACCATTTACTATCAGAAAGACTCTGTTCAAGTCATATCGAAACGTTGGCTTTTCCATCGGTGAGACCTCACAAGTTGCCAAGACTTCATACCGATCACTTTGAGCTACTCTGATGACTTCAGTTGTATCCCCGTCGGTGTGACCTTCCAGTCTCGTTGGGACATCTTACCGAAGCCCTTGTGTTAGCCTGATGATCTATCGGTGAGACTCCCTTCAGTCGCTAGGACTTCATACCGAGCAATCAAGTCACCCCGAAGACCCCAATCGCTGTGAGTCTCCCCGACACCCGATAAGAAACAACACTGTCAGCTAGAGGTCTCCTACTTAACAAAAGATCACAGCGATAACATCATTTGGCAAGACATCTGCTTTATCTTGGTGATATGAACATTTCAAGAGAATTCAGAACAGCTAGTCCGCCAGACATGATTAATGTCACGATGACTTTGCCCTCCAGGAGTTACATGTCAGTATGGATTGAGGCAAATATTCCAACAATCTCCCACTTGACGAAGATCTTACTGAAACCTCCAGAGCATAATAAAACTACTAAAATTCATGGGCCAAGAGGCCCATGAATTGGCACACCACCTGTATTTGTCTGTGCTCATAGGCTTCGTCAATGCATCTGCAACATTCTCCAGAGTATCCACTTTCTCCAAAGAGACCTTCCCATCCTCCACCATATCTCGTACAAAATGATACTATACATCTATATGTTTTTTCCTGGCATGGAAAGTAGGATTTTTTGCCAAACATATAGCACTCTGACTGTCACAGTAAATTGTAATTTTTCCCCTCATCAAAATCAATGTTAGAACACAAATGTTTTAACCAAATTGCTTCTTTATAGGAATGTGTAGCTGCCATGTATTATGCCTCTGTAGTGGACAAAGCGACTACAGCTTGCCGCTTGCTCATCCAACTCATTGTACCACCATTCATCATGAAAATATATCCACTGGTGGATCTCCTGCTGTCAATGTCCCTTGCCCAATCAGAATCCACATAACCTTGATTACTAAGAGTCCTCTGTGATTCAATCAAGTTCCCATGGTAACATAAAGCATAGTTTGAAGTTCCCTTCAAATATCTAACCACTCTCTTCACAACATCCCAATGTGTCCTTCTAGGATTAGCCATAAACTGACTAAGTACTCCCATTTCTTGGGAAATGTCTGGCCTTGTACAAACCATTGCATACATAAGTCTGCCAACAACACTAGCATATGGCACACTGGTCATGTCCTCCATCTCAGTAGGAGATTTTGGACAATCCTCATTAGATAGCTTTGTTCCCTGCATAACTAGAACAACTAGCTGCTTGCAATCAGTCATGCAAAATCTCTTTAGAACAGTCTAGATATACTTACTTTGACTGAGCCAAATTTTTCTATTCTTCCTGTCCCTGGTTATTTCCATTCCCAAAATATACCCTGCTGCACCAAGATCTTTCATTTCAAACTTTGCAGAAAACTAAGACTTAAGATCAGAAATCATTAGCTTACTATTGCCTATGAACAACATATCATCAACATAGAGAGCAATAATAAGAACTTGATCACTTTCAACTTTGTAATACACACAATGATCAAATTTTGATCTTACAAATCCCAATGACAAAACAAACATGTCAAACTTTTGGTACCACATTCTAGGAGACTGTTTTAACCCATACAAAGATTTATTCAACTTGCAAACCAATCTTTCTTTACCTTTTTCCACAAAGTGCTCCAGCTGGGACATATAAATTTCTTCTTCAAGATCACCATGAAGAAACGCTGTCTTCACATCCATCTGTTTAGTCTCTAAGTCATTTGCTACTGCAAGTGATAAAAGAAATCTAATAGATGTCAGCTTAGCTATAGGAGAAAAGATTTCTCCATAATTAATTCCCTCTACCTGGGAATAACCTTTTGCAACCAACCTCGCTTTATATTTTTCTACACTGCCATCCAGACCAATTTTCTTTTTAAACACCCATTTGTAGCCCACAACTTTTCTGCCTTTAGGCAATGGCGCCAAACTCCAGGTATCATTCTTTTCTAATGATGCCATTTCTTCATTCATGGCTTCCAACCAAGAGTTTGAATCAGACATTTTAAATGCCTCTTTCATAGTCCTAGGTTCATCAATGCTAGAAATTAAAGCATAGGCACAAGTAGACTCTATCAAAGAAAACCCATACCTATCAGGTTGCTTTCTTTCATGAGTTGACCTCCTCACATTCTGAGGTTGAGGTGGTTCTTCATCTTCTTCAGAACTTTCGGAGCTACTTGAGCTTTCCTCAATATCAGGTACATTTTTATTTTCAATTCCTCTTTATCTGGTGTCAGAGGAATTTCTACTACATCCTTTTCATTTTCTAATTTCTTCTCTGACTGTGGATCCAGTGTAGAAGGCTTCATCTCATGAAAGATAATACTTCTGTTGTACAAAACCTTCTCAGTCTCAGGATTCCAAAGCTTGTATCCTTTTATGCGAGCACTATAGCCAATAAAAATACACTTTACAACTTTATTTTCCAACTTAGATCTTTTTTCAAATGGCACATATGCATATGCCTCATAGCCAAAGACACGAATATGTCTCAAAGTGGGATTCTTTCCAGACCATGCTTCTAAAGGTGTCTTCTTAACAAGAGCAGAGTTAGGAGAACGATTTACCAAGTAACATGCTGTAGAGACTGCTTCAGCCCAGAACTTCTCCTCCAAGCTAGCACTGCTCAGCATACTTCGTGCTCTTTCCATTACTATCCTGTTGAACCTTTCAACAACTCCATTTTGTTGTGGAGTGTAAGGTGTAGTCTTATGTCTTTTAATCCCATGATCTGTACAGTAGCTTTCAAATTCATCTGAACAAAACTCACCGCCATTGTCAGTCCCTAAACATTTTATTTTCCTACTATTCTGATTTTCAACAAGGTTTTTAAATTCCTTAAACTGACTAAACAATTCTAATTTACTTTTTAGAAAATATAAAAATTCTCTTCTTGAATAATCATCAATAAACGATACATAGTGTTGTGCAGTTTTTGTACACACACCCCACTGAAAGCAGGGACCCTCTTTCACTTTGGTTTTGGTTTCTTGGCCCTTTCTTCTTGAGGTTTTATCTTATTTAGGCATGTGCTTAAATTTTTATTTTTTGATTACCTAAGTGTTTCCCCTAGGTTATTCATTGAAAATCCTAAGTTCTGGATAAATTTTGGGTTTTTACTCGTATTCGGGATTTTCCACCCTGGTCGAATTTTCCCAGATCCTGCTTGGACTTCGGTTGGACCCTATTGTTCGGGGATTTTCAGTATTCGTAGATTTCCACATGGGCCGGATTTTCTCAGATTCTGCCTTGTCATTGGATTCCCGGGTTTTTTGACTGTCTTATTGATTGCATTAATGGCTTCGCACGTGCTTTGAAGGATGGATTTAACTTGATTTTTGAGGTCTTTTATGCTATCATGCTTATTGTTTTCCATCGTTTGAGTTGAGGACTGCATCCTTAGGGTTTGTTCTTTGAGATTTTGATTTGATTTGGGACATTTGGGCTTGACTTGATCAATTTAGTGGTGATTTCTTGCACATTCTTGCCCCTGTTCTTTGTGGACACCATTCTCTTCGCATTTGCTGATTTTGGGATTGAGTTCCACTTTATAATGGTATGTGTTTGATTGATCTACTTTGAATTGATGATTATGGGTAGTGCATTGATGTTATAAGAGCTTCTGGGACTCGAATTCCTGAATATTTGATCACTTCATGACTAGGGTTGCGTAGCATTGATTATCTTATGATCTCCCAAGTAATTTCTGATTTTGTTGGTCTGTTTGCATTTTGGTGTACTTACTTGAGAATCATGATTTTTTTCCCCTAGTATGGTGTCGGCATTTGAATTACCTGAGTCATAGGTTTTCCTATGTGTTAATGGTGGATGTATAGGGTTTAAACCTTGGGCATCGCCATTCATCTTTAGTTTGCTCTCAAACAGGCCTAGAACGTAAAGAAAATATTTTGAAGGTCCATGCATAACTTTCCCTAAGCCTAAATCGTTGAAATTCATGATTAATGAGATGCTGTGTGTGAAATCATGATTTCATGTCGCAATTTGGATTTTGGCCTTAGTCTGGGATTTCTCATTCCTTCGGGATAATCCATCTCTGGTGAATTTTCCCGAAATTGGGTGAGATGCAATAAAATTATTGCTATCATATACACCATTGGCAAGACAAACATTCATCGCCAAGAGGTCATAGCGGGCTTAATTAGTCATACCAATATTCTTTTCCATCATTGAGACCACCATCTTTCGGTGAGACCTTTCACGAAGCGCATTCCGCTTTCATCGAGCTCCTTCATTTCAGTTGACGAGACCCTGCTTGGTCGGTGAGACCTTTCAGCGAGCTTGCAACTCTTGCCAAGACCTTTGCTTTCGGTGAGACTACCAACAGTCGCCAAGGCCTCATGACAAAGCCTTCCTTTCTTGGTGAGCTCGGATCTTCTTTTGGCAAGACAAACATGTTGTCGGCTAGAGGTTATGCCGATGGATCTCCATGTCGGTGAAACATTACGCAGTCGGCAAGACCTCTTTCCAAATTCAAAACCTATTGCCGAAACATCCATTTGCTTTGATGAGACTCCCCTTCATTAGTGAGACGTTACACTGAGACCACCTAATTTTAGCGAAACCTCATCCGATGACATCCACTTTCGGTGTGACCTCCCGGAAGTCGCCAAGACTTCTCAGCAAGATGACTAACTCTTGTCGAGACCTTCGCTTTCAGAATTTTTCCTTATCCGTGGATTTCCGTTGACTTCGTATTTTCTCGAAGTCCTTGGTTCCCTATTTTTTTTGGATTTTGCAAAGTGTCTCTGCCTCCGCGGAAATCCGTCTCTGGCTGATTTTCTCGAAAGTTGATGAAATGTAAGGAAATATGGAATAGCATGATGTGTTAGTGATTTTCAATGCATTTTATGATTTATTCATGCTATCTTATGATCTCCCATGTGGTTTATTGAGGGAAAATGATTAGATTTAATTGTTAGTAGGTGTTTTATTGATTATTCCACTGGAATCTGTCTGGCCCAAAATTTCTCAAAATTCCTCCCTGGCTCGGATTCCCTGGATGGTTTTGAAACCCAAAGTTTATCAAAAGAATTTTAAATGAATTTTAATAACACCTTGACTGTATGAGGCTTATTCTAACGGTGTTCTTATGGATTAACACCCTCTTTCCTGTGGTTCTTATTATGATTTCCATGTTGAGTGCAGGTTGAATCTAGTAAGGCAGCAGCTGGGTCCTCAATATCTGATGCAGAGAAGATCAAAATGGACATTAAGAACAAGATCCCTAAGAGTAAAATCACTTCAGTTTGGTCGGAGGTGACTGATACAAATGTCAGATCATGGGATTATGAAGAATTTAAATAAAGAATGGTAGCAGAGGATTCTCCTTTGGTGGCTAGAAGGATGATGGAATCAGGCTTGTCGCATGTTGCTGGTTTCCCTTCTACGGTGTAGTGTTATGACCTAGTCCTTGAATGTGTCAGACACTATGATCAAGATACACAAAGGATTATTGGTCCTCAGGGGAGGGTTGTAGCAAATCTCAACCCTGTCTCTATTGCCCAAAATTTTGATATGCCAGACGGGTCTCATGTGGTGGGATTCAACATGAGGGCAGCTCAAGAGTTCTACGATGAGCAGACTGTGAAGTTACAACATTTTATCAATTCCTAGCTGGAGAATCCCAAGTCTCACTATTCTAAATTACCCAAGCAGCTATTCAGGATAAAGTTCAAGAAGGAATATTATGACGCTATCACTCTTCTTAGCAGGGTGGTTGGATTAAGGAATGCTGGCATGTTTGAGAATTGGATGTGCCATGTGATTGTGAGGATGGAGCAAGAGAAGATTAACTACCATTGGGAAGGGATCATTAGTGGAGTAATTCACGAACAATTGTCCAATGTGTTCCAAACAAAGACCTTCACAATGAATTCATATTTGGTCTATGTACTTGCAAGATTCCACCCTTACAAAGGATTGAGCACGAGGGGCACCTTTGGATAGGATATCATCTACGAGGTTTACCCTCAGTTGCATCTAGGAAGCTCGAGCTATAGAAGGGTGAATGATGCATTCACCATGCATATCACTAGATTGCTTCAAGGTGCAGAGCATGTCAGGATTTCGGACCAGGCTAAAGAACTCATCAAGAAATATGGGGCATGGTTTATTCAGTTCCCAAATTTTTCCTACATTTGGATTGATGGCTGCCAGAGAGCTCCATACAGACTTCCAAGATACCCTACCGATCACATTCTACTGTTGGAAGTCACTAGGAAAATCTGTGACTTTGATGCCATTGTCAAGAGAGACAAGCGTAAGACTGGATTTGGTGGAGACTTCCCCTTGAGGATTGGTACTGGAGAGGCTTGTCCTTCCATTGGTTCTGCCTAAGCTTCAGAAGAAGAAATGAGTACTCTTGGCTTGTCTTTCCACTCCAAGAGGTCCAGATTTGATATTACAGGAGAAGCTCAAAAGAAGGCCAGCAAAGAGTATTGCCATAAGGTGAACTTGGAGGACTACTAGGCCAACTACAGTGATGAATTTAAGGTCAGAAAGAAGAAATTCTCCCAGCTTCCAGTTGAGTCAGTCTGACTATACAATATAAAGGAAGTTCTTGATCAATTGGAGGACGATGGAAACTTGATCCAGGATCATGCTTATGAGGCCATAAAAGATAGACCAATTGGTGATGTGGATTGGTTGGAAGAGGAAAAGACAAAATTAAAGCAACTAGTGGATTCAATTATCAAATTCACTAGGATGTGGCTAAAGCATAAGCTATGGGAGCTAGAAAATAATGGTGTATAGTGCACCTATGCTCTAATGGGAGATTTGGATCCCCACTCCACCTCTGAAGAATCTATCGAACAGGATCTTAAGGGAAAGGGTAAGTTGGATTCTCCATTCAAAATCAAAATTAAAGGTGTTCAAGAGGAGGAGGTCCAAGGGACAAAAAAATAGAGAAAGCCAAAGGCCAAGCAGAAGACAAGGACTAGGAAGTCTGAGTAGAAAGAGACTAAAAATCAGGGTCTTGAGGTTGATGTGCCAGTGCCTAAGAGGAGAAGAATCATAAAATTGTCAGAGAAGGCGAGCTCCAAGGTAGGGGAGGAAGAAGTTACCCCACTAGTGGTAAATGTTGAAAGTTTAGAGGAGAAGGCCAAGGTGTATACAAGGAGGTCTAGGACTCCTTCTCCCAGGGACAGTGTACCTAAGGTTGATCTTCCTCTGACGGTTTCTCATGAGGAGCAACATGATGATGTGCCTCCCGCCCATGAAGCTCAAAGCAAACCAGGTGAGTTGGAAGATGTTGAAGATCATCTAGATACTGAAGGAGAGGAGTTTCATGAAGGTGATCTTCATAGTGCAGAGGCAAAAATTAAAAGATAATGCAATCCCCTTCGGTTGCACATGTGGATTCCCCTGTTAGAACTGAAGAAGTCCCTCCAAGAGAAGGGGAAACAATGAAGGATCCATCACCTGAACAAGAAGAAGAGCATGCTGAGGAGAAGGAAAGCAAGACATATGAGACTCCTAATAAACAAAATTTGAGTGAGGAAGCACCTAAAGGTCAACAAGAAGAGGAAAAACAGGCTGAGGTGCAATTGGAATCCATTGTCCCTGGTTGGTTGGACAAGGAGATAAGGAGAAAACAATTTGTTGTGGAAGATAGTCCACTGAATTGGGATGCACTACTAGCCAAGATTGGAAAAGGAAAAGGTAAGATGAAGGCTAGGATGATCTCGAGGATCGAAAGAGATGAAGCTCATAACAGGGTTTTTCACATTGCAACCCCTGCTCCAGATAAAAATAGAGATGATGTAGCTGGAAAGGATTATAATGTTCAGACTTTCAATCTTGAGCCTACATCCGTTGAGCAGGATATTGAGGATTACCAGGGTTCTAGTGCAATAATCTTGGGTAGGTTGAGGAAGGAAATAAAGACCAAGCAAGAGCTAAAGAAAGAAAATGAGAATCTCAGGAAATGCTTGGAGGATTTGATGAAGCCCCTGCAATCTATTAATCCCTCGGTTCCTGCTGCAAGACCTTTACTTCAGGAGACCATCATCGGGCTTGAAAAGATGAAGGCTTCCACTCTTGCCACTGCAAATTGGTTGCAAGGGGTGTGAACCAAGGGTAATGAGGCTATCAAGGAGATTTTTTCAACTGGAAAGGATGCTATCATGGCAACTGATTGGTTGAGGGCGGTGTTGGCACAGGATAGGGAAGATACAGATCTTTTACTGCAAAAAACTAGAACTATCATGGAGTACACTCGGGATAGGTTGGTAGGTGATGGAATTCTTCTTTCCTCCAGATCTGTCGAACCATGGGAGTGGTATGAGGCATTGCAAATTAGGCAGAAGGTGTTGAAGAAGATTTAAAAACAAAGGAGGCAGATTGATGATACCCTAGCCGGTGTTTACAATGGATCCATTGCCTTCTTTGAAATTATGATAGGAAGAAGGAAGATTGTGCCCAAGTACTTGAGCCTAGAACAATTGAGGAAGTGGTGGCATGATGTTTATGCCCTAATTAATGATGATTCCATTTCTGAGCATTAGTTAGATGATGCGGTCACATACATTGCCGTCATTGACAAATACCTAACATGTAAGGTGGATTGGGATAGGTCGGTAAAGCAATCAAGGGAGGAGATTGCATCAATTGAAAGATGGCTTAGGGTTTTTCCTTTACCACCTATGGCCAACTTGGATGGGGCGCTCTTGAAAGTCCATGAAGGGCCGGATCGGAATAGAGACAAAGGGGAAGGCAGTTAATTCCCAACTACATTGAGATTTGTGCTTCCCCATTATTGCGCCCTGCATTGGTCCGAGCTACATTGGGAATCCTAGGCCGACCTGGGTGTAGTTCACTCATTTAATACATTCCTTCATTCCATTTTGACTTCCTCTTGGCTGACTGGTGGTGCCTAATTAATGTTGCGAAGCTCTTGCTAGGCCGACGGGTTTTTCTGGGGGGATTCTATATATTTGGCATTTCGCCTCATTTGTAAGAGTTAGAAGATAGGGTTAGAATATAGAAATTGATATAGAGAAGAGGTAGTTAGAAGTGAATTAAGTAGAGCAAGTTAGCAAGTAGTTGTTCTCAAGCAAATATTGTAACAAAAAGCTGGAATTGTTGCTACAGTGGACAATTTGAATGCAAGAAATGACATTGTGATTTGGTGCCATACTTGTTTTCTTTTGTTTTGCATGGTTCTTGTTATTGTATCTTTAAAATTGCTTTGAGGAGATTAATATTTAGATTACATTTTATTCAATAATGTTTGTGATTTGATACTTGAATGTTGTAGCAATCCCTCAGTCCATACTTTTCGCAACCAACTGATTGTTAGTTGCTTTGTAAAGCTAGCCTGGACTTAATATTCATTGTGCCTAGTTCGATTGTGAGGACTCGTTCATTTCAATTGCAATAGGGTTGTCTGAATGAATGTTCATGATTTGAAAATCCTAACACCTTAGAAGATTGCACTGCTTCTATAAGATTGCAGAATTATCTGGGTCAATTAGAGATCAGTTTTGAGGGATTGGTCCATTTTGAGTGTTGGATATTCTCATTGTTAATCTTAGGAGTAGTATTAGATTTAGAAATCTCTTTAAAACCATAATCTTTTGTTATTTCTTTATCATTAAGTCATATTTTTAATTGAAGTATCATTATATCGTTAGATTTGATAAGTTGAGATTCAGTATTTTGCTTGTAGTAAGGTCCCATTGTGATTACCAACATTTTCACATTTTATCACTGAGTTGTTTATGCATTGTCAAGACCTAAAATTAGAGACCTTAGGGTTATCTCTTGAGGATTGCTGATAGAGATTTACCTTTCAAGTGAGATAGGATATTACATTCTGTCTGAGTTGTTGCTATGCAGAAAACATCATCAACACATAGTATCTTGATTTAGATAGAGAAGAAACATTCACTGGACCAAACACATCAGAATGTATATAATCAAACAAACCAGAAGATTTATGGGGACTGGAATAAAATGAAACACGGTGTTCTTTACCATATATGCAATGTTCACAAAATTCAAACCCAAGGTTACAATCTTCAAGCCCTTCTACCAGGTTTTTATTTTTCAAGGTTTTTAAACCTTTCTCACCAATGTGGCCTAGCCTATGATGCCAGAGCATTGTCTTTTCTACTAGAAGTTTAACCTCCATGGATTTTACACCATCAGGAACGTTTCCCTCTTTTCCTCCATGAGTAGCCTTAAGTGACTTTGCAGAGACACTATTGCATTGAATAGCTTGTGCATCCAGCTTATACAAGGTACCAATATGAGCACCCCTTGCTAGCACCATAGAGCCTCTATTCATCTTGCAGCCATTTCCAGAGAACGTGACATGCACTCCAATATCATTTAGCTTACTTACAGAAAGTAAATTATGAGCTAGACCTGGTATATGCATCACATCATTGATTCCCTTCACTCTTCCATCAGGGAATTGAATTCTGACTCTTCCATGGCCAAAAATTTCCAAAGATGAATCACTTGCCAAATACACCTTTCCACCATCATAGTTTTCATACTTTGTGAACTAATCTCTATGAGATGTCATGTGGAAAGATGCTTCAGAATCAAACAGCCAGACATCATCAGATGCCTGCGTAGCCAAGGCTACGATGAAGGCGTTTGCATCACTCTGAGAAGAATCATTTTCAGAAGAGGTCTTCTTCTTCTTCTTTTTCTCCTCCTTGCAATCCCTTCGAACATGACCAGGTTGCCCACAATTCCAAAATTTCACCTTGGACTTCTTGCTAGGAGACTTTGATCTCCCTTCTGATTTTGATCTGGATTTCTTGTCCTTCTTCTTGCCTTTCTCCTTCGATCTGCCTCTAACAGCCAGAGCCTCCTTTGCCATCTCAGAAGATTTTCTTCTCATCTCTTCTGACAAAAAAGAAGCAACAACATCTTCCATCTTGAAAGTGGATGCCGTACTCCCAATAGCCATCACCAGATGATCCCAAGAATCTGGAAAAGAACATAGCAGTAGCATGCAGCGATCTTCATCTTCAATCTTCACACCAATAGATGTTAACCGAGCAATCAACATGTTGAATGCATTCAAATGATCAGCAACTGATCCTCCCTTCTACATTCTCAAAGAGTACAACTTCTTCCTCAAGAGCAATTTGTTCACCAAGGACTTGTCCTGATAAATAGATTCCAGTCTTTTCCACAAGAAAGATGCAGTATTTTCTTCATGCACATTCAGAAGAACAGAGTCTACCAAACAAAGCCTAACTTGCCCCTTAGACTTTCTATCTGCAAGATCCCAATCCTCTTGCTTCATGCCTTGAGGCATCGTTCTAGACACAGCAAGCCACAAATCACGATCCACTAACAGATCTTCCATTTTGAGTTTCCACAGCTCAAAATTGCTACCATTGAATTTCTCAATTTCCACCCTTCCGGATGTGCTTGCCATCTTAATTTGTAATTAAACTATCAGACCTCTACCAAACTCCCACTGAAAAAGAATTGACACAAAAAACCCAACCCTCTCACAAGGATAACACAACTAGCCGAGCTCTGATACCACTTGTAAGGAAAGCAATAGGTGCAGAAGCAACTTTCCTAACATCAAAACCACAGGGAAGTAGAAGACAATACTTTTAATTTTCAAAATTACAATCCAATTAAGACACACATGAAAGATTTACAAAAACAAAAAAATACTCAATGAAAAATTAACACCAGATTTACGTGGGAAACCCTTTTGGGAAAAAACACACCACACCAAGTCGAATCTCTTTGTATTTCAGTAATCAACAAATTACATACAATGTAGAGACACAACTCTCTGGTATCAATTTTACAGTTTCTTCATTCACTGTTCTTCCTGTTACAAAAATGCTCTCACAGATTCTCTATGTCCAACTTAGAATGCTATCCTTTAAATATTACCACATTCTGATTTTTTATCTTCGGTTCATCCTTATCCGCCATTGCCCCATCGTAGAAAGTTTCCTCTTGAGCATTGATTTTTCCCTGCATGCAGTTCAGCTCCAGCATCACAACTATTGCAAAAATCTAACTGCCATCCATTTGAAATTCACTTCCTCTGATTGGTCCATGAGACTCCACATAGGATGGTCAATTTGGTCAAATGCATTCAAACTTTGTTGGCATATTGGTGAGACACTAATAGTGTCTCCTCGATGCCACAAAGTTTTCACTATCGATATCGTCATAGGTTCCAACAGTCGGAAAGATGATATAGAAAATTCCATGAGTCATACCGAATCCATCGACATCCATTGCATTTCTATTAGCAAGAGTTTCTCCATCGGCAAGATGTTTTACCGAGCTCACAAGTTGCATCGACTTCAGTTTTCCTTTCGGCAAGACTATCGCTCTTCGGTGAGACCACATATCAATATCCTAAGTCACACCGAAGAGTCATACTGTCGGAAAAACATTTCACTCTCACCAAGACCTCCCACTGTGTCTTCATGTTGTTCTGAAGCATTCACTAGTCGGCGAGACTCATCACTTTCGCAAGGACTTTATGCCGAGGTCCTAAGTCATACCGAGCGCCCCAATCACCAGTCAGCAAGACTTATCACCTTCGCCGAGAGTTCTTATCAAAATCATATGTTACACCGATGACCATTTACTATCGGCAAGACTATGTTCAAGTCATATCAAAACATTGGCTTTTCCATCGGTGAAACCTCACAAGTCGCCAAGACTTCATACTGATCGCTTTGAGCTACTCCGATGACTTTAGTATCCCTGTCGGCGTGACCTTCCATTCTCACTGGGAAATCTTACCGAAGCCCTTGTGTTAGCCCGATGATCTATCGGTGAGACTCCCTTCAGTCGCTGGGACTTCATACTAAGCGATCAAGTCACCTCGAAGACCCCAATCGCTGTGAGTCTCCCCTACACCTGATAAGAAACAACACTGTTGGCCAGAGGTCTCCTACTTGACAAAAGGTCACAGTGATAACATCATTCGGCAAGACATCTGCTTTGTATCGGCAATATGAACATTTCAAGAGAATTCAGAATAGCTAATTGGCCAGACATGATTAATGTCACAACAACTTTTCCCTCCAGGAGTTACATGTCAGTATGGATTGAGGCAAATATTCCAACATCTTAATTGTCTCTCCTTTATTTCATTGACAAACCAAACACTCTGCCACAAATTTTTGAACATCCCCTTTTAGCCCTTCCAAAAAGAATCCTTTCTTGAACTGATGATATGTCTTCAAAAATACTAAATGACCACCCACTGGAGACTCATGTATCTTTTGGAGAATATTTTGTTTGAGAGAGGAATTCTTGCAAAGATACAATTGCTCTTTATACCACAAAGTATCTCCCTTCCAAATTTTTTTATCTAAACTAATAGGATCACTTTGTAATTGTTGAATGAGATTAGTAGTAGCCACATCATTTTTCCACTCTTATTTGTCTTTTTCTACCCAATCTTCTTGTAATATTAATGAAAGGGCACACAATAAATCTTCATCCTTCTCATCCTTCCTCGGCAGTGCATCTGCCACATCATTTTTCTTCTCTTTCTTATATATAATCTCAAAATCGTATCCCAACATCTTAGTGACCCATTTTAGTTGTTCTTCATAAGATAATATTTTTTCCAAAAAATATTTTAGGCTATCATGATTTGTCTTAACCTTCAAGTGTCTACCCATTAGATAAGGTCTCTAGTATTTTATTGCATGAAGAATCACTAGCATTTCCTTCTCATAAATAGGTTTGAGTTGATTCTTACCCTTTAATTGATGACTCTCAAAAGAAATGGGAAAACCCTCTTGCATGAGAACTATGCCTATACCATTTCCTAAAGAATCACATTCCATAATAAAATCCTTTGTGAAATCGGGAGTGATGCACATAGCCTCCTTTAACATTTCAAATGTTGAATTAGTATATTCATTCCAATGAAAAGAATCCTTCTTCAATAAAGTTGAGGGGTGCTATTATACAACCATAATTATTCACAAATATTCTATAGTATCCACTCAATCCCAAAAAATACCTCAATTTCTTAATGGTTTTGGGATTAGGCCATTCCATGATAGTCTTAATTTTGTTAGGATCCACCTTTACTCCTTCATGTGAAATTGTGTCCCAAGTACTCCACCTCATTAAGACCAAAATCCCACTTGGATGGCTTAGCATGGAGTTGATTCTCTTCAAGAACTTGTCATACTTGATTTAAATGTTGCAAGTTTTCTTCATATGTCTTGCTATAAATCAATATATCATCAAAAACCTCTAATACAAACTTCCTCAAGAACTTTTTAAACATGGAATTCATCAAACTTTTAAATGTAGATGGAGCATTAGTAAGACCAAATGACATCACCAAGAACTCATAGTGACCCTCATAAGTCCTAAATGATGTCTTACAAATATCTTCTTCCTTAATTCAAATTTGGTGATAACTGGATCTAAGATCTAACTTTGTAAAATACATAGCTTCATTCAATTCATCTAGAAAATCATCAATGAATAGAATAGGAAACTTATCTTTGATGGTGTACATGTTGAGCACTCTATAGTTTAGACACATGCACCAATTTTCATCCTTCTTCCACACCATCACCACATGCGAGGAGTAAGCACTTTGGATATGTTTAATAATTCCTGCCTCTAACATCTCCTCAATAATATTTTCTATCTCACTTTTTTGTATATGTGGGTATCGGTAAGGCCTAATGTTGATGGGTTGGATCCCTAGAACCAGTTGTATGGCATGATCATGATACCTCTTAGGAGGAAATCCTTTAGGCATATCCCCAAAAACCACTGAGTGATGCTCAATTATTGCTTGTAAATTTGGATGGGTAGGAGCATTAGATTGAGAGACTTCTAATGAACATATCTGGGCCACAAATCTATCAACTCCTTTCTTAAGCAACTCTTGCATTTGATGAGAGCTAACTATTTGTGGAGAATTTTCCTTCAACCCTCTTAGCTCTATTGTCTTTCCTTTTGATTGGAATCTCATGAATAATTCTTGAAAGTTCATCTCAATTGTTTCCAAAATAGTAAGCCATTGTACTCCCAAAATAATATCTACTACACCAATGGAAATAACATACATTGGGCTATCGAGGTGATAATCTCCCATGGATAATTTAATGCTATGACACTTTCTAGAACAATTGGCAGTACCACCATTTGCAACCAAGACTTAAAATTTTGGAGTTGTATATATAAAACAATTTAGATGAGTAGCCATCTTTTTGTTAATGAAATTATGAGTACTACCTAAGTCGATCAACACAATTACTTTTTACTTCTTTAAGAATCCAACTACCTTGAAAGTTTGAGGGGCACTAAAACTAGAGAGTGCATGAAAATAAATGATTGGTTTGGAATCATGTGATTCATCATCTAAATCCCTATCATCCTCTAATATTGGTTCATCCTCTTCTTCCTCACTCAATACTTCAATATAAAAAAATTTATTTTCACTACATCTATGCCCTCAACTATATTTGTTGTCACAATTGAAACATAACCCTTTTTCTCTCTTCTCCTCAATTTGTTATGGAGTCAACCTAGTAGGTTGTGGTAGTGAATGTGTAGGAGATCTCCTTTCATTGAAATTTATATTCCCTTGTCTCCTACTAGCCAAATACTTCTCTACTTTTCTTGCCATTATTATTGCTTGTGATAAAGATTAAGGTTGGAAAAATTGTACTTCATATTTTATGTGATCCTTTAAACTACCTAGAAATAGTTCCTTCATATTTTCTTCTTCCACATTCTCTACTCTTAGAGAAAGGGTTTGAAATTGCCAAATATAATCCTTGACCATGCCCTTTGCTTTAATTTAGTGAGTTGGTAGAAGTACCTATCCATAAAGTTATCTCCATAATGGGTAGCAAGTTCCTCTTGAAAAATTGACCATGTGACCAACCAACCTTTTTCTCTTCTCATCACATAGCTAATGATACCAAATAAATTGATCCAGTTCTAGGTATTATGATGCCATAGCCACCTTTTGTTGACTAGGAACATGATGAATATCAAAGAACTACTCCATTTGGCATAACGAATTGGTTGGATTCTTGCCATCAAAATTTATCATATCCAACTTAGGTATGAATTACCTTGGCATATGATTATTAAAGGAATGATCCTTCTTGAAAACAAAGTCAAGTCCAAGGAATTCATGTCCAACAAAAGAATTATCTTCACCTTACGAGGTGAATCTTCACCCTTACACCACATACCTTGAATAAATGATTGTAATTCACCCATTTCTTCCATAATCTTCTTCTCTAATGATGAAATTTCACCCTTGACTTTGTTTATTTCATCCTTAGGGTTAAATTCCTCATTTTCTACTCCCTCATTCTCTGAAGATTTCACCAGTGTGGTAGCATCCTTTTTGCCTCTTGTTGCAGGTCCTATCATGATGGTAGAAAACAATTTTGCAATAAATCACACAAATAAATTCAAAATAATTTGAAATTTTCACTATGACTTAACAGGTCCTAGATCGCACTCCAATATAAAATCTCCCAAAAAATAGGTGATTTGCAACCTTGAGAGCTAATTTTTTGAAAACCCTAATTTCCTAATAAATAAATTATTTCTTATTCAATTTCTCTAAAAATTGAACTGTAGCCTCCTCTAATATGTCTCAAAAA
The DNA here is from genome assembly GCA_007258455.2 of Sequoia sempervirens. Lineage (NCBI taxonomy): Eukaryota > Viridiplantae > Streptophyta > Pinopsida > Cupressales > Cupressaceae > Sequoia > Sequoia sempervirens. The sequence goes on from VDFB02072274.1 coordinate 61,431,877, forward strand.
ATCAAGAACCAATTCATTAAGATGTGGGAGATATGTGTTTTCCAAATAAATTGGATAGAAACCCTAATTCTGTAATAACTCACTCAATTCTACTCCAATTCTTCTAAAATATGGATTGTAGCTTCTTTAAAATGTCCTTCAAAAACCCTTTAAAAATTAGACAAAAAAACACCAAAATAGGGGAGATATAGTTTTCACAAAATGACCTCCAAAATTGAAAAAAATGCCTTATTGTAATGGTACCAAGATCATGCTTCAATTGCCACTTGTAATGAAATAAATTGCACAATAGAATAATATAATATGGAATATTATGCAAATACTTGATAATAACAAGCCACTTCGAGGGGGAAAACCTGCAAATATCTCCAATGACAACACAATTTACAATCTGATGATGAAATGTGACTCACAACCTCTTATATATACCTATTCATGCCTAGGATATCACCCAGTGTAACATTCCCATTGTTCTACATAGTAATTTTCCTATGTTTTACCCACAAGTGAAAATTTTATACATCTAAACTTTAAGAGTAATAAATTTTTTATTTTCCTTTGAATAATAAATGCACATTTCAAACACATTTCAAACTTTACCATTTCATACAAAATAATTCCTTTCATTTATAATGATGATACATGATTTCCATATGGCATATCATATTTTCAATTCCAATGGAAATGGATACAAAACACATACATAGCTTAAAAAGGCTTATAACAATTACAAAGTACAATGGTCTAGGAGATCCCCCTCAAATCTTGGCCACCAACTAAAGAGGAGAAGCATCACTCAAGCGCTTTTCCACCAACCTTAGACTTACTGTGGTCCCCTACACATCTACCTAATTGGTAAGATGGCCCTACCCTTTGACGAAGAGAAATTGGTTTGGTAACCTCATATCAATAGCCTTTTCTGAGCTTAGTGTTGTGTCCTATATGTTTCTAGACTGACATATAGTGGTTACAACTTACATTTATGAACATCCCATGCCTACTACGCAATCTTGAATCACAGTGATTTCGACTGTGTAAACAGTGGCTACTTGCACTACTTTGGCCAAAGTTTCCATTACCCTTAACTTAGAGTAGATGTCACATGTTCACCCACCTTCCTAGCTTGATTTGGTTTAAAATGACCATTATACTCTATAACTAGGTTATCCCCTTTCCCATAGAATAACACCACATAAACAACCCATGAAAAAAAATATAATACCAAAGTGTTTAAACAACATCTTACATAATGCTACATATGTCTAATATAGGCTCCCTACATATAGCGAAGATAACTACACATAGTATAACTATGTTGCACTCAATAACTCCCATATATAGGGTACATAAAAACATAATCTACAAAATAGGTTCTACAACGTATTGCATAACCATGAAACAAGCAATCTCATACAAGCACCACAACATATTCATAAAACACTCTTTTCCCAAACATAGTGAACAATCTATTTTATCCTTTCCAACATAAAGACAATGGTATAGAAACTAGCATGCCTATATAAGCTCCAAGTGATTTAACTCCTTCATAGTATGAATCCACCAATTGATCAACACCTCCACCAAGTTCCACTTGACTATTCTCTTCTAACTTCTCACAAGTCTCACAATAACCACAAGTACAAAATACCAAAATAACTCTCAACTCACAAGCTCTCAAACTCACAACAAAATAACATCAAAATAATTAGAAGGATAATTGTAGCATTTGGCATAATGGGCTCCTCTATTTATACTAACTTGTGAGCAACCAAAGGCTACAAAAAAGAAAGTATCTCTGCCATATTTCTTCCTCATGCAATGATTCACTCATAGATTTGCTACACATGATTGTTCTTAAGCTGAGTCGAATTAGTATTTGGGACAACAAGTAGATAATAGGTTTCCTAAATTGAATTCTATTCCAAAATGATGCCAAGTTTGCACTTGACTTATTTAAAACACTTATTTGTAGGTTTATTTGAATTCATATACTTCTTTTGCATTGCAACATTTTCTAAATATGGCGCCACCTCAAAGCTTTGGCGCCACCTTCACAGGTGCGACATGTAGACTTATTCTTTTCTGCACACAAATTTTTCTTCCCTTTTTAAGTGCTTAACACATATGCATTGTTTCATATGTTCTTTTCTTTAATGTTTTACTAGGTCGCATTTCACTTTATGCATTGGATTATGCACCATATAAAGTTTTTCTTTATGCTTCATGCGCCCAATGGAATATATTATATGCATTGCTGCATGATATTACTAATATTATGATCAACACTATCTTATGCGCTTTATGATATATACTAATAACTTCAATTATAATATATATATATATATATATTTCATATGGTTTACAAACATATTTATATAAATAAAGAATAGTATTATGCATATACATATATGTATGATTATATATATTAATAAATATATATGTTATGATAACATTACACTATTAATATATATATATATATACACACACACACACACCACCTATACATATATACACAATCCTATTTCATTATCTTTATAAAATACTCATACATACAATTCCCATTGATTGACATACATACATGGGACGCACACACAAACACACATATATGTCAACTTAGTCCAATCGGTGTCCCCATGCATATGGGTGATCTGTCCATGAGCATGTGTAGGTACGTCTACCTACATATACTCATGTACGTATTCAATCACATGTATGAGTCTACCGTATACATGTACACATATACATACATATACATCTTATGCATGTATCTCATCGATACCACAATAAGCATACAAGGAAAGATTGATACAATACATCAAGAATTAATCACAATTCTCAATCACAACATTCCCAACATTTATATTACTTACCTTTTCCCAAAACTAACTTGACTCTCTATGACCAATTAGGATGTGAGTGTGTGATTTCTCAGTTTAGGCTCGTTAAGGGTTACTAGATCAAGTTCTTCTCCTGAGTGATACTTCCCATCTCTTTTGGAGGATTGAACCTATTCCTGCAGACAACTTGGCACATCATAACCATAGTTAGCCAAACACAAAATAATCATATGCATGATACATTTCGTAGTTAGAAACATTATAAAATATCAAAGTGCATCAATCATTCATTCATCATATTTCCATTCAAGATTTAGTAAAAATATTCATATAAATATTAATAAATACATTCATGTAGAGATCCATAAAACAAATTCATTTATTCAATCAATTTAACCATACAAGGTAATAGTAAATAGGTAATATCGCTTGGGGTGTAACATATTCCCCCCCTCACAAATCATCATCCCTAATGATTTATTATGTATCGACACAAACATAATATAAAACATCAAACACTAATCATCACATTTCAACATATTGTTTTTTAGAGTTTTCAAAATCTTGCAAGACTTGCAGAAACTTATTCTTCATCTCAACATAATCTTCCCAAGTGGTACAATCTTCTACATACTGGTCCCATTGGACTTTGCATTGTAGAACCTCTCTATTATGTAAGTGGAGCTTACGTGCTCTGAGCACCTTGAGAAGGTCGATTATTACCACCCCTGGATCCTACACCTGTAAAGTATTCCAATCAATAACATGGTTATCTCCTAGGGTATACTTCTTAAGATAAGATACATGAAAAACATTGTACCAATCCTATATGCTATACGGTTGATCTCTTCAAGAACCTCAAAAGGACCTACGTAGCATGGAGCTAATTTGGATGATTTTTCAAACTTGATAGAAATCTTATGAGGCTTGACCCTTAACAAAATATTTTATCCTACTGAGAAAATTTTGGGCACCCATTTGGCATCTGCATAACTTTTCTGCCTATCATTAGCTTATGCTAAATATCTGCTTAATAATTCCAACTTGCTCCTCTATTTTAGATAACATCTTTGGCCCAAGGCTTATCCTATCTTCTAGCTTAATCCAACTTATAGGAGTCCGACATTTCCTGCTATTTAATGCTTCAAAAGGAGCCATCTTGATTGCAGAATGATAAGATTTATTATATGCAAACTCAACCAATGGTAGGTAATCTTCCCATTTGTATTTATGATCCATGCAATACATCCTTAGTAGGTCCTCTAACACTTGATTTACCCTTTCAATTTGTCCATCTGTTTCTAGATGATATGCATAACTTATATTTGGTTTCATTTCAAGTGCGGAAAATAGGGTTTTCCAAAATCTAGATGTCACATGAGCATCCCTATCAAATATAATCTTCTCAAGAATCCCATCTAATCTAAAATCTCTTGAATTTTTTTTTGAGCTATTACATGATCTCCATCAATTAGATTTCCTAGTATAAAGTGAGCTACCTTGGTGAGCTTATCCACTACTACCAGAATATCATTGTGCTTATTCCTTGACATAGGTAATCCTTGCATAAAGTCCATGCTAATGACTTGCCACTTACTTTTCAGAACTTCATGTGGATATAAAAGACCTGCAGGATGATGATGCTCTATCTTCACTCTTTGGCACTCCAAGTAACTCACTACAAACTTTAGTGTAGGAAAAAGTATCCCTTTTTCACACTTAATTTGGGGAAATAATATTAATAAAAAGGACTAAATGATTCCTTAATTTAGTGTTGTAATATATGTATTTTACATATTCACATTAAGTTTAGGGCCTTATTAAATAAAATGGACTTAATTGTGCCTTATTTTTTTGGTGTTGTAAGGTGTACATTTACACTTTCACACTAATCTAGGGCTTCATTAATTAATTGAGGTTAATTATGCCTTAATTGCCCCTTTAATTCAAATCCAAGCCTAATTAATTGTAATTTCTGAGAGATAAAAACTGACATTCATAAATGCCATAACATAATGTTTAACATTGAACAATTTGTGTCTTAGGTAAGTGACCTAGGACCCATTGGCCATAGGGAAAATGGGTCCTTACATAGAACTAGGAGCCCCCTTTAAAATATGTTTTTGGTGGTATTTTACTAATTTCAAATCCATATTTCAATGTCGACTTGTGATATTTTAATTAAGGATAAATTACTATAAATACAAGGCTATTTCGTCAAATCAGGTCTATGTTTTAGAGAAAATTTCAATTATATTTTTGAGAGATCAATTACATGAGCCAAGATTATTGTCAAGAGTATTCAAGGGCAGCTTTCTTCATCATTTTTTGTAGCAACCAATCATTATGTCAAAGTTATGTGGAGTCATGCATGTTTTTGGAGCTAACATTGTGATGTAGGTTTCATGATTCAATCAAGCATTCAAAGTATCATTTCAAGAAAAGATTCAAAGTCAAGATCCACATCCATTGAAGCCATTTCATGCAAGTTGCAGATCTCCATTATCAAAGGTTCATCCAAGGGTTTGGTGAGTTGTGACATAGAGTTGTTCATTCATCATTCCTTTCATGCTTTTATCTCATTTCAAGGTTTAATTTACCAAAACGGGGTTTGACCAAGGTAAACCCACATTCACCTAAAAAATAACATTTTTCTCTCTTTGATGTGTGATTGCAGATTTTAGGTGAAAGATCCTTTGAAGAGAAAAAATAGAGAAATTTGCAAAGTTGTCAAAGTTGCAAGGAAATTTTTCATTTCATGGAAGCTCCAACAATGAAAATTGAGAATCTAGGAGTGTAGACATAGGAGAACAAAACCTAGAAACAAATTTCACAGAGCCCTAGCTAGGACCCATTTTCCATAGGGCGAATGAGTCCTTAGTGAGCTTCAAAAAAACACTTTCTGCAAAAGGTACACAAGATTTATCCCTTCCAAATTCTCCCTAAAGTTTGTAGGTTCCATCAGTATTATGTTTAAGATTCTAAATGCACTTTATCGATCACAATTTTGAGTTTATTTTCCATTTTTAATCTTTCTCCCCAAAGTGCTACTTGACTCATATCCCCATCCTTGCATAGAGAGGAATTTGTTGATTCATACCTTGATTTGACTCACCTTTTTGGTTGTTAGTCATCTCATTTTTTGGATCTCATTTCCTTAAATGAAATTAGAGAAATAGGTCCTTTGTGGTGAACCCCCCTTTCATAACATTTCCCCTAACCTATTTTTTCGTTATTTCATTTTAGTGAACCTAAGCTTGTACAACATTTCTAAAAATTGGAGTCCTTTTAACCCTAGATCTAAGTTTTACAATAGGTTGCATTAGGTTTGCATTATTTGGATTACATTTAGGGTTCTTTACATCTTGCATTAGTTTTCATTTCATATAGGAGTTTAAATTTTCATTTTTGCATTGTTTAAATCTAAAAAATTAAAAAAATTGGATGCATATTACATTAATTTTGCATAGTGTTTGCATATAAGTGTAATTTTCATCATTCATATTCAAAAATTGGATCAAAATTGCATTTAAAAAAGTGTCATTTAGTTCATCATTTTTCCTTCATTGCACTTGCATTTACACATCAAATTTTGGAAAATTATGTTATAGAAATACCAGTTTGAGACCTGAAACAAAGAACACATATAATCACTCAAAAATTGCATTTTTCAATTTTAAAAAACCCTGTATTGGGACCCATTCACCTCTGGGTGAATGAGTCCTTGGAGGCCTACAAAAACCAACTTTTTTGAGCTTTTTTGTGCTTTTATACACTTCATAGGCCTACTAGTAACCTATAGTATCAGTTTGGAAAGTTTCAATTTTTTTTGTTTTATGCATCTAGGTCTAATCATCCATTTAGTGTAGGCATTTTTAAATCATTCCAAAACTTATTTCAGTAGTGAAAATCATTAGATTTGTAGGACAATTGTTTACATCTTGAAGCAGTGCATAAGTTGGATAGATTACTTTTCACAATGTTAGTATCTTTCCTTTCCAAGTATGCCAAAAAAAATCTCATCAACAAGCATGTTAGTCATTCCTCCAATGTATTTCCTAGTTATAAGAGTCTCTTAGTGCAAGAGAGTGAAAATGTTGACACATTCCTTAATTCCACACCCCCTCATATCTCTCCTATCTATGGGAATGATGTGATAGAAGAAGATGAAAGCATAGACAATCATGATAATCATAGTTTCTCTTCTCCCAATACCTCTCCTACTTGTCACGAAGGTATTTTGGTGTCAAAAGATACACCCATTGAGAATCATGAAAATGTTGAAAGATCCTCTTCTATAAACTCTCCTACTTTGGAAGATATTATGGAATAAGAGGATGAGATCATTGAAACATTTCTTAACATCACTTTACCTAGTCTCCATTCATCCCTCGCTTGTGAGAATGCTTTAGAGAATGAGCATGAAATCATGGACAATCATGGAAACCAAATTTATTCTTCTCCTAATATCTCTCCTAGTTGTGAAAAAGATAGTTTGGTGTTAGAATATACACTCATTAAGAGTCATGGGAGTATTGTTTTTACCTCTCCTAATGCTTCTCCCACTTGGAAACATCTAATTGAACAAAAGGACCCAATCATCGATAGTTTTTCTTCTCTTGACGCCTCCCTTATTTGTGATGAAGTTACTTTACAAAATCTAATCATAGAATGTGATGAACATCTTGTTTGCTCCTCTCCTAAAAGCTCTCCTACTAGGGTAGATATCATGGTGCAAGAGAATGAAAGAATTAATGCATTCCTTTCAAAAAATAGTAATGTGGCTTCCTTAGATGAAAATGATGAAGTGACACTAGACTCCCCTTCACTAAAAGATCATGAAAATAAGGATAAGTTTGTTGAGGTTATGAACATTAGAACTCCCTCAAGTCCTCTAATTCTTAGACCTCCTACAAATCCTTTAATTATTGGACCTTCTAAGCCTCAAATTATCATTTATCCACCTCACAACAACCATAGGTTCAAAATAAACCCATGCTTATCTTAGAACCACCTACAAGACAACTAGATAATGATAATGTTTCACATCAACTGAGTTAAAATACCATTACTCATACATATAACACTAGGAACAATCCAAAACCAAGACAAAAAACTCCAACATCCCTTCCATTACCTCAACCTATCTTAACTAGTGCTCCTTGTTTTCCTTTACAAAGTGGAAAGGAGTATGATCTTGTTGAACAACTTAAAAATACTCCTGCTAAGATATCCTTATGGGATCTTATTCAAGCCTCACCTAGTTATCATAACATGATTCAAAGTGATTTGAAACAAGTTCCTACCCCTCCTAATGTGCAACCAAATGATGTGGAATGCCAAATTCAAGGTATGAATTTGATCAACTTGGAAATTACTTTCCATCAAGATGAATTACCTCCATTAGAAGTGCGAAACCAAAATGAAGCTTTCATGATAGTAGCTTGATATAATAGGATGGGGATAAAAATAACCCTTGTTGATAATGGATCAACCCTTAATGTGTGTAGCATAAACCTTTTGGAAAAGATTGAAGCAGACAAAAACCAAATACAACCAGATTCTTTATCCATTTATGGGTTCGATAACGTAGGTAGGCAATTTTTCTTGGTGTGAAAACATTTCCTATTACAGTTGGAAAGGCCACATTACAAACTACTATCCACATTATGCCTCATGATATTTCATATAATCTTCTCTTGGGTAGGCCTTGGATTCATGCAATGAATGGGATGCCTTCTACTCTTCATCATAAAATGAAGTATGTCTACAACAAAAAAGTGTATGCAATCAGATCCGACCCTAAACTAGATAGTTTGCTCATTGAGAAAAACAAGAAAAGTCCTTTGAAAACTTTAACACCAATTATACAAGTGGAACTTGTGAAAGAGAAAGAAAAAGCAAAGCATATTGAATAAGTTGCAAAGTTATTGGACTTGATGATTGAGGTTCCTTATATTTCACACCTACATTCATGGGAGAATACAAGTTCATAAACAAAGAGTCTAAAAAGGGAAAAGAAAAAGTGATAATGTCGACACAAAATTCAACAAAATCTTCGAAAGCATCCAAATCAACCACTTTAGAAGAAGAAACAAATTACACAACAAGATTTTATGAAGTTTATTATGAACAACCACCAAATCCAAAAGAAATGAAAAAGCTTTATGGAAGAGGTTATGAACTTATGAAATAATTTGGTTATAGTAGAAAACGATGTGGTGCTAGAGAACAAGGTATCCGTGTCCCTATAGAGCCTAATACACAAGAAACAACTAGTGGTCTTAGTTATTGTCCCTCGAAAGAAACAAGAAAACCTTCACTCAATATAAACACTCTTACAAAGGATTCTTCTAAGCCAAATTTAACCTTGGTGCATCTTGAAATGATAGAAACTAGCGGTCTTGGTTATTTTCCTTCGAAAGAAATGAAAGAATTGAATAAATCTTTGCTTAATGTCAATGTAATCACGCAAAACACTAGCAATTGGAGTTCATTAGATTTTACACCCTCCTTTCAAGGAGAGTACAAAATCTCGCAATCTAAAGAGTCTTGTGTAAGTATGACACCTTGTACTAAGCAAGTGATATATTTGTCGCAAAATAAAGGAACATCTTCTACTATTGATCAAGAGGGTATCTTGTCGAGACTCCTCCAAGATCATTTGATATCTCTCCCTCCAAGAACACGAAATTACTTTTACAACAAGAGTTCATTTTGTGCATATCATAGAGTTTATAGTCATTCTACTAATGAACATAAGGTTTTGGGTAATAAAATTCAACATTTTAAGAATTGTGGTGCTCTTCCTTGTGTCGTAGCACTTGGTTCCTCTAGTTGATACTGATTTTCATGTTTCTCATCAATCAGCTCGGATCATCCTTGTCTTGCACTAAGTGGGAGAAAGGGATTAGGTAGCCTTGTCCTTGTATGGCACTTGTTGTTGTCTCGTTTGGCTAGTTGACTTCCTTCCAGGTATATATAAGAGCAAGCTTGGGATGTGAAAGACATGCCTTAAGTTGGCTCACATGTGACATGCTTTTCTTTCTATGTTTAGCATTGCATTTTGGGGGAAACCCCTTATTCATGATGTAGTTTCATTCGGGAACATATGACTTGGCATAGGGATTTCCAAACAAGCTCTCATGTATTCTTCTACTTTAAAGTGGATTTCTCACAACAATGTTGTTAGCAATCACTTTAAAGTGGGGGCTTACATCAACACACATGTTTCTTTGTGTGATTTTATTTCTTGTGATGTGTCCTTTTCTTGGTGGTGTCATTAGGTTTGATATCCTTCGAGAGCATGATATGTCTTTAACTTGTCCTCTCTTGGAGACATTAGGCATGATGTTCCCTAAGAAGAGACCTTACACGAATTAAGAAAGATTCCTTTGAACAAACCTCTACTCACATGTTGTTCATAAGTTCTTAGCATAACACAACTTGTTAGGCCTTGTGAAGATCAAAGTTTCGTGTTATGGCACCCTATTGAAGTTATCAAAGGGATAGATTTGGTATGGTTAGTATGGTGAGAAGCCTAGACAAAGGCATGACTTTCTCATTGTATGGCGAGAAGCCTAAACAAGGGCATGAATTTCTCATTAAGCCAATTTTTGGGGGCTCACCTAGTGGATGACCTAAGGTTCCATTAGCTCAGAGTGAGCGTGCATTGTCATTTTTTTATTATTTATTTTCTGCTTTTTCTTTCTTTCTTTCAGTATTTGACATTGTATGTTTGTGTATCTTATTTTGTTGCTTCATATCATACACCTTGTGTATGTCCCTTTGTGATTATGTTGGTTTGACATGGGATCTTGGATCCTAGGGGCTTGATCACTCTCCTTGATCTTTTTCATCCTATACCTTCCACATTGGTACACTTGGACCCCTCTTGAATGTCTACTTTAGTGCGAGTTTGATGCAAGTTCCTCCTCACACTAAAGTGGGGGATAAATGTAGTGTAGGAAAAAGTATCCCATTTTACACTTAATTTGGGGAAATAATATTAATAAAAAGGACTAAATGATGCCTTAATTTAGTGTTGTAATATGCATTTTACATATTCCATTAAGTTTAGGGCCTTATTAAATAAAATGGACTTAATTGTACCTTATTTTTTGGTGTTGTAAGGTGTACCTTTACACTTTCACACTAATCTAGGGATTCATTAATTAATTGAGGTTAATTATGACTTAATTGACCCCTCTAATTCAAATCCAAGCCTAATTAATTGCAATTTCTGAGGGATAAAACCTAACATTCATAAATGCCATAACATATTGTTTAACATTGAGCAATGTGTGTCCTAGGTAAGTGACCTAGGACGCATTCTCCATAGGGTGAATGGGTCCTCACTTAGACCTAGGAACCCCCTTTAAAATATGTTTTTGGTGGTATTTTAGTGGTTTCAAATCTATATTTCAATGTCGGCTTGTGATATTTTAATTAAGGATAAAATACTATAAATACAAAGCTATTTCATCAAATCAAGTCTAAGTTCTAGAGAAAATTTCAATTAGATTTTTGAGAGATCAATTACAAGAGCCAAGATTATTGTTAAGAGTGTTCAAGGGCATATTTCTTCATCATTTGTTGCAGAAATAAAAATCCAAGCATTATGTCAAAGTTATGAGGAGTCATGCATGTTTTTGGAGCTAACATTATGATATAGGTTTCATGATTCAATCAAGCATTCAAAGTATCATTTCAAGCAAAGATTCAAAGTCAAGATCCACATCCATTGAAGCCATCCATTATCAAAGGTTCATCCAAGGGTTTGGTGTGTTGTGACATAGAGTTTTTCATTCATCATTCTTTGCATGATTTTATCTTAATTTAAGGTTTAATTACCAAAACGAGGTTTGACCAAGGAAAACCCCTATTTACCTAACATGAACAACATTTTTCTCTCTTTGATGTGTGATTGCAGACTTTAGGTGAAATATCCTTTGAAGAGAAAAATTGAAGAAAGTTGCAAAGTTGTCAAAGTTGGAAGGAAATTTGTCATTTCACATAAACTCTTCTACAAGATTTATTTCTGGCTGCCCCTACAGTAAAAATCAAGAATCTCATAGTGATTCATACCTTGATTTGACTCACCTTTTTGGTTGTTAGTCATCCCATTGTTTGGATCTCATTTCCTTGAATGAAATTAGAGAAATAGGTCCTTTGTGGTGAACCCCCCTTTCATAACATTTCCCCTAATCTATTTTTCATTATTTCACAAACCTTGTAGCATCCCCTTTCGTACCCTTCTAGAAATATAATGGCTTTACATTAGCCAAAATTTTAATGACACTAGGATGTCTTGAATATGGTGCGTTATGAACTTCTTTCCATACTAAGTTCCTCAATTCACCATAACGCACCATACCTTCATACCTTCAATCTTTAGGATCATCTAAGAGTGCTTGCTTGACTTGATCATAGAACTCACCACCCTTGGATTCTTGCAACACTTGACTCTTAAAGTTAGTTTGGATTAACACCATCGAGGAGATATGCCTCCTACGACTCAAAGCATCACAACTTGATTGTCTTTCCCCTTGATATAACTAATGTTGAAATCATAGTTTGGTATTAGTTCTAACCACCTTATCTACCTTGTATTAAGATTAGGTCGGGTAAACAAATATTTAAGACCATGGTGATCGATCTTGAGTTCAAAGGGGTTTCCCAACAGATAATGTCTCCACATATGTAGTGCATGAACAACTGTTACTAACTCTAAATCATGTGAAGAATAATTTTGTTCATAGGGATTTAGCTTCCTTGATTCATAAGCTATTAATTTCCCCTCCTACATTAAAACTCCATCCAATCCTTCTCTAGATGCATTCATAATAACAAAAAAGTTACCATCCATATCTGGTACCTTTAGTATTGAAGTTGTGGTCAACTTTTCTTTGAGTAAATCAAATGTCGCTTGACATTTCTTTGTCCACTCAAACTTCTTACCTTTCCTTTGCAAATATGTGATGCGAAATACTATCCTTGTGATGCAATCAGGGGAGGCTTGCACACACACTCAAACACAAAATGAATCAACAAAACAACTATCAGATCACCAAGTCTTCATATTATCTTTATCTCGACCAAATCCCTCTATTTTTGTTGGTGTGAATAAATGTCTTGTACCTAGCTAATTCAATCACTAGGTAATTAGGGGACATATTCACATGGTTAAGTTTACTTAGGAAAAAGATTATTTCTAGAAGTCTTAGTTGGCTTATCTAGAACTTATCTTATCTAGCTAGTAATGCATCATTTCCTAGGTGATTAGTTTGTTAGTTGTCTCATGTCATAGGATTATGATATTTGTCAACATCATCTTCATTACTACATCTCTACCTTGCCTTTATATGCAAGGCATCTCATGTACATTTGTATCAATTCAATAATATTCAACCATTAATCAATCTTGCATTATGAAGCAAGTTTTTTTCCATTCTCTCTCTTGTGGAAGTGGTTTTGGTTGCAACTGTTCCTGGGGGTGTTGGGGAGTCACCATTTACTCCCATAGTTTCCTTGTAGCATTGCAAACCCACTAAATTGGGTATAACTTCACAAAAACACCCTTTCAGTTCACAACTTGACCCACTTTAGGGACCCATTTTGACACTCAACAACATACTTACAAATCACCCTTGACTCCTTTTGAACAATTTGCTCAAATTTGGATTTTCTCGCCTTTTAGTGCTCAAATTATCCCTCTTTTCCAAAGAGACTACCCTCAAAACTCTTCCTAACTTTTCAAACTCCTTGGGGCAACAATTCTTATGTGTTCAAGCTCAATATTCCACCACTATTTTTCAAAGATTCACTTAGCCAATAGCCAAACTACCAAACCATCAATTTAAGCCTAGAAACCCTAGGGCCTATTGAAAATAACACTTTCCAATCTCCCCAAAACCAAAAAACTACTTCAACAGGTCAAAAATAGTCTTCTCAAGCTTAATTCCACATAAAATTATGCTTCCCAACACAAAAACTCAATTTGACTCATCAAAACCTCTATTTTCATAAGGGAAAACTCAAATTCCACTCTTAGGGTTTCACACCCAACACCATTCTAGACCTCCCTTGATCTTACTAACCATTCTCACACCTTTCTAATGATGGTGCAGACCCATTCCTCAAGCCATAGTGATCACAATATGAGGAATGGGTCAATTCTTCATTTTAAAAGACTTACAAGCCTTAAATTTGTGTAATCAGGTCGGTGTTAGAAAATTGCTTATAAATTCACCAAATTCAACAAGATGCCTTAAAAATGGACTCAAACTAAAGATAAAACAAGCCACTATACTAATCCAAAGCCAAATGATTCAATGGAGTACTATATGGGCCGTATAGATTCAACAATCTTCAGAAAAATACAAAAAATTGATGCAAAAATAGAGTTTTATTGAATCTTCAATCTTCCAAATGGTTTCAACAACCTTCATTTCGAGTTCTACATAGCTTTTAATCCTCCATGCTTGTCTTCATCAGGTTTTTTGTGTCCTTGGTCTTCACTTCCCTTAGCATCCTTGAATTTTCCTCCATTTAAAACTTGCTCCTCACTGTCACACTGTTGGATGTTGTGGTTGTGTTGCTGATATGTGGTTGTCATTGATGTCAACATTATTAGAATTCTTGCATTAGAAGCTGTATATTTTGAGGATATTGAGAAAATTGTAATAAGAAGTACTACAGGTTGTTAGTGGTGAAGTGAAGTTCTTTCTATCGGTGTGTTTAGTACGTTGTTGAGATTGTGGACTAAAGGATTTCTTGTTGAGTTTCAGAGATCCGCATGAAGAGTTGATCGAGTTATAGGGATTTTCATTATGACAGTTTTTCCATCGCTTTAGTTAGTGTTCCTGATTGAAGATTCTGTAATTTTAGTAAATTCAGTTATCGCGAATGCTTCTTTGATGTTTCATGATGCTTGTGGATGTTTCTAGTTCGTTCTCTATCTTTGTGGCATGTTCGCATTGATCGTTGTGCTCGTGATCTAATATTTTCTCTTGCGTGTTCATGTTTTTCATGTTCTTGGCCAACACGGTGTTGAAGCGTGTTGTGGATCTTCAAGGAGAAATTAATTGAAGAGTTTTCATGTTGGAGATGTTGTTTTCGGTCTTCACTATGTTGTGGATGACCTTGGTTGATTCACATGAATAATATTTATTTGTTTTGGGCCGACTGCTTGTAATTATTTTATTATCTTTTTGTGGCTGACTTATAGTGATGTAATTTCTTGTTGCGGATATATAAGAGCGATTGTTTGAAGAGTGAAAAGGGTGCGAATGCAAAGTGTATGAGTCCTACGTGCGAATAAAGTTTAGATCATTCAAAGGCTGAGCAGAGAGTGAAGAAGAGTGAAGAAGTGTTCATGTGCTTAGCTAGAACTATAACTAGGCATTAGCAGATGCTATTTTCTCAGTTCAAATCTAGATGGTTTTAATCTGAATCTTTCTATAAAATAGTGTCTTCCTTGGGCAGTAAGCCTTGTTGTATTTGAGTAGTGAGCTCCAAGTAGCGTGCCTGAATGCATGTGCATTCCCCATTCATATTTACTTAGACTTTTAACAGGGTATAATCTTGTGGATTGACCTCCATCATGGTTTTTCCCCTAATAGGGTTTCCACGTAAAAATCTTGGTGTTATGTGTACTTTTGATGTGTTGTTCATTTATGCTTTCATGATTAATGATCAGATTTGAGAATAAGGTTAATAAGTTCAATAAGTTTGAGATTCGGTTACAACTGATTCACCCCCCTCTCAGTTGTTTTCCCTTTGAGTTGCCAATAATTGGTATCAAAGCTTGTGGTTCCTTGGAAGAATTTTAACAACTTGAGGTGATTTGGGATGGTGACTTATAAGAAGGATAGTCCTAGATTTGATGGAACAAACTATTCTTTGTGGAAAGCTCGAATGGAGTGCCATTTGATATGCATTGGTGAACCCTACTGGAGCATTACAAAAAATATTTATGTTATTCCATAGAATGGTCCTACTACTTATGCTGAGATCAGGGATGTTGAATATAATATCAGGGCTAAGGAGGCGTTGTTGAGTGCTTTGACTGATACTGAGATGAAAAATGTGACGGATCTGAAGACTGCTTATGAGATCTGGAAGAAGTTGGAGACCTTGTATGAAGGTGATGCAAATGTGAAGATTGCTAAGCTATAAAGTCTGAAAGGAAAATATGAAAAGTTGAAAATGGGTGATGATGAACATGTTACTACTTTCATGCAAAGAGTAAATGAACTTGTGTGTGGTATCAGATGTGCTGGTGGACAGATAGACGAATCAGACATTGTTGCTAAAGTGCTTAGATCTTTTCCTGATTCTTACAAAGTCAAGGCTAGTGCTATTGAAGAACTCTGAACTGTGACAAATGTTACCAGAGATATGTTGATTGGTAAGCTTACTGCTTTTGAGTTGAGTGAATTTGGTGATGCCCTTCCTAAGGTTGAATTTTCATTTAGGGCTACTACTTTTGGAAGAGATAGACAAAGATATGATTCGGGTGAAAGTTCATCAAGAAAGACATTCAAGTATGAGGATGAAATGAAATAGCTGGATGAAGAAGAAAGAGAGCTTGAAGAACTTGAAGCATTGATTGTGAAAAGAGAAGCCAGAGGACAAGGTAAGTATAAGGGAAAGTTTCCTATTAAATGTTTCTCTTGCAATAAGATAGGTCATTTTGCATCAAGGTGTCCTAAGAGAGTTTCCAAGCCAAGATTTAACAAGCCTAAATTCCAAAAGAAGTGTTACTATGTTGCTGATGAAGGTGTAATAGATGATGAATTTGACAGAGGAAATGCAAGTGAAGATGAATTTGTGTTTATTTCTATCAAGGAAAATAATCTCGTGTCTACTGAATTTGCTAGTTGTAAAAATGTGTAGAAAGCCCTAGCTGCTCGAGTTGAAGAGAAAGATGAATGGGTAATTGATAGTGGTTGTTCTCATCATATGACAGGAGATAAAAGTAAGTTTGTGAATTTGGAGAAGTATGATGGTGGTGTTGTGAGATTTGGTGATAACACAACTGGTGTGATCCGTGGAAGAGGATGCATTTCTCTTGATGGTAAGCATAACACTAATGATGTCTTGTATGTTGAAGTTTTGAAGCATAATATTTTGAGTGTTGGTCAAATGGTTGATAAGGGATACAATCTTCAATTCATGGATGGTAAGTGCAAAATATTGGGAAATTATGGAAATGTGATTGCATCAAGTACACAAATAAAAGGTAATATCTTTCATCTGAATGTTGCGAGTAAAAGTTGTTTGATTGCTCAAGTTGATGAGAGTTGGTTATGGCATAGGAGAATGTGTCATGTTAACTTTGATAGCATTGTCAAGATAAATTCCACTAAAGCTGTAAGAGATCTTCCTAAGCTGATGAAACCTACTAATGCCATATGCAAATAAAGTTAGGATAGCAAACAAGAATTTCATTTCGAAGTAAACAAAAAAACTCAAATGGATTGTTGGAACTTGTGCATACTGATTTATGTGGTCATGCTATAACTAGAAGTTTACAAGGTTACAGATACTTCATGTTGCTTATTGATGATTATTCAAGGATGATGTGGGCTACTTTCTTAAGGGAGAAATTTGAAGCTTTGAAAAAGTTCAAGATCTTTAAGGCTATGGTTGAGACAAAGACTAGTTTGAAGATTAAGTGTATGAGATCAAATAGAGGTGGTGAATTCACTTCTGGTGAGTTTAATTCTTTTTGTGAAGAGAATGGAATAAAGAGATAGTTATCTACACCGTGGACCCCTCAACAAAATGGAGTTGTGGAAAGGAAGAACAAAACAATTCTAGATGCGACTAAAACCATGATGTTGGAAGGAAATGTGCCTCATATCTACTAGAGAGAAGTTGTGAGTACTGTTGTGTACACACTTAACTGGGTACAAATCAAAGACGATATTGGTAAGACTCTTTTGGGCTATGGACTAGTCAAAATCCTACTATTAGATACTTAAAAATTTTTGGAAGCAAGTTTTATATCAAAAGAGATGAAGATATAGGAAAGTTTGATGCTAGGAGTGATGAAGGAATATTTCTAGGTTCCGCTAGTAAAAGTAAAGCCTACTGGTGTTACAAAAAAAGATTGAAGAAAATGGTTGAAAGTGCAAATGGTAAGGTTGATGAAGACATAGTTGCACTATCCAGAACCTGTGGATATGATTCTAATGATCAAAATGATAGTACAAGCAAAGGGAAGCAAGGTCAGACTGCAAGTCAAGTTCAAATCATTCCAGTGAATCAAGAAAATCAAGAAGGAGAAACTGATGGAAGAATAGAAGAGAGATCAGAAGAGCCTAAAGTTGAAGAACATTCTAAGAAGACTCTGAGGTATGTGAGATTGAATCATTCAGAGAATCAGATCATAGGTTATAAGAACAAAGGTGTTCAAACTATGAGAAAAATTGTAGAAGAATATTGTTTGATTTCAAAGATTGAGCCTAACAATGTGAATGAAGCATGCAAAGATGAGAATTGGATTGAAGCAATGAAAGAGGAACTCCAACAAATTGAGAAGAATGAGACATGGATTCTTGTTCCCAGACCTAAGGATAAGAATGCAATTGGAACTAAATAGGTCTTTATAAACAAATTGAATGAACAAGGTGAAGTGGTTAGAAACAAAGCAAGACTGGTTTGTAAGGGATATTCTCAAATGGAAGGTATTGATTTTGAAGAAACCTTTTCCCCTGTTGCTAGAATTGAAGCTGTTATATTGTTTCTTGCTTATGTTGCTTATAAAGACTACAAGGTTTATCAAATGGATGTCAAGTCTGCTTTTCTAAATGGAAAATTGGAAGAAGAGGTATATGTTGAGCAACCTGATGGATTCTAGTTGACTGATCAGGAAGATATGGTGTGTCGATTGAAGAAAGCATTGTATGGTCTTAAGCAAGCCCCTAGAGCATGGTATGCTAGATTGGATAAGTACTTGGTGAAACTTGGATTTAACAAAGGTACTGCTGATAGTAATCTATATTTCAAGAATGATGATAAAGATTTTATTGTGGAAGTTTTTGTTGATGATATCATAATTGGAGGAGATGATAGCTTGTGCATGAAGTTTGCTAATGAGATGCAAAATGAATTTGAGATGTCAATGATTGGAGAGATGAAATTATTTTTGGGATTTCAAATTACTCAGTTAGATAAAGGGATTTTTATATCTTAGTCCAAGTATGTGAAGGAATTGCTAAAGAAATTTGGTATGGAAGACTCAAAGCCTATTGGTACACCCATGGTGACTGGATGCAAGTTGACAATTGATAATGATTCTCTGAAGGAAAATCA
Organism: Sequoia sempervirens; assembly: GCA_007258455.2. NCBI lineage: Eukaryota > Viridiplantae > Streptophyta > Pinopsida > Cupressales > Cupressaceae > Sequoia > Sequoia sempervirens. The sequence continues at coordinate 61,451,037 of VDFB02072274.1, forward strand.
TACAAGATATAGATCAATGATTGGTGGATTGCTTTATTTGACTCAAACTAGGCCTGATATCATGAATATTGTATGTATTGTTGCTAGATTTCAAGTTGATCGTAAAGAATCTCATGTGACTATTGTGAAGAGAATTTTCAGATACTTGAAAGGGCCAGTTGATTTTGGTCTATGGTATCCCAAAGATGATGATCTTACTTTGAGTTCCTTTATTGATGTTGATTGGGAAGGAGATGTGAATGATAGGAAAAGTACTAGTGGTGGAGCATTTTTCTTGGGAAAGAAGCTAATTTCATGGTTGAGTAAGAAGTAGAATGTTATTTCTTTATCTACTATAGGGGCATAATACATTGTTTCTACTAATAATTGTACTCAAGTACTATGGATGAAACATATGTTGAAGGATATCAGAGTTGTGTATGATAAGCCTATTGTTATATTCTGTGATAACTCAAGTGCTATTAAAATTTGTAAGAATCCGATGCTACATTCAAAGACCAAGCATATATCTATAAAATTTCACTTTCTGAGAGAGAAGGTAAGTGAAAAGGAAGTCAGATTGGAGTATGTGCCTACTAAGGAGCAGATTGAAAATATCTTTACAAAGCCATTGACTAAGGATAATTTTGAGTATCTTAGAGGGAAGTTAGGGGTGATTACCCCTCCTAATTAGAACTAAGATGCATTGCATTGCATCAATCTGTGCATTTCATGGTCATATTTTGATCTGGATTAATGTTGTGGTGGCTGCTACTAAGGGGGAGTAGTCAAATATTCAAAAGTTTAGATATGTATTTCAAAGATTTTATTGAAGAGATATTTGTCATTGATGTCAAAGGGGGAGAAGAGTAATGTGAAAAAAAAACTGCTAATTATCTTAGGAGAAGAACCTTGTGGGGAGAAGATCATGTGAGGGAAGAAAATTTAGAACTTAAAGGAAGAGTAAGCGTACTTGTGTTGATAGTATTTTTCACATCATGAGTTGCCATCAATGTCAAAGGGGAAGATTGTTTGATGTTGTGGTTGTGTTGCTGATATATGATTGTCATTGATGTAAACACTATTAGCATTGTTGCATTAGAAGTTGTATATGTCGAGGATATTGAGAAAATTGTAATAAGAAGTGCTACAGGTTGTTAGTGGTGAAGTGAAGTTCTTTCTGTCAGTGTGTTCAGTACGTTGTTGTTCTGATATTGTGGACTAAAGGGTTTCTTGTTGAGTATTTCTAGTTTATCCATGTTGAGTTTCAAAGATTTGCATGAAGATTTGATCGAGTTATGGTGATTTTCATTCTAATAGTTTTTCTGTTGCTTCACTTAGTGTTCTTGATTGAATATTTTGTGATTTCAGTAAGTTCAGTTGCCGTGGATGCTTCTTTGATTTTTCATGATGCTTGTGGATGTTTCTAGTTCATTCTCTATCTTTGTGGAATGTCTACATTGATCGTTGTGCTCATGATCCAAGATTTTCTCCTGCTTGTTCATGTTTTTCATGTTCTTGGCCGACAAGGTGTTGAAGCGTGTTGTGGATCTTCGAGGAGAAATTAATTGAAGTGTTTTCATGTTAGAGATGTTGTTTTCAGTCTTCACTATGTTATGGCTGACCTTGGTTGATTTGCATGAATAATATTTATTTGTTTTGGGCCGATTTCTTGTAATTATTTTATTATCTTTTTGTGGCTGACTTATAGCGATGTAATTTCTTGTTGCGGATATATAAGAGCGATTGTTTGAAGAGTGAAAAGGGTGCAAATGCAAAGTGTATTAGTCCTATGTGTGAATAAATTTTAGATCATTTGAAGGTTGAGCAAAGAGTGAAGAAGAGTAAAGAAGTGTTAATGTGCTTAACTGGAACTGTAACCAGGCATTAGCAGATGCTATTTTCTCAATTCAAATCCAGATGGTTTTAATATGAATCTTTTTGTAAGACAGTGTGTCTTCCTTGGGTAGTAAGCCTTGTTGTATTTGAGGAGTGAGCTCTAGGAAGTGTGCTTGAATGCATGTGCTTTCCCCATTCATATTTCCTTATACTTTTAACAGGGTATAATCTTGTGGATTGACCTCCACCGTGGTTTTTCCCCTAATAGGGTTTCCACATAAAAATATTGGTGTTATGTGTGCTTTTGATGTGTTGTTCATTTATGCTTTCATGATTAATGATCATATCTGAGAATAAGGTTAATAAGTTGAATAAGTTTGAGATTCGGTGACAATTGATTCACCCCCCCTCTTAGTTGTCTTCCCTTTGAGTTGCCAACACACACAACACTGTGGGGTGTTTTCCAACTTTTCCATCTTCAAATACTATCATTTCACCTTTCTTTTCATTTGTGCTCTGATCTCCAACATCTGCCTTCACTTTTCCTTTCTCTCCATGCATCATCCACAGTCCAATACTCATGCCAACTATGCTTTCCTCACTATCAACTGTGCCACCATACCTCTTTATCTCTGTCAAACCTATACTTGCCTTGTTTACTGTCCTATCAACATCCAAAGCCTTTATCTCCTTGTCCACTGTCTTACCATTCTTCCAAGATTCTGTGTCAACATCTTTATACTGTATTTTCATTGTACCAACTTTCCAATTTACTATCCCATCACAAACCTTTATCTTCTTGTCTTCTACCTTACCAATCTCAGTACTTACACCTTTGAACTATCTTTTTACTTGTTTCCCTGTTGCTATAGGGCACTCAACTATCCCAATCAACACATTGTCACTCTCTTCTTTCCTTCCCAATGGCCTTCTATCCTTACACTGCACTATATCTTCCTAAGACTCACTTACTTCTACTTTCTTGTTCCATATGAAGGCATTCCTCTTTATCACTGCCTGCACCTTGTACTCATTTTCCTTACTTGTTGTCTACACCTTGTACTCATTTCCCTTGTTGTCTGCACCTTGTCTTGTTTTGCATTGGTTGTCAAATCTACACTCTTACCTTTACCAATAGTTATAAACTTCTTTCTCCCTAACATAATAATCTCACCATATTCTTCTATACCCTCAACCAATGGAGTTAACATGAACTCTCTCTCATCCTTTTCAATGATGTAAGTATTTTTCCTACCATTATACAAGGTTGGCCTGTCAAATTGCCAAGGCCTTCCTAATAGCATATGACAACAATTCATAGGTAATATATCACGAAGTACTTCATCTTTATATGGACCTATCTAAAATTCAACTCTTGCTTGTTCACTCACCACCAAAGATTGACTATCACTAACCCATGACACCCTATATGTGTTGAAAATTGAGGTGTTTATGTAGCTTAATACTTTGTAAAACTTTATGATTGCTGATATAAATATGTATTCTTTGTTACAAATTCTTTGTGGGTGATTATTTGATTAATTCATTTTATCATTTGTAGAATGAAGACAAAAGTTGTAAAAGAATTAGACAAGATATTATAAAGATTACACAAGCATATACCGTGGAGAAACCCTTTCAGGAAAAAAAAATCCACCAAGAATTAATCTATTATTCAAACTTTGAAGTAGATTACAATAGCTCCAATTCTTGCTTGAGAATGATTCTTTTGCCTTCACCAAATATTTTTCACAACCTGCAATAAAACTGATAATAACTCTCTTCAACTTACTTGAGATAAATAGGCATTAAACAACTTTGTAAACTCAACATGAGTGACAATTACAATGCTCAAGCCCTATCCCTAAAAGGTACACCTATCTCTTGCAGGTAGAGTTATGCCATGAAGAACAATGTCAAATCCTCAAAGTAGGCACCCAAGAGTGGGCCCACTTAACTTATCCTTCTAAAATATCTTACCATGCAAAGGAGTTAATTCCAAGAAGCCAACTTGGGCGCCCAAGTTGGGTCCAAGTGATTTCTTGTTAACTGAAACATTTCTCAACACCATTCATTCAAGAATGGTCATCCCTTGTTAATTGAAGGTAGTCCCTATTATTTGTCATGCAACTCAAGTCATTAGCCATGCATTCCAAGTTAACTGAAGTCAACTAGCATTAAAATAAAACTAACTAAAGATAATTGAACCATAACTAAATTGAGTTGAATTAAACTTAATTGAACTGAACTGAACTTCATGCATGCAAACATCAAACCCTAACTCCAAGGATCTTTACATGCATTTAGAAGTGTAATCTCTTACTTCAAATAGTTAATTGAACTCAAGGTGAGTGTCACCTACCATGTGGGTGCCCCATGTGCCCCTATTATTTAGGAATTCATATTGGACGCCCTCACTTGCTCCTAACATTTAGAATCAATTACAAATGTCAATTAACATGATTATTTCATCAAATATTAATCTCTCTCTAATCCTAATGTTTGAGAACACTTTCCAAGGACTTAGGAGATACATGAAATAAATAATGTTTAGTATTGCAATTAAATGGCATCCTATTTCCAACAATATGGCCTTTCTCTAGGTACCCTTTGCAAATGCAACTTTTCCACCATTTGACTAGACACAATGCTATATGTACAACCAGAGTCAACAATCACTTTGCCTACCTCATCTTTACATCTACAGGCTGTCCTGAACAAAACTTTTCTTTGAAGCAGCTCTTCCTCCTCTTTCATCTTCAAGATTTGTTTCTTCATCATCAACATTTCACCAACTTCAGCCCTTCCAACCAATCTATTTGAACTTAAACTACTTTCAACTTCATCTTCTTGAACTATTTATGCTCTTCTATCAGGTTTTCTTTCTCCTCCACTTGAAGTTGAATCAACCTTCTCAGGGAACTTCTAAGTAGGATGACCATATTCTTGAAAATGATAACATATACCTACAAAAGTGTTAGAATTCCTTCCACCTCCAAATCTGCCCCCTTGTGCCTTTATATCCACCTCTAAAATCTGCAACTTGTTCATCTCTTTTGCTTGGTTCTTCTTGAATTTCAGTTGCTTCTCTTGGAGTAGAGAAAGATCCTCTTCCTCTCATGGTGCTTCCTCTTCCTCTTACTATTTTCTCGTCTTCTTTTCACTTTATCTTCAGCCTTCAATGCCATTTGATAACATTCCTCCACACTCCTAGGATTTTTCAAACCCAACTCATCCTGTATGTTCATTCTCAAGCCACCCAAGTACCTAGCTATCTTCTCATCTTCATTTTCAATATGGTTAGATCTCATACACAATTTATAAAATTATTTAGTGTATTCCTTTACATCCATTTCCTTTTCTCTCAAATTTTGCAATCTTTTAAACATTTGAATTGAATAATCTGAAAGGAGAAACTTACCTTTTAACTTTGCTACCATCTTATCCCATGCCACAATCTTGGACTTACCTTGTTTCCTTCTTTATGAATGCAAATAATCCCACCATGCAAGTGCATGACCTTTTAATTTTGTTTTTGCAATCTTGACTCTCTGCTCCTCAGGAATCTCTTCACATTTAAAATAGTTGTCCAAAGAAGATATCCAATCTAACAATTCTTCTTCATTCAAATTTCCACTAAAATTTTTCACATCAATTTTTATCTTGTACTTTTCACCTTTCACTACCTTCAACAACTTGGCCATTCTCTGATCTTCTAGATCAAGTTCTTCTTCAACATCGTCAAACTCTTCATCATCTTCTTCCTCTGTCTCATTGCTTTCAACTACATCTCTTCTCTTATTAGTTTCTAAGGCTTCCCATCTCTTTCAGTTCTTTGATCTCTCTTATGTACTAAATCTTCAATTCATTCATCTCCTTTGTTATATTCTTTCCTTTTGGAGGCATCTTCACAATCTTGTCTCTTCACCTTCCAAGCTTTCTCTCACAATCTGCAACTTTCTCCCACACATATCTGGTACCTTTTCTCTGATACCACTTTGATGCAATTAGAGGAGGACTACACACACACCCAAACAAAAAATGAATCAACAAAATAACTATCAGATCACCAAGTCTTCAAATTCTCTTTATCTCAACCAAATCCCTCTGTTTCCTTGTAGCATTGTAAACCCACTAAATCAGGTATAACTTCACAAACACACCCTTTTAGTTCACAAATTGACCCACTTCAGGGACCCATTTTGAAACTCAACAACATACTCACAAACCACCCTTGAATCCTTTTGAACAATTTGCTCAAATATGGATTTTCTCACCTTTTAGGGCTCAAATTAGCCCTCTTTTCCAAGGAGACTACCCTCAAAAATCTTCCTAACTTTGCAAAATACTTGGGGCAGAAATTATTAGGTGTTCAAACTCAAGATTCCACCACTATTTGTCAAAGATTTACTTACCCAATAGCCAAACTACCAAACCCTCAATTTAAGCCTAAAAACCCTAGGGCTTATTGAAAATGACACTTCCCAATCTCCCCAAAACCAAAAAACTACTCCAACAGGTCCAAAATAGTCTTCTCAATCTTAATTCCACATAAAATTATGCTTCCCAACACAAAAAATCAACTTGACTCATCAAAACCTCTCTTTTTATAAGGGAAAACTCAATTTCCACTCTTTGGGTTTCACACCCAACACCATTCTAGACCTCCCCTACTCTTACGAACCATTCTCACACATTTCTAATGATGGTGTAGACCCATTCCTCAATCCACAGTGATCACAGTATGAGGAATGGCTCAGTTCTTCATTTTAAAAGACTTACAAGCCTTAAATCTGTGTAATCAGGCCGGTGTTAGAAAATTGCTTATAAAATGTACCAAATTCAACAAGATGCCTTCAAAATGGACTCAAATGAAAGATAAAAAAACCACTATACTAATCCAAAGACAAATGATTCAATGGAGTATTGTGCGGGCCGTACAGATTCAACAATCTTTAGAAAAATACAGAAAATTGATGCAAAAACAGAGTTTTATTGAATCTTCAATCTTCCAAATGGTTTCAAAAACCTTCATTTCTATTTATACATAGATTTTAAACTATTTATCTACCAAACCAAATTGATTCAACTTCCCAAACTAAATTTTAAATGAGATGACCGTTGGTCTTCCTCTAAAATGCACTTTTACAACCTTACATTATTTCAATTTGACAACTTTGTATTTTTTTGCACACCTTGAAATAATTACCACCTAGACACCTAAAAATTATAAAAAATGACTTATAACAACATCAAATGGTCTTAGTGACCTTGTTTTAGACAAAATTCTTCAAAATCTACAACCTAGACCTAATAACCTTCAATTGGCAAAACTTATTTAATGGTGCTCTTGCACCACCTTGAAAAATTCTCTACAAACTTATGGTAATACACAGCCAAACCCATAAATTTTTGAATTTAGGTACACTCTTGGGCACCAACCATTCTAATACTACTTTAATCTTCACAAGATCAACTGCAATTCTATAAATTCCAAGATTACATGTTCCAAATATTGTATCTCTTTCTGGTAAAAGGTACACTTTGAGAGTTTCCCATACAAATTATGTTATCTCAATCGTTGCAACACCATCTCCAAATGTTTGTGATGTTCTTCCTCATTGAGTAGATTAAGATATCCAAAAATACCAACAAAAACCTATCCAAGTAGTTTGTAAATACATTGTTCATTAGATTCATGAATGCCCTTGGTACATTCTCTAGTCCAAAAGGTAAGATAGTGAAATCATAATGCCTGTATATAGTTCTGAAAGTTTTCTTAAACTATCTTCATCCTTGATTCTTAGTTGGTGATATCTAGAACGCAGATCAATCTTTGAAAACACAACCGCACCTTGCATTTGATCAAAGAGATCATCAATATGTGGAAATGGATACTTATTATTTACCATTGCTTTGTTAAGAAAATGATAGTCTATACATAAGCACAATGTACCATCTTTATTCTTAACAAAGATTACTAGTGCTCCCTAGGGTGAAACACTAGGTCTTATTAATCCTTTAGACAATAATTCTTCTAACTATGCCTTCAATTCCATCAATTCAGTTATGGCCATCCTATACTATACTTTTGATATAGGTTCCAACCCAAGGACTATATCAATGGAGAGATCAAACACTCTCTTAGGAGGCAATCTAGGTAGTTCATCTCGAAATACATCCACAAAGTTCTATAGGATTGGATATTTCTCCATATCCATTTTCCCTATTTCCACCACTTCTCCTTCTCCAACCTCTTGAGAATCTTGAGGTCCATAATACATGACATCATCTTGAAGGATGACTTCCTTATATTCCTCAATTTTATCCATCTTTATTGCGAAGAGTTGACAACCTTTCTTTTTCTCCCTATGCATTTGCACAACTGAAATCTGTCACAGTTTCACTTCTCTAGGTGTAACTTGTAAAGACACTTGGTAACCTAGGTCATCTAAGCATTCTATGGTTTAGTATGGCAATCTACTTTAGCTTTATACTTCCATAACCATCTCATTCCTAGGATGACATCAAAATAACCTAAAGGAGCTATGTACAGATTCACCTCTGTAGAGAAACTTGGAAGTTCTAACCTTTCTTCAAATAGACATTGACTCACCACAACTCTTGTCTGGTTCACACACTCCACAACCCAAAATTTTTCCATAAAACCAGCCTTTCTAGACATTTGAATTTCTATTTTAGGAGAAATTAAAGTTTTTGTGGCACCAGTATCTATTAAAATTGAGATAGGAATGTCAAACAAAGTACTTGAGACTTCTAACAGTGTGATTTGATACTCAGCCTACCGATTGTCTACCACAACATGTATCCTTTGCTAAAAAGTAGATTGCTGTGGAGGAAGAGGATTCCCACATGGTTGATATTTCGTCAGCTTATTAGGACACCAATTAGCATAGTGATCCCCTCCACATGTAAAACATTCATTCATTGGTCACTTCCTTTTCACGGGTCTACCAGAGTTATTAACATTTCCGCTAGCTCTACTATTGTTGTTGTTAGTTCCTCTTTGATCTCTTCTTGTTTCATTCCACCTTTGTTGAGTTCCTTTGTCTTCTTGATTCTGAAAATTTTTCCCTTCATTGGGTCTTCTTGGTGCTTGATTAGCCTGTGCCAAGTTAAACTTATTTTTATTCCTTTCCTGGTAGATTGAAATAGACTTAAGATTTTGTTCCTACTTAATCTCTTTTTAATACGCCAAGTCCATAGTTGCTGGACCATGTACATCTACTTCTCCACCTATTTGGGCATTAAGACCCATAATAAACTTCTTTATTCAGAATCGCTCATCCTTTTGGTACATGGGTACGTACCTCAAGAGTCGGGTGAACTTTTCCCAATATTCATTCACTGAAGAATCTCCTTGCTTAAGATCTTGGAAATCAATAAGCTTCCGATAATATAAGAGTTGTGGTACCACCATTTCCAGAATATCTCCACAAACTCGCTCCATGTTAGCTTCAAGGAACTGAGTCCTAACTCCATCTTCACCAATTGGATGCTTCTCCTGCCAATTGGTAAGCTCCCCAGATGGATTTAGTGACTTTGGAGTAATTTCTAATCTCAAAGTACTTTTCCATATCCGTAAGCCAAGTTTCAACCGCATCCCTGGTAATACTAACCTCAAATTTAGGAGGTGTGATTTTCTTCATGTCATGGAACAAATCATTGTCCAATCACTTCCTTTTAATTCCTTCCTAATTTGAATGTGACTCCTCACCCTCTTGTTCAATAGAATGGATGTGATCACAAGAATTCTCCCCTTCCTCTTCATTATGAGGTACTTCATCATTATTAGGGACTTCTTGTTCCACTCTTTCTTTACCCCTTACTTATTGTTCAAGGTTTCCTATCCTTGCTCTCATTTCATCCATTATAGACAAGATGCAATCCAACTTAGCTTCCACATTCTCAGTACCTTGTCCTACTTCTTGACTTCCCCCAATGTTGGTTCGTGTTCTAACCATTTTCCAAGAATAGTTTACCTGGAGGTTTCATTTAATTATATCTAAGAAAGTTTACTTATTGTTCTACAAGATCGATCATTCATACAAAGAATATCATAAAGAAAATTTACACATTTTTTTCCAAAAATATGTTTTTTATTTCAAATTGATGAAGGATTTCAATATCCTTAAGTTTACATAGAATGACTATTAAGATAGTCTAAGGGAGAGTATCCCTTGGATTCACTTTTTGATACATAGCTATGTGGGGTATAACCCTTTGATTTTTTCTCATATCTATCCCAAAAAGGGTAGTATCCCTCAGATTTATCTTCTGATACATAATTTTGGGGAAGATATTCCTTCAATTCGCCACTTGAGGCAATTACAATAATTTCAGACATAGGTATAACATGAGGGTCCGTAAACAACATTTTTTGATTAACACTACATTATGAGGGCATATCCCTAAAAAGTGACAATTTTTTTGACTTCATCAGAGAGATAGGAAGTAAGTGGTTGAAATTGGATTCTTCTTAATTTCATCCTTCTCTTCTCTTGGCTGATACATGAAAGGGCGTGACTGATAGTCTCAGTATCGCTTATCCAAATGGCATTGTCATGGTTGGTTCCCTGAAGGGTACAAACAAGGGCTTCTCTTTCCTTCTTGGCATGTAGGTAGCGCTCATTTATGATCACTCACTTCCTTACAGTCATCCTGAGATGTACCATTTTAGCTCAAGAATTTCCAAACATTAGATTCTCATAATGTTGGATTAGAAACATAGCGAGCACATAGGTTCTAGAGCTGAACTTGAAAGCTCTAATACCACGTGTAACATTCCCATTGTTCTACACAATAATTTTCCTATGTTTTACCCACAAGTGAAAATTTTATGCATCTAACATTTAAGAGTAATAAATTTTTTATTTTCCTTTGTTCATAATAAATGCACATTTGAAACACATTTCAAACTTTACCATTGCATACAAAAGAATTCCTTTCATTTATTCAAATAATGATGATACATGATTTCCATATGACATATCATATTTTCAATTCCAATAGAAATGGATTCAAAATACATACATAGCTAAAATAAGCTTACAACAATTATAAAACTTACAATGGTCCAAGAGATCCCCCTCAAATCTTGGCTGCTAACTGAAGAGGAGAAGCATCACTCTTGGCACTTTTTCGCCAACCTCGGACTTACTGTGGTCCCTTGTACATCTACCTAGCTAGTAAGATGGCCCTACCCTTTGACAAAGAGATTGGTTTGGTAACCTCATATCAATAGCCTATTCTGAGCTTGGTGTTTTGTCCTATAAGTTTCTAGACTAACATACAATGGCTACAACTTACATGTATGAACATCCCATGCCTAGTATGTAATCTCGAATCACACTAAATCCGATAGTGTAAACAATGGCTACTTACACTCTTTGGACAAAGTTACCATTACCCTTAACTTAGAATAGACACCACATGTTCACCCACCTTCCTAGCTTGATTTGGTTTAAAATGACCATTATATTCTATAACTAGGATATCCCCTTACTCATCAAATCTGACCAATCCTAGGAAGAATCCAACATAAACTACCCATAACAAAACAACTATAATACCATAGTGTTTAAACGACATCTTACATAATGCTACATACGTCTAATATAAACTCCCTACGTATAGAAAAGATAACTACACATAGTATAACTATGTTGGACTCAATAAATCCCCATATATAGGGTACATAAAAACATAATCTACAAAATAGGTTCTGCAACGTATTGCATAACCATGAAACAAGTAATCTCATACAAGCACCACAACATATTCATGAAACACTCTTTTCCAAAACATAGTAAACAGTCTATTTTATCCTTTCGAACATAAAGACAAAGGTATAGAAACTAGCATGCTTGTATAAGCTCCAATTGATTTAACTCCTTCCTCATATGAATCCACCAATTGATCAACACCTCCACCAAGTTCCACTTGAATATTCCCTTCTAACTTCTCAAAAATATCACAACAACCACAAGTACAAAATACCAAAATAACTCTCAACTCACAAGCTCTCAAACTCACAACAAAATAGCATCAAGATAATCAGAAAGATAAGTGTAGCATTTGGTAGAATGGGATACTCTATTTATACTAACTTGTGAGCAACCAAAGGCTACAAACAAGCATCTCTACCACATTTATTCCTCACGTAAAAACTCACTCACAAATTTGTAACACATGACTGTTCTTAAGCTGAGTTGACTTAGTATATGGGACAACAAGCAAATGATAGGTTTCCTAAATCGTTTTCTATTCCAAAATGATGCCAAGTTTGCACTTGACTAATTCAAAACACTTATTTGCACGTTTATTCAAATTCATAGAATTCTTTTGCATTGCAACCTCTTATAAATATGACGCCACCTCAAAGCTTTGGCACCACCTTCACAGGCGCGACTTGTAGAGTTATTCTTTGTTGCACACAACATTTACTTCCCTTTTTAAGTGCTTAACACAACTGCATTGTTTCACACGTGCTTTTCTTTAATGTTTGACTTGGTCACATTTCACTTTATGTGTTGTATTATTCACCACATAAAGTTGTGCTTTATGCTTCATGCGCCCCATGGAATACATTATATCGATTGCTACATATTACTAATATTATGATCGATGATGTCTTATGCACTTTATGATATATATCAATAACAATTCAATTCTAATATATATATATATATATTATAAATGTATATATATATATTATATATGTATATATACATTCCATAGTATTTAAATATATATATATGTATCAATATACATATTTATATTAATATATATATGTATCAATATACATATTTATATTAATATATATATTTATTTCATATTATTTACAAACATATTTATATAAATAAAGAATAGTATTATGCATATACTTATATGTATGATTATATATATATATATATATATATATATATATATATATATATATATATAGATGTTATTATAACATTACGTGCTATATATATATATACCACATATACATATATACGTAATCCTATTTCATTATCTTTATAAAATACTCATACATACAATTCCCATCAATTGACATACATACATGGGATGCATACACACACACACATATATGTCAATTTATTCCAATCAGTTCCCCATGCATATGAGTGATACGTCCATGAGCATGCATAGGTATGCCTACCTATGTATAATCATGTACATATTCACTCACACGTATGAGTCTATTGTAGACATGTACACATATACATACATATACATCTTGTGTGTATCTCATCAATACCAAAATAAGTATACAAAGAAAGACTAACACAAGACATCAGGGTGATCCCACAATAGTGGTTTACAATTTTTGGCCAAACTCGACACTGTAATTATTTTTCCTAACTAAATCTTCACTTTTTGGCACCTATAGCGGCTAAACCGTGAAGAATTTGAAGATGATGCAAACTAGTGATTTGTCATATTTTTCTGTAGATTCCAAATACAGTTTTTTCAAAAAATTTGGAATCAGATTGCACTTCTTTTTCCATCTCCTTTGAAAACTAGTTTTTTTTAGTAAGGAACATTTTTAAGGAGTGACGCTCACCATATAACGCATAACTTTTTTTCCATGAATGATAAAATTCTAATTCTTTCGAATTTAGATTTGTAACTACGATATCTAGTGCTTCCAATTGGTTAGATAGTGTTTTATTGAATATATTTTCCTTAATCAAGTTTCAAAGTCAAACCAATTATAATTCAGACGTAGGCAGATTGTATAACACAACTTTTTTTGTATGTATTGAAATTCAATTTTTTTTTGTTGGATCAAGGACTTCAATATCTGGTGCACTCATATTTTTCAATTTTTTTTTGATAATCTATTATTTTTCCACATGTGGAGAACAGAGAGCTTGATTTTTGGTGAAAAACCTATGTTTAATAAAACTAAAAAAACAAATACATAATAAAACCAAAAGATATTAAAATTATATTCGTTAGATAGCTCGTTTTGAGGACTGCCATCATCCAGTTGGGTCTGTGAAGTATCCTCCATTTTCATCCTCACCTGACCTTCGAAGCACAAAATTCTGGACTTTTTTGGTGCCAAATGGTGAGAAGGTGGGAAAAGGGGGGTTCGGGCGAACCAGGGTTCATTTGAACCCTGGTTCATTCAAACCCCCTTTCAAATATTGTTTTCTTTGTGTTTTTTGGTGGGAATGGTGGGACCTAGCATTTAATTGGTTCACTCAAACTAGGGTTCATTCGAACCCTTTTTGGTTTGCTTGAACCATATGGTTCATTCGAACCCCAAAAAACATTTTTTTTGCATGGGGTCGGTTTTTGCAAAATTTCCTTCCTCACTCGAATTGTAAACCACTTTTGTGGGTTTACCCATCAAGACTTAATCACAATTCTCAATCACAACATTCCCAACAAAGATTACTTACCTCTTCCCAAAATTGACTTGACTCTCTATGACCAATTAGGATGTGAGTGTGTGATTGCTCAATTTAGGCTCGTTAAGGGTTACCAAGCCAAGTTCTTCTCCTAAGTGATACTTACCCTCTTCTAGAGGATTGATTCTATTCCTATACTCAACTTGACACATCATAACCATAGTTAGCCGAACACAACATACTCATATGTATCATACATTTCATAGTTAGAAACATTATAAAATATAAAAGTGCATCAATCATTCATTCATCATATTTCTATTCAAGATTCAGTAAACATATTCATATAAAGATTAATAAACACATTCATGTAGAGATCCATAAAAAACTTTCATTTATTCAATCAATTTAATCATGCAAGGTAATAGTAAATAGGTAATATGTCTTGGGGTGTAACACCCAGGCCAACTTAGATAACCCTATATAAGCCCTAGGCCAAGCTAATCAACAATAACAATATAATATTGATAATATGACTTAATTAGGAGTTAAGATAGCCACAACCTGGCTATTCATAACCCAATATGCTCTAATATTAAGGGTGTAGCATGCTTCAAGAAGGAGTGCATGTACATCAAAGGAGGAGAATTTTGAAAAGGAGAAAGAATGTGCTCCTTAGGGGGATCTTGAAGAAAATGTGCAATTGTTGAGCATGTATAGCTATTTGAAGAAGAAGTGATGTTGGTCAAAGGGGGAGAATGTGCTATTGTTTTTAATGTGTAGGTGTGTGTGGCCCTTTGTCGTTGATGTCAAAGGGGAAGAATGAGAAGTTGTTTGTTTCCATCAATGCCAAAGGGAGAGATTGTTGGCACTAGTTGTCATTGTGGTTGTCATTGATGTCAACACTTGAGGAGATTGTTGCATTGGTTGTCAACACTTGGGAGATTGATGCACATTTTTGTGAGATTGTTGTTGATTATAATTCCAGTGTTGTTGTCATTGGTGTTTAAATTTGTATGTTGTTGATACTCTATGATGATAAGTTCATGGTTGTATGTCATTCCTTGTTTGATGTCAATAAAGATGTATTGAGTATAGTTGCTGATGATATCATGATGATGATTATAAATAAATTTGGTGATGGAGATTTGTTGTGGATGGTCTCCAATATGTTGTATGTTCTTGAGGAAGTATGTGTTGAGCTGCAAAAAAGTTTTGGTCTCCGCAAGTTGGTGAAAGTTTTTGTTTTAAGGAAGTTGCTATGAAGACTGTTTGGGAGAATGCTCCACATTTCTTTGTTGTTGAAGATGTGGTCTTGTGGGTTGGGATTTAGTGTTTATGTTCTGTGGATGTTGCACTCCTATCTTTTTAGGTCACCAATGTTTCTAAGGAGGTTTTTGCTATATGTAGTGTTTTGGCAATTTTGTTAGTTATCTCGATTGGTCCGAAAAATACTTCGCATTTCTCCACATTTATGTTTTTGCTCTTGTGGCTTGGTGGGTGTGCTCTCAGTTCTTGTGTAGTGTCTTAGTTTTTTTCATGTAATAAAGTGGTTTGCAAGTTGGTTTCAAATATCAATGCTCTATATCTTGGTGGTATCTTTTGTGTTTTTGAAATGAAGTATTTTGGTGTTGTTTGGTTTGCGGTGGTTGTTTGTGGCATAGTAGTGTGAAAGAAGTTTTGGAAGTGTTGGTGGATGTTCATGGAACATCTCTTTGTAATTTGTATCTCATTGGTTGACCTCTTTGGTGCCACATATTGTGTTAAGATGGTTTTCTTAGAAAATTGTAGATATCTAGTCGACTGGGCTTGTTATCTTGCTTGTGTCATGTGCTTGGGGGTCTATGCCAGCATATGAAGTGTTAAGATACATTTGGGTTTTGACCTATCTTGTTGAGAACCGTATTGAGTAAATTTAGTTGAAGTTATGATTTTGGGCCGACTAGTTTAATGTGCTACACATTTCCTTGTTGTTGGCTTGGGTTGATGTGCACCAGCCTGTGAGTTGTCTTGGGTCACTTTGGAAGATGTAATAAGATTGATTTTGGCACTCTCTATCTTTTGGATAGGAAGTTTGCATTATATTTTTGTGGCCGACTTGTTGAAATCATTGTTGTATTTTTTTTTGGCCAACCTAATTGACGTTTTGAGACATTGTAGAGGATATAAATGCAAGAAAGATTTAGTTGTAATTAGTGTGTGAGGGTTTAGAGATGTGCGAAGATGATTTGATGTGCAATGAGTTGTGAAAAGAAACGAGTGATGAGCTTTAGCGCCTTATTCAACAAAGTGTGTTGTTGAATTGAATGTTGTAATTTCATATTCTTCATGTATCTTGCTTTGAGATATTGAATCTCATCAGATCCTTGTAATTTCTATCTTTCCCTAGAGTTGTGCACCTTAGTATTGCAAGTCCCTTGTATCTTGCCCTAATGTTGTGTGCCTTAGCCTGAAAGTCCATTGACAGTGAGCCTTAAATTATAATTATGCAAGCAATTTAAGCTTCTATATTGTGAGTTAAGTCTCACTGCATGATTTTTTTCTCTTGGTTTTTCCATGTAAATTTGGTGGTATCTTGTGCATGTGTGTTCATTGCATTATCTTTCATTGTTGTTGATTAGATTAAGTATTGTTGATTTGCAAATGTGTTTGTGATCTTGCTGAGAGATTGAATTTGTATATTACTGAAGGGTTTATGATCTGAAAGAGTTTAATTTTTTGAGGATACTAATTCACCCCCTCCCCCCCCCCCTCTCAATATCTGGGTGTGTTCAACAAGGCCATGTTTAAGGTTGACCTTTGCATCATGGCTAGCTTCAACTAAAGGCACAAACCCTTAATAAAGTTTTTGGATTGTATCAAGTAAGATTTCATGCAAGGCCTAATGCTTGTTGACCCACCCTTTATGCACATTTTTTGAAGGATTTCTCCCAACAAAATAGCCTATTAAAGTAAATTCTAGCCATTTATAGACATTATCAAACTTAATCTGTAAGAGAATAAAAATTCTTACCTCGTGGAAGAATTTAGGTGCAAACTTCCAGGGCCGCTTGCTTGGTGGAGCTTTTGTCTAGAGCCACCCAACCATCAACACTAGCAAAAACTGTTGTGTTGATACAATTTGAAGCCATACTAAGGGTCACCTGAAAATACTTGAAATAAATGTGATAGATTAAGAGTTTGTGCACGTCAAAGACATGACATTAAAATGACAAAATATTTTAAACAAAGACATAAATACTATTAGAACTTCATTCATTTTTTCAAAATATAGCTTTTGAGATTACATCAATATTCAATTTCCTTTAAAGATGAATAAAACCTTTTAAATTACTTGAAAGAAAATAAAATTGTAATATTATAACCTTCCTAAATTTAGTCCACAGAAATAATTATGGATACAATGTTCTCTATATATATTTTTATATATGGATTTACATATAAGATGAAAATCAAACTTAAATAAATTCAACAGTTTACACCTACGCTACGTCCCCAACGATTGCTTAAAAACCAGACGCTTTGAAGTTTGGAAGTGGTGAATTTGAACGCGCGACGTCCTACTGAAGCAAGACATACTTTTGCCACTTTTATGTCGAGTATGAGAAATAAATGGCAACCAGACAGTTGGTGTGCATAATTCAAAGAAAAAAGGACAAAACAAAAATAAAATGTGTTAAAGATTGTTGGGTAATGCATGCTCTTACTTTGAGAGTGGCATTCAGACAGGCCCGCAACGCGGAGCTCCGGGCCCACCTATAACCTCCTTCCAACTTTAATATACACTAACTTCCACGTACTCTCCAGCCATTAAATCTTAAACTGAGTTAGGCAGTGTTTAGAGAGGTGTTAGGCAGGGTTGCATGGGTGGACGTAGGTGGCAACCATGCAGGTTAAGTGGACACGGCTAACGACGCCGCTTCACGTTTCTGAGAAAGGACGTTCGACTCCACTGTCGCATGGAACAGCCGGCGAGCCGGCGGAGAGAGATGTGACAGGGCCGGGCGATATATTGGTCTCTTCCCTTTGTTTTCAAGCGACAGGATTCTCTCTTGCTTTGACTGATTTACCTTATTAAGGAGAACAATGGGACCGACTGTTGGACATTATTCAATGCTCTGCTCATCATTCACCCACTGAGTTTGTTATTTTTTGAAAAGATTACTTTGTTTTGACTAGCCGAAGTTTGCAGCAGCCATGAGGCAGCATAAAGGTGGCCATAAATTAGCTGCTGGGTTGACTCAGCAAAAAGTTAAACGGATTCGAAAGAGGTTGCCCAAGGAGAAGCCCACCACCAGCAATGCCAGCAATCGAAGTTCGATCTACAGAGGGGTCACCAAGTACGTACTGAAAACATATAATTTTAGCTGAATCGACTTTTATAATTTCTGTTTTTCACTGAAGTTGTTGCCTTTGTAGTGAAATCACTTCACTAACTAAACCATGCAAGAGTGTAATTTCTCGTGATCAAAGAGGGATTTTGGGTAGTGGCTTTCACTCTGAAATGATTTGTTCCTCTTCAGGCACAGATGGACTGGTCGATACGAAGCACATTTGTGGGATAAAACTTGCTGGAATGAGTCCAAGAACAAGAAAGGCCGGCAAGGTGAATGCATTGTTTGAATTTTTATCGCAACTACATTGAGGTTTTCATCAGTAATCCGACAATGTTACTGACTTAAATCGTGATTTTGTGGTGTTGTGTTCATCTTTTTCGTCTTGGCTGTGACGGAAACGGGTTGCCAATCATACAGTTTATCTGGGTATGCAACGAGACAATATTAAAGTTCTTTTGTTTATCTGACTAGAGCAGTGCCTTAGACTGACATTGTTGAATAAATGGCTTTTCCACAGGAGCCTATGAGGACGAAGAGACCGCAGCACATGCATACGATCTGGCTGCTCTCAAGTATTGGGGCTCGCAAACAACATTATACTTTCCTGTAAGAAGATCCTCCTCCAACAAGATGCTTCTTTTGTCTCTATGCTATTTACCTCTTAAAATACTCTTTCTTGGCTTCCACAGTCGAGCACGTATACCAAGGAGCTCGAGGAAATGCAAAACATCTCGAGACAGGAGTATCTTGCTTCTCTCAGAAGGTAGCTATATTCTCTGCCAAATACCATGAAATTTCCACAGCTTTCTGGATTTAGAAAATGCCCTAAATAACCTTAATTTCTTGTGCAGAAGGAGCAGCGGTTTTTCAAGAGGTGTTTCAAAATATCGTGGGGTTGCCAGGTAATCATTATATGTGACAACATTTGTGGTGATGAAGGTTGGTTAGAGCTAATACATGCATTATTGTGAAGCAGACACCATCAGAATGGACGTTGGGAGGCTAGAATTGGCAGAGTATTTGGTAATAAATACCTTTACCTGGGAACATACAGTAAGTGCACTTGACCCCTCACAATCTTTTTCCTAGTTTGCATAACTTTTTCTATAGTTGTCATGTGGGCAATGTGAAAATATAGGTACAGAGGAGGAAGCTGCTACTGCCTACGACATGGCTGCAATAGAATATAGAGGACTAAACGCTGTTACAAATTTCGATCTCAGCCATTACATCACATATCTTCGTCCGGGCCAAAACTGCATTGTCCCCAACACAAGTGAGAGTCAGAATGATGATAAGAAGAAGAAGAATGATAGCCTAGAAGCAGGAAGTTCATCCCCATCCGCTTCTACAGCTGTGGAGCTGCTGTTTCAGTCAAACAAATTCAAGGAAATGCTGGAGAGGACTTGTGGACATGGTATGGATCAGCCGGAGACATCTGAAGGAAAGCAGGAATCCAGCTACTCAGATGACCTTGACTTTCTGTTTGAGGCCTCCAACATACTTAATCTCCAGTCTGATCAAGATATCGGCTGGCTTGGTGAGATGACAGGAAATAGTATGGACATATTTCATGGCATTCAAGCAGATATGCAAGTTCAAATCCCAATTGGCTTACAGATGTGCGAACTTGAGCTGGATACTCAAGATTACTCCCTCGTGCAGGACTGCCATACAATAATCAGCACCTACTCTTGATGTTGAAATTGTTACAAACCTATCTCAACTTGAGAGGATGAAATACAAGCGGATGATTTAATAATCAAAGCTATCAAGCGTCTTAGTCTCCAAGCTCATTTGTAAAGGAAAATTATTCTATCTTTTCCTTGTATACATTACCTGGAATCTAACTCTACGTGCCGGGTGTGCTAGATGTATATGTGCATGGACGCTGTTTCATTGTTTTGTGGTTCAGTTAATCTTGATTATTTTTCTGTAATGCTGAATAGTGTATTCTTTATCATAGTTTACTCAAGCTTGGGCGACTACTGTTAACGTTTACCTAAGTCACATGCATAGCTTTTTATTTACTAAAGTCTCAGCCCAATGGGTTTTTGAATATTTGAATACTTCCAAACATTACTACCCCCTTACGTCAAGGACAATCAAATATCTTTTCCTTTTTCTGACGTTCATATTAAAGCCTGTTAAATCTCCAATTGTCCTATCCTTTCATTTGCAACAGCTAAGATTAAAATGACTACAACACACACAATAAACCTAGACTCTTAAGATCAAGAAGATGAATCAACCAAGTTAATTTGTAATTGACAAATAATGTCGTACATGACCACTTAACACTAAGATGATAACTTAAGGAGTGACGTAATAATTAGAATAATTAATGTTTAGCCAAACAATATATTACACTTACAAGTTTAAATATAGGTTGGTTTGATACTCATACATCTCCATTCTTTTATCCTTATAACAACTAAAACATGATCCTTGTTGCTACTAAATCATGACTGACCGATGCCTTCTTTTATGATAACCTCCCCTCCCTCTATGTAAGGATATAACAATTCCATTTTTCTATCCTTATCATGACTAAACCATGACCCTTGTCGCTACTAAATCATGATTGTCCGATGCTCTCTTTTATGATACCCTCCTCTCCCTCTATGTAAGGATAGAAAATTTCACAAAAATCAAGACAAAAAAATGAATTTGATTTCTATATACAAAATTGATCATATTAAAATAATTATGTTAAATATCACCATATCATAAATATGCACAAATCAGCATTATTTATAATTTAAACAATAATAATTAAATAGTAGACCTTTATGGGATATTGCATTAATAGTGGTAAGTTACCATATATCATGTACTAGTAGTGTTTTGTTCAAATCCATTTGGGAACAAGGATGTGCTCTTAGATTATCTAGAATGTATTCTTAGATTATCCAATTAATTAAAGTTATTGTGATATTGCTACTAGGATTCAATTGTGTAGTTTTTCGATTCAAACTCATTATATCTAGGTGATGCTCACAAAGGTTAAGCATTGAGCCTTTTCGAGAGGTCACCCATCCAAATACTACTCCAACTCAAACACGCTTAACCATGGAGTTTTCCCCAAGGTTAAGCCCACTTAGCTTGCAACACCATTTGCAAAACCTTCAACAAATGTTATGCCTTATGAACCATTCATTATAGACCCCCTTTAGCTCATCAATTGATAAGTAGGAGGTATTTTCCACAACACATCAAATTATGATATTGCTATTAGGATTCAACTGTTTAGTTTTTCAAGTCAAGCTTAATGACTCATGTTTCATGAGTAGTGGTTCACAAGAACCCATCTCTCATGATAATGAATTGTCTAATTAGCACTCATTTCATCTAAGTGATGCTCATGATAATGAATGGTCCACTTAGCACTCATTGCATTAGTTGGAGTAGTATTGGGACGGGTGACCTCCCAGGAAAGACTAATGCTTCATCTTTGTGAGCATCACCATTGTGGACCATTCATTATCATGAGAGATGGGTTCTTGTGAACCACTACTCATGAAACATGGGTCATTGAGCTTGACTGAAAAAACTACATGGTTGAATCCTAATAGCAATATCATAATTTGACGTGTTGTGGATGTTGAACATCCGGAATACTAAGAGGGGGGGTGAATTAGTATTCCAAAAAATCATAATAAAATCCACTTGAACATTATCACAATTCTGATTGAATCAACAAGAGAGAACATAAAAAAAAGTCAATGCAACCATACACATGAACACCAGGATTTTTATGTGGAAAACAAAAAATGGGAAAAACCACGATGAGGGATAACTCCAATATATTATATCTGGATACAAAATATTATGAGGCTCATTTCCAAGACTCATTTCTTAAGTACAAAAGATGGCTAACTACCAAGATACAATGATAGTGGCTTACTGCCAAAAGGTTAAACTAATAGGATACACCTTCAATGTGTAGGGTTCAATTCCACTAAAGCTCAGAATAAGAAGTACTACCTCACACAATAGTCGCTCAACAAAACTATACTGTTCACAACTGATAAAGCATTTAAGCTCTGATCTTCTCCTCTGTTCGCATTCACTTCTCCTTCTCGCTCATACACATCTTACTTCTATCTTTAATCTTATATATATACAAGTATATCTTATCCATCAATTAGGTCGGCCTAATTAGATGAACACAAAATAATCAAAACCTTCTTCGTTGGCACCATATGAGATTTAAACATTTTATCCACATCTATGCATTATACCAAGTTGACTATCATCCATAAAACATAACTAGTCTTCATAATATATTGCATTCGTTGAGAGGCCAAGACTAGAACGTAATTCTCCAAACCAACAAATAATCCTCAAAACAAATACCTTCCAAATTTGAGAACACACTAATTTCCCATCATACTACCAGCAAAGAAACTATCAACAAAATTGTAGCATAAGAATGTTCACCTTAATAGAATCTGGAGTCTCCCACACACTATGCCAAACACAGAGCAATAGTAGGATACAAAGTTAAACTCTCTTAGAGATAACTTTTTGCTCACAAGAAAAGACGTCTCAAGATATAGGATATAACTGTCTGAATGAGTCAAGAAAACATGGTTAAGAGATTAGAGTCATATAAGATCTTGCGGTGAATTCTGGACTCAAATACCAACACACAGATCCATCACAAAAGAGTATTACCGGCAGAGAACAACTTTCGGTAAATCAAGCAGACTTCCCATATAGTTATCACCATGTTGACATCAATGACAACATAGGAATAACCAACACAACCATCCATAATTCATGCTCATGTTGCAAAGCTTCCAACAATCTCCCCCTTTGGCATTGATGACAACATGCATGAATTTTTTTTTCCAGTATTCCGCAGCTGAATAATCTGACTACTCCCCCTATCAAAACTGTTCTTCAAAAAAAAAAAAATCTCTCTATCTCTCTATCTCTTTATCTCTCCCCCTTTGACATCAATGACAAAGGAAGGGGTCCGATATATATATGTAAATATGCATCAAAATGTAACCAGAACTATATGAACATAACCTTGAATTAACTTGAAGAAGAACCTCTGAGACTCTCCAAGATATCCTTCCACGATGCTTTACCTTCTTCCCATCAACCTTTTGCACTGACAAGAGTCTAGCAAAATAGCTCAAGTTTAGTTAAGGACTCTACACCATCTGTTAAAGTATTGGGACTAAGATTAATCTCTGATAATTCACCAATACAACCAAGAGCACTAGAAATAGAAGTATGTATGAGTGTAATCATGTCTCTGAGTGCCACAAATTTCTTGATAACATTTGTCCTTCGATCCTGTAGAGAGAATAATTTTTCTTGAAGTTGCACAATGTAGGACCACTTTTGATTATATTTATCTTCTGCTAACCTGTATGTATCTGCCTGAGTGCTCAATCGGGACTCACTTATGTGTCCTTATCTCATTTCTCATATCCAGTGTACTACCAAACCAATCTAGGCAAAAAGAAAGTAGTTCTTGTGCCTCTTTTTCACAACCTTGTACACTCTCCAATTCCTTCATTACACGATTGTGTGCATTCACACATTTTCCTTTGATATCTTCCAAATTTCCTTCATCAGACCTAATTCCAATAGACATTTCAATTTTAGAGATGTAGACCTTCAAAGAATTAATCATGCTATGAAGATTCTCCACAACATAAATAGATGAATCAAAATTAGCATCATGAATAACCTTCTACAATTCTTCCAAAGCTCTCTGAATATTTATTCTTTCATGCTCATGTTCAAGCTCACTTTCTTCTGCACCTTCTTACTTAACAACACTCTTCCTTTTCTTCCCTATTCCAGTCATGCTACCGGAGGTACCTTCTTCATTGAGATCCTTAGGGATTTCCAAAATAATTTTAGCGTATTTATCAACTTCAGCCTTTGTCACTTCATAATCCAAATCAGATATCAAAACTAACCTTGATTCAATTTCTTCCATGTGACATAAATTTGTAGACACAAGAAAATTTATGCTTCTGAAGTATCTTTCCACAACACTTATTGGAATCCTAAACCTTTTGTTCATATTCATCTAAAATGTTCCAAAGAATGTAGCAAGGGTAGACTCTTGCGCATCTGAACTACCAAGATTTATCATTAAGTTCCTAATTTGATAGGAAATAGGATCTGAATTTGACCATTCTATCTTCCTATTACTAACAATTCTCTCAAAAATTAAAAGAGTAAACAAACAACAAAATTTCCATACTAGAATTTATTCTTCTTACTCTTCTTGATCTCCTTTAAATTCTTCAAAAGATGTATATGAAGTAATTCACACAAGTCATATTCCATACATCTTGTTACCATATCAACAACAGTATGCACCACAATAGTAGAAACTGTAAGATCATTGTTAGGGATACAAACTTTGTGATGACCATAGCAACATATCATATTACCGAATCAACAATCAAACTCAAATCAATTTCTTTCCCTTTAGAACTTGCACCTGTAACCTTAATTATTTCTTTTTCATTCATATCCTTCAGTTTGGGAAATGGTCTAGAGCAACACAAACCAGTCACAACTCTATTAGCTTCTCTGGAAATCAAATGTGCCTCATCTATCCACACAGATTCATCATGAATTTTTCTCAACACTATTTGAATATACTTCTTCTCAAATTTAAACTAGGGAACTTTCCTCCAAACATCCAATTTTTTCTCAACTAATATTCTACAAGCATCATGGCTCTCTTTGAATTCACTTTCCCAAAGCACATTCAACTGAACTGAAGACTTCTCTTCAATCTTACTGTAAACATATGCATAAATATCTTCTATAGGAAACACTCTCGGAGGGATGCAAGAGAATGCACCAACAGACTCTTCTAACACATTCCTCAAATATCTCTTCAACCTCTGATAATGCCAACAAGAAGTGTATAGATATCCTACTTCCAGAGCTCACTTCGAATCTATCTTTTATCTTCTTCAAACTTAATTGAAACTTTGAATTTCCTTCTAAACTTCCTTTGCACACTTCTTCGAAAATACATAAGCCTAAATAAAATTATCTGAATTTATTCCCTTTCATTCTGAATGACTTTGCAATAAATGCTTCAACTTGTAAGTAGATTGCCTCAAAAATTATGTATGCCTCCATTCTTTCAAATTCTGCAGACTTCATCCTTCACACATGCTACTAAGAAAATGCATTAACCTTGTTACCGATGAGGGGGTTTATTAGATTTTCTAATGATCACCCCCCTTAGCCACTACTTTTATTTAGAGATCGAGGAGAGTAAATTTTCACTGGAGGTTGGCACAGATAAGGCTGATGATTCATTTCTTTGAATCCTTTTCATTTCCTTTCTTGCTTCTTCTAGATCAAAGGTTTGAACATTCTTTTTCATCAGATAGATATTTTTCTTTCTTCTGTTGTTACTACCAGAGTGTTCTGGATTGTTGCATTTACAACAAACAACATTCTTCTTTCCATTTTATGTTTTATCAAACATACTAAATTTATATCCATTCTTCTTTCTCTTAGAACATTTTCTAGGAAATGATAGAGAATCATTCACTTTACTTTTGCAGTCCTTTGCCTTATGACCAAATTTATTGTAGGAATAACAAATACCATTAAAGGATAGATACCTTTTAGCATCATATTGTTTGACAAGAATTTTTCTGGAGTAGCTTCTTCACTCCTTGATTTGTCTAATTTTGTACATCTTTTTTCAAGTGGATTGCTTCACTTTAGAACTCTTACCTTCCTCAAACCCTAAACCACTCTTACCCATTTCCAGGCTTTGAGAGGTAATCAATTCAGATCAAAGTTATTAGATTTCCACAATCCATAAGAGTATGAATAGTTGTTTCTGGATTCGATTGTGTAAGATTTTTTGAATCAACGTTTCAAATCACACTCTGTGATCCATCATCAGGATAGAGAGCTCAAGGATATGAAAATTTGTTGCAGACCTGATGATGGATCAGGGAGTGTGATTCGAAATGTTGATTCAAAAAAGCTTACACAATCAAATCCAGAAACAACTATTCATAATCAATTCAGATATCAAGCATCGCCAAACTTATCTCAAATTTGTCTTCAAAACTTCTTTCCTTTTCCGGATCAGATCTCAAGCTTTTTGCTTCTTCTTCTAACTTTATGCATTCATTCATCTTCCTTTGAATTTCAATTTCCTAACATTCTTCAATTCTTTTCTTCTCATCCAATTATTGCAGCAGGCTAGAGATGATTTCTTCTCCTTTAGTCAACAGATTGCATGCTTCCATACTTTTACTTTACAACTTTTCATTGTACTTATTTTCTTTTATCAACTTGTCCTCCAGAACTTCCATTTCTTCTGAATATTCGACAAAGACCACTTCCTCAGGAAAAAAATTCTCATACTCAAATTTTCAGACCTTCCTCAAGTTGTTAGGCTTCTTCTGAGGAACCAAGCTTTGATACCAATTTTTGAACATCCAAAATACTAAGAGGGGTGGGGGGGTGAATCAGTATTCCACAAAACCATAATAAAATCCACTTAAAAATTATCACAATTCTGACTGAATCAACAAGAGAGAACATAAAAACAAGTCAATGAAACCATACACATGAACACCAATATTTTTACGTGGAAAACCCAAAATGGGAAAAACCACAGTAAGGGTTAACTCACAATATGTTATATCTGGATACAAAATATTACGGGGCTCATTGCCAAGACTCACTGCTTGAGTACAAAAGATGGCTAATCGCCAAGATACAATGATAGTGGCTCACTGCCAAAAGGTTGAATTGATAAGATACACCTTCAATGTGTAGGGTTTAGTTCCACTAAAGCTCATAATAAGAAGCACTACCTCACACAACAGTTGTCCAAAAAAATTGTACTGATCACAACTGATAAAGCATTTAGGCTATGATCTTCTCTTTTGTTCGCATTCACTTCTCCTTCTCACTCATACACATCTTACTCACTTCTATCTTTCATCTTATATATATATGTAAGTATATCTTATCCATCAATTAGGTCAGCCTAATTAGATGAACACAAAATAATCAAAACCTTCTTCATTGGCACCATATAAGATTTAAAAAATTTATGCACATAGTGCATTATACCAAGTCGGCTATCATCCATAAAACATAACTAGTCTTCATAATATATTGCATTCACTGAGTTGGCCAAGACTAGAACACAATTCTCCAAACCAACAAATAATCCTCAAAGAAAACACCTTTCGTATTTGAGAACACATTAATTTCCCATCATACTACCAACAAAGAGACTATCAACAAAATCGTAGCATAAGAATGTTCACCTTAATAGAATTCGGAGTCTCCCACATAATATTCCAAACATAGAGCAATAGTAGGATACAAAGTTAATTTTTGTTAGAGATAACTTTCTTCTACAAAAGATGTCTCAAGATCTAGAATATAGCTATCTGAATGAGTCAAGAAAATATGGTTAAGAGATTAGAGTCATATTAGATCTTGCGGTGGGCTCAAATACCAACACACTGATCCATAGCAAAAGAGTATTATCGACAGAGAAAAACTTCTGGTAAAACAAGCAAACTTCCCATATAGTTATCACCATGTTGACATCAATGACAACATAGGAACAACTGACAAACCATCCATACTTCATGCTCATGTTGTAAAGCTTCCAACAATGGAAAATACCTTTTGTTTATCAATTGATGAGCTAAAGGAGCTCTATAATAAATGGTTCATAAGAAATAACACTTGTTGAATGTTTTGCAAATGGGGTTGCAATCTAAGTGGGCTTAACCTTGGGGAAAACTCCATGGTTAAGTGTGCTTGATTTGAAGTAGTATTTGGATGGGTAGCCTCTAGGGAAGGCTCAATGCTTCACCTTTGTGAGCATCACCTAGATACAATGAGTGCTAAGCGGACCATTAATTATCATGAGATGGGTTTTTGTGAACCACTACTCATGAAACATGGGTCAATGAGTTTGACTCGAAAAACTACACAATTGAATCCTGATAGCAATATCATAATTTGACATGCTATGGAAAATACCTCCTACTTAATAATTAAAGTTATGTTCAAATTTGTTAAGAATGAGATCGAGAATGTTGTCCTTAATTTAATGTCACATTTAAATCCTTTTATAGTATATCTAAGTTATAACTTTCCTAAATTTAATTTAGAGAAAAAAAAATCTATACAGATTTTCTTAGCATAAATCTTTATAAAAAATTATAGAAATAATATCATTAGAATTTTTTTGAATTTGTATATAAATAAAAAATAAACATAAATAAATTTAACAATTTGCACCTATACTACATCTTGAACACTCTTTTTATAAATTAAATGCAATTCTCCAAACCAACAAATGATCCTCAAAGCAAACACCTTTCAGATATGAGAAAACATTAATTTCCCATCATACTACTAGCGAAGAGACTATCAACAAAACCGCAACATAAGAATGTTAATAGAATGCAGAGTCTCCCACATAGTATGCCAAACACAAAGCAATAGTAGGATACAGAGTTAAACTCTGCCAGATATGACTTTCTTCTCATAAAAAAAGACGTCTCAAGATCCAGGATATAGCTGTTTGAATGATTTAAGACAACTAGGTTAAGAGATTAGAGTCATATTGGATCTTGTGGTGAATTTCATACTCAAATACCAACACACTAATCCATCACAAAAGAGTATTACCAATAGAGAACAACTTTTGATAAACCATTGAACAGATTTCCCATATAGTTATTGCCATGTTGACATCAATGACAACATAGGAACAACCAACACAACCATCCATACTTCATGCTCATGTTGCAAAGCTTCCAAAAATATCCCCCTTTGGAATTGATGGCAACATGCATGACAAAAGAAATTTCCAGTATACCGCAACTGAATACTCTGACTACTCCCCCTATCAAAATTGCTCTTCACAAAAATGTTTTCCCTCTGTCTCTCTATCTCTTTATCTCTCCCCCTTTGGAATCAATGATAAAGGAAGGGGTTCGGTATATATGTAAATATGCATCAAAATGTTTAACCAGAACAATATGAACACAACCTTGAATTAACCTAAAAAAGAACCTCTGCTCGACTCTCCAAGATAGCCTTCCACGACGCTTTACCTTCTTCCCATCAACCTTTTGCATTGACAAGAGTCTTGTAAAATAGATCAAGTTTAGTTAGGGACTCTACACCATCTGTTAAAGTATTGGGACTAAGATTAATCTCTGATAATTCACCAATACAACCAACATCACTAGAAAAAAAGTATGTCTGAGTTTAATCATGTCTCTGAGTGCCAAAAAATTCTTGATAACATCTGTCCTTCGATCCTGTAGAGAGAAGAATTTGTCCTGAAGCTGCACAATATAGGACCACCTTTGATTATCTTTATCTTCTACTAACCTATATGTATTTGTCTGAGTTCTCAATTGGGACTCACTCATCCTTATCTCATTTCTCATATCCAGTGTACTGCCAAACCAATCTAGGCAAAAAGAAAGTAGTTATTGTGCCTCTTTTTCACAACCTTGTACACTCTCCAATTCCTTCATTACACGACTATGTGCATTCACACACTTTCCTTTGATATTTTCCAAATTTCCTTCATCAGACCTAATTCTAGCGAACATTTCAAGTCCGGAGATGTAGACCTTCAAAGAATTAATCATGGGGTGATCCCACAATAGTGGTTTACAATTTTTGGCCAAACTGGACACTGAAATTATTATTTTTAACTAAATCTTCACATTTGGGCACCTATAGCAGTTAAACTGTGAGGAATTTGAAGATGATACAAACTAGAGTCTCGTCACATTTTGTCTGTAGATTCTAAAAATATTTTTTTCAAAATTTTTGGAGTCAAATGGTACTTCTTTTTGCATCTCCCATGAAAACTAGCTTTTTTCAAAAACAACATTTTTTAAAAGTGGCACACACTGTAAAACGCATAACTTTTTTCCATGAAGGATAAAATTCTAATTCTTTCAAATTTAGATTTGTAACTCTGATATCTCGTGCTTCCACTTAGTTAGATAGTTTTTAATTGAATTTTTTTCCTTAATCAAGTTTCAAAGTCAAACCAATTACAATTTAGA
This sequence comes from Sequoia sempervirens, assembly GCA_007258455.2. NCBI lineage: Eukaryota > Viridiplantae > Streptophyta > Pinopsida > Cupressales > Cupressaceae > Sequoia > Sequoia sempervirens. The sequence goes on from VDFB02072274.1 coordinate 61,481,676, forward strand.
CATACCACAACTATATAATGCGTAACTTTTTTTGTATATATCGAAATTCAATTTTTTTTTTGTTGGATCAAGGACTTCAATATCTGGTGCACTCATATTTTTCAATTTTTTGATATTCGCTATTTTTCCACATGTGCAGAACAAAGACCTTCATTTTCGATGAAAAACCTATGTTTAATAAAACTAAAAAAACAAATACATAATAAAACAAAACATATTAAAATTATATTGTTGGATAGCTCATTTAGGACTACTGATTCCAGGTTGGGTTTGTGAAGATTCCTCCATTTTCATCCTCAACCCAAGCTCGAAGTGCAAAATTAAGTCTTTTGTGTGTCTTAGGGGGGGATGAGGGATAAGGGGGGTTTGTACGAACCCCTTTGCTATGCATTTTTTTTTTTTGGCGGTCAAAATTCAAAGGGGTTCGGTTGAACCCTGGTTCAAACGAACCCCTAATGGGTTCAGTCAAACTAGTAGGTTCATACGAACCCCCAAAATCACTTTTTTTGCTTTGGGGTCATTTTTGTGAGTTTTCCTTCCTCACTTGAATTGTAAACCACTATTGTGGATTCACCCCATGCTATGGGGATTCTTCACAACAAAATTAGATGAATCAAAATTAGCATCGGGAATAACCTTATGCAATTCTTCCAAAGCTCTCTAAATATTTATTCTTTCATGCTCATGTTCAAGCTCACTTTCTTCTGCACCTTCTTGCTTAACAACACTCTTCCTTTTCTTCCCTATTCCGGTCATGCTACCGGAGGTACCTTCTTCATTGAGATCCTTAGGGATTTCCAAAATAATTTTAGCATATTTATCAACTTTAGCCTCTGGCACTTTCTAATCCAAATCAAATATCCAAACTAACCTTGATTTAACTGCTTCCATGTGACAAAAAATTGTAGACATAAGAGAATTTATGCTTCTGGAGTATCTTTCCACAACACTTACTGGAATCCTAAACCTTTTGTTCATCTTCATCTAAAATGTTCCAAAGAATGTAGCAAGGGAAGACTCTTGTGCATCCGATGATCCAGTGGATATTTTTAGTAAAAATAAAGTGTCTCCAAATCTCTAGATTTCAGCACATCATAAAGATCTTAGCGTCCTGATTCCAACGCAACTTGAACAGAGCGAAAAGGAGTCCGTTTGCACAAGTTATGGCCAGTCAAACCTTGGGTCAAACTACCATCAAGGGTCATCTAGAAGGTGAAAAAATGATTGTTTCAAAAATTGACGGAAGTGGCGTCAAGTCAAAGAGCTCGTCGAGACGATTCTGGCAACGTTCGTTTCATCGAAATCCAACATCGTATGCTCGAGATATCGGCAGTCAAAGTTCAGAGAGGAGATTGACCTTTGACCATACGGATGCTGACGTCATCAACCAGTTCGTACTGTAGGGAATCTGATGTGGAAAAACCAGAGTGTGACATGTGGAATTTGTAGGGACCAATCAGATTGTGACACGTGTCCATCCGTACATCCTGCGTGGCAACCGTACGTACAGTCATCGACTTAGTTGGCAGACACATCGTCCGAGTCGTTAAGCCACGTCATCATCCAATTTGGTGGACACGTCACTGTCCTATTAGTAGCCACATCAATGTTATTAGCCAATCCGCTCTTGCCATGTGGCACCCTCATGGTGCGACACATAGCTCTGTCAAAACCCCTCCTTTGGTGCGGTTGTTGAAAGTCTGTTCAAAAGATTGTTTGGAGGGATTCGATCCCCCGACCACTTGCCTACGAAACTTCCGCCGAGCCATTGCACCATACCACCTGCATTTAGCTATATATAGAATCGGGTTGTTTTTGACACATTGCTTTTGGAATCTATTTTTAAAATTGTAACTGCCGGGAGTTGAACCCGGAACCACCAGGTCTCTAAAAGGAAAGCCTACCAACAAGCCATTCGATGGCTTTAAAACAATGGTGGCATCGGTTTATTTTCTTAAAGTTCTAAAACCGAATGCTTTTAATTTAAAGACAACTCCCCTAATCTATAACAATAATCCTTTTATGGATAAACCAAAAAAACCTTCCCAAATAACAATAAGCCCGAAATGAATAATAAAAAGGGCTTAGAATAATTATAGGGGATCTAATAGGGATTTTTTTATTGAAATCTATGTAATTAGAAGATTTGGAGAGATAAGGTGATTTTGTAAATCATATGGTTTTATACCATATTGAGTAAAGTTTTTGTATAAAATGGGGTGAATGGGTGAAAGTGAGGCTAAGTGTGAAACTCAGATTTTGCAAATTAGAGAAACAGGTGATAGGTGTTTTGAAAGAAGAGTTCTAAGGAGATTTTTCAAGCCATTTTTCGTACAATGGAGTATTGTTATGCTACCGAAGTGCTTGAAGGAAATGGTCTTGGTGCATTGTAACTGATTTCTGGAGATTAAACGGATCGGTCATACTCTATTGGAGCCAACCCGAAGATGTAGTCACGTTTGTGGCAAACTCCGTAATCAAACTCTATTTACATCTCTCTCTTTCTTTCTCTCACTTTCTTTCATTCTGTTGTTATCACCTTGTCATTTTAATTATTGTGATTATTTCTATGAGTTAATTTTGTTCTGATTAACTTGGATAAATATTTGTAAAAGTTAAGCATTCAATTCTACAATTTAGTCTAGATCCTATATAGATCATCCGAACTACCAATATTTATCATTAATTAAGTTCCTGATTTGATAGGAAATAGGCTCTAAATTTGACCATTTTATCCTTCCTATTACCAACAATTCTCTCAAAAAGTAAAAGAGTAAACAAACAACCAAATTTCCATATCGGAATGTATTCTTCTTACTCTTCTTGATCTTCTTTAAATTCTTTAAAATATGTATACAAAGTAATTTAGACAAGTCATATTTCATACCTCTTATTACCATATCAACAACAGTATGCACCGTGGCAGTAGAAATTGTAAGATCATTGTTAGGGATACAAACTTTGTGACCAATGAACATAGTAGAATATCATATTACTGGATCAACAATCAAACTCAAATCAATTTCTTTCCCTTTAGAACTTGCACTTGTAACTTGGACATTATTTCTTTTTCATCCATAGCCTTTAGTTTGGAAATTGGTCTAGAGCAACACAAACCAGTCACAACTCTAATAGCTTCTCTGGAAATCAAATGTGCCTCATCTATCCACAGAGATTTATCATGAATTCTTCTCAACACTATTTGAATATACTTCTTCTCAAATTCAAACAAGGGAACTTTCCCTCAAACATCCAACTTTTTCTCAACTAATATTCTATAGGCATCATGGCTCTCTTTCAATTCACTTTCCCAAAGCACATTCAACTGAACTGACGACTTCTCTTCAATCTTATTGTAAACATATGCATAAATATCTTCTATAGGAAACACTCTAGGAAGGATGCAAGAGAATGCACCAACAAAATCTTCTAACACATTCCTCAAATATCTCTTCAACCTCTGATAATGCCAACAAGAAATGTATAGATATCCTGATTCTGGAGCTCGCTTTGAATCTGTCTATTATCTTCTTCAAACTTTGAAACTCTGAATTTCCTTCTAAACTTCCAAAAATACATAAACCAAAAAAATTATCTGAATTTATTCCTTTTATTCCAAATGATTTTGCAATAAATGCTTCAACTTGCAGGTAGATTGCCTCAAAAATTGTGTACACATCCATTCTTTCAAATTTTGTAGACTTCATCCTTCACACATGCTGTACTGAGAAAATACATTAACCTTGTTACCACATTAAGTATACTTCTGTCATGATATGACACAAGTACCGATGAGGGGGTTTATTAGATTTTTTGATGATCGCTCCCCCTTAGCCACTGCTTTTATTTAGAGATCAACAGGAGTATCTGTACCAAATGTCAGGACAAATAAGACTGATGATTCCTTTCTCTGAATCCTTTTCATTTCCTTTCTTGCTTCTTTCGGATCAAAGGTTTGAACATTCTTTTTTTCCGGATAGATATTTTTCTTTCTTCCATTGTTACTACCAGAGTGTTCTGAATTGCTGCAGTTACAACAAACAACATTCTTCTTTCCATTTTCCCTTTTATCCAACAAACTAACTTTATATCCATTCTTCTTGCTCTTAGAACATTTTCCAAGAAATGATAGAGAATCATTCACTTTACTTTTGCAGTCCTTTGCCTTATGACCAAATTTCTTGCAGGAATAACAAATACCATTAAAGGATAAATATCTTTTAGCATCATATCGTTTAACAGGAATTTTTCCAGAGTAGCTTCTTTGCTCCTTGATTTATCTATTTTTGTACCATGTCTTCTTTCTAGTGGATTGATTCAATTTAGAACTCTGACCTTCCTCAAACCCTAAACTGCTCTTATCCATTTTTTGTCTTTGAGAGGTAATCAATTCATCAAGCATCACTGAACTTATCTTAAATTTGTCTTCAAAACTTCTTGCCTTTTCCAAATCGGATCTCAAGATTTATGCTTCTTCTTCTTCAAAATATTATGGGGCTCACTGCCATGACTCACTATCCTAAAAAATGCTCACTGCCTGAGTACAAAAGATGGCTAACTGCCAAGATACAATGATAGTGGCTCACTGCCAAAAGGTTGAACTGATATAGGATACACCTTCAATGTGCAGGGTTCAGTTCCACTAAAGCTCAGAATAAGAAGCACTACCTCACACAACAGTCACTCAAAAAATTGTACTAATCACAACTAATAAAGTATTTAGGCTCTGATCTTCTCATCTGTTCACATTCAATTCCCCTTCTCGCTCATACACATCTTATTCACTTCTATCTTTCATCTTATATATATACAAGTATATCTTATCCATCAATTAGGTTGGCCTAATTAGATGAACACAAAATAATCAAAACCTTCTTTGTTGACACCATATAAGATTTAAACATTTTATCCACGTAGTGCATTATACCAAGTCGGCTATCATCCATAAAACATAACTAGTCTTCATAATATATTTCATTCACTGAGTCGGCCAAGACTAGAACACAATTTTCCAAGCCAACAAATAATCCTCAAAGCAAACACCTTTTGTATCTAAGAATTGACGAGGGTGCTAACGTGAGACACAAAATATCACACATAAAAACTAGAGAATGTTATTTATTCATAATAATGAAATTATTACATGCAGATGATCCCCAAATCCTCGAGTTTTGCAATACATGCCAGTTACAAAAAATTACAGAAGTTCCCTTTTCTTAGTATGCGCTCTTTCCTCAAAAAGCTACCCAAAAATTAGAAACTGACCCATAAATAGCTCCTTTTCCGTTTGGAGCCAAAAACAAATTTTGATTTATGATTTTTAGTAGTTTGGTACCGAAAATTACAATTTGAAATTCAAAAATTGAGTCCTAATTCAAAAATTGAGAATTTTCCAAAAAATGACCAACTTCCAGAAGCCATAACTTTTGATCTGAGACTCTGTTTGACAAACTGTTTGAACCGTTGGAAAGGTCTTGGAGTGAAGAACATGCTAAGAATTTTATTTTCCTGTACTGATGATTTATGGGCCCATACGGGACCATTTAGTGTCTCAAACTGGACTCGAAAGATTTTAAAGGGCAAAAAGCAGAAACTGAACCTTGAATAACTTTCAAACTGGGAATGATTTTGACCCGATTCTTTTGCCAAAGTGCTTATTTTTCTATCTTGAAGCTTCTCTTAAAATTTTTCTTCCTCATGCCTTCAAATTCACACTTGCTAAAAATAGTAGTTGAGCAGAAAAAGCAGAAAAATAATTCTGAAAGTTGAGAATTCTTATTCAACAAAAAGGGTATCCAGAAATGCAAAAACATTTAAGAAACTACAAACAAGAAATGAAAATATTTTTGGGTTATGCAAGATTTCCCTTACACCACTGGATTCTCCTACATCAAGAACACATTAATACTACCAACAAAGAGACTATCAACAAAACCACAATGTATAAGAATTTTCACCTTAATAGAATGTGGAGTCTCCCACACAGTATGCCACAGAGCAATAGTAGGATACAGAGTTAAACTCTGTAAGAGATAACTTTTTGCTCATAAAAAAAGATGTCTGAAGATCCAGGATATAGCTTTTTGAATGAGTCAAAAAAACATGGTTAGGAGATTAGAATCATATTAGATCTTGCAGTGAATTCCAGACTCAAATACCAACACACTGATCCATCTCAAAAGAGTATTACCAATAGAGAAAAACTTCTGGAAAACCAAGCAAACTTCCCATATAGTTATCACCATGTTGACATCAATGACAACATAGGAACAACCAACACAACCATCCATACTTCATGCTCTTGTTGCAAAGCTTCCAACAGTGGAAAAAACCTTTTATTTATCAATTGATGAGCTAAAGGGGATCTATAATAAATGGTTCGTAAGGAATAACACTTGTTGAAGGTTTTGCAAATGGGGTTGCAAGCTAAGTGGGCTTAACCTTGGGGAGAACTCCATGGTTAAGTGTGCTTGAGTTGGAGTAGTAGGTAACCTCTCGGGAAGGCTCAATGCTAGTTCACCTTTGTGAGCATCACCTAGATGTAATGAGTGCTAAGTGGACCATTCATTATCATGAGATGGGTTTTTGTGAATCACTACTCATAAAACATAGGTCAACGAGTTTGACTCAAAAAACTACACAGTTGAATCCTGATACCAATATCATAATTTGACATGCTATGGAAAATACCTCCTACTTTTTTCTTTTTTTTTAGACTGCAGAAATCGGGTAGTACGACCCCCTATAAACTGCAGTGCGCCTGGTAAACTTTTTAACGTGACCGGCGGCGCTGGCGCGACACGCCCTCCGGTACCACGGGACGGGGGAGACTAGAACTTGTGACCAGCAGAGCCGCAACGGAATTACTTAGCCAACCGAACTAGGGCCCCCGCCCAAAATACCTCCTACTTAATAATTAAAGTTATGTTCAAATTTGTTTGAGAATGAGATCGAGAATGTTGTCCTTAATTTAATGTCACATTTAAATATTTTTATAGAATATCTAAGTTATAACTTTCCTAAATTTAATTTAGAGAAAAAATAAATATCTATACAAATTTTCTTAGCATAAATCTTTATTAAAAATTATAAGAATGATATCATTATTATTTTTTAATTTGTATATAAAATAAAAATTAAACATAAATAGATTTAACAATTTGCACCTATACTACATCTTGAGCACTCTTTTTATAAATTAAATGCTTTGAATTTTCAACTATTAGAAAGGTGAGTTTTGAATGCATGACCTCCTAATTATTCCTATAGATGTGTACCTTTAAGAATGGGAGAATACTAGCTTGCACAAGAATGTATTATTGGGAGGGATTCAAATCTTAGTGTCACATTCTATATAGACTTTACATTTATCTCATGGGCCTTCACCATAAAGCACTAAATCTTGGTTTAATATTTATTGCCCATTTTTCTACAATGGTTTTGTCTTGAATTCTTTAATGGTGGCATGTGAATGTGCTCACAAATTTAGATTTATAAAAAATAGCCACAAAACCTTGGACTAGTAAGTAGTAAAAGTTTGAATTGGGAAAGTATTAGTATTTAATGGCTTAATGTATTAGTATATTTAAAACAAAACTTATATTCAAACTAAGAGAAATTTCTCATGGTCAATATACAATATTGAGTATAATATATTATAAGATATATATTGTTAAATTAAACTCCATTTACTTCCATCCTATTTATTGATTAAATTTTTAAAAATTAAAATTATTTATGTTAATACATAAGTGGATATGACATAGATTTCACAAGATAGGAAAGATGCTTTATCAAAATTGACACATTGAATAAATCTAAATGTAAGATTTAGTAATTGTTAGGAGGGAGAATCATTATTTGTATACATTTTAATAAATTTGTTAATTTATAAGAACTAAACGTTAAGTTATAAAAAATCATTAATGCATGAAATTATATATCTTTAAAATAAGAAAATTGATTGGATACACATTGAATTATTAGTTTCTTTCAATGTACCAAAAAGTCATAGATTTTAATCATAGTGTGTGTGAATGCTATGAATGAGAGACACAAGGTGGAAGACTACATAGTCTAGATGCCTCTATTCAAAATGACATAGAGTGTCTCATAGTTATGACGAATGGATGTTTAGATAACAAAGTAGGAGGGCGTATTTGGGAGTAGGACAATAAAGACCACCATATCCAAATGTGAATTGATTGTGGTATGTAATATATGATGTTTTTAGATTTCCTACTATTTTTACTCAAAATTTATGTTTGTATGTTATTTTTACTTTCTTTCTATAAAGTTTATTATCAATTATCTTGGTAAATGTGAAGTGAATCTTTCATAGTTGATTTTTTAAATAGGAAATGTAACATACAAAGATTAATGAATAGTTAAAGACACGTTTTAATTTTGATTGTAATAGAATCCTAACAAAGAGAGTATTAATAAGGTGAAACATAAAATGCCTCTAATATGTGAGGACAAATATTTCCATGGGAAGTAAAATGTTTGGTTAAAATATTTTAGAAGGGAAAAACGACCTTCACAAGAGTAGTAAAATATGGAGCAAAAAAAGTACACAAGGAATTACATGTGTAGAGAAATTATATAGGGGTATTTGTATCCTTAGGTGAGGATTTTTCATAAAGGTTTGGATGTTTTCTTTCTACAAAATTATTAAGAAGGAATTTTTTTTGCTTATAGGGCCAAACAGTGATGATAGGAAAAAAAACTTATTTTCACTTAGTCAAAATCACCCATCAATCATTGGTTACTCCTGATATAAAGCACCCTTCTTTCATTCATGGATAGATCCAATCATTTAAATCAATAAGAACACCATCATGGACCAAAATTCGGATAAATCAATCTTGTTGAGAGAGACTGCCCAAGGGGAAAAGGAGGTTACTTCTAGATTGGGGGTAATAGGTAGAATGGAAACCAAATGAAATCGTATATTGAAAGGACTTCTGGCATCACCGAAGGGATTGAAACCGCATTCATGGGCCAACAATTTCTCTGGGTAAGTCAAACCCTTACTTAACCCTACTCGAGGGCCTGACCTATAATATACTACACTCACCAGCCTCAACTCCTAACTGGATCAATCGAGTCCCCATCCCCCCATATAGATAGAGGGAGATAGGGGGATATAAAGGTCCTTGCCCTAGATTCGATCCCATATAGTTCTATGACCAATGAAATAGTATAGGTTAACTACACTTGATCCATATGGATTCCAAGCATATTTAATCCACTAAGTATCAGTCCTAATAAGATATTCAATGTAAACAAAAATGAAGAAGCTCCATTAAAACTAACATTCTAAAACATGAAAGCTTGATAAACATCTACTCTTTAAGACATTGAAACTTATCGTATTGGGGGAGTAGTGTTGCATTGATGTGGAATGGGGACCCTTTCCTAATCCCTTGGATAATGAGCTTGTTTCAATCATTTTTATTGAAGAAAACTAATGAAACCAGTGAGAGAGTAGTTATAAAACATGATGAAAGCTAATTTAACATGATATATGCTAAGTTGATCGATCTAAATGTGTGAAAATCTATTCTAAATGTATGCAAGGTTTAAAAATGCAAGTCTTAATTCCAAAATATGCTAAATTAATGCACCTAAGTTACCATGGAAGCCATTAATGGATGCTTTAAGCTACTATGATCAAGATTTAAACTAAAAATGCTAAATATGTGCTAAATATGGATGCAAATAAGAGTGATTTTAACAGTATAAGTTTACTATTAAAATATGGATCCCTATTTAATAGATACAAGGTCTATTTATATAATAGGTAAAAGGAAAGCGATGGTTAATATTGAAAGAATCAATCAATGATCAGGATGGAAAGAAGATAAAGGCATGGATCATAGATTCCCATAAAGGGTTGAGAATGCAAGTTGATATTTAATCAAGGGTTCACAATCATGCAAAGAAGCACACTTTCAAAACTTTCTCAAGAAGTTTGTTGAAAGTTTGTTACAAGGAAGAATATTCTTTTTTTCAAATGAATGAGAAGGAAAAAAATATTCCATAAGAATATTCTCTTTTGGAAGAAAATTAGCATTTAGTTAATTAAAACCAAATTTTAATGTGCAAAAGGGGAAGGAATATTCCATGAGAATATTCTATTTTGGAGGAATGTGCAAAGGAGGAATATTCCCTTGCAAGTGGGAGAATTAGAATTAATTAGTAATTTGATAATTAAAACAAAGTCTCAATTATGCAAATTGGGGGAATTTAGGATATCCATTAAATAATTAACTTATTTAATGAAAAGGGGTCAAAATGAAATTTAATTAAATAATTAAGATTATTTAATTAAATGAGAGGACTTAAGGTGTTAAAATTGAATATTTTGATTTATCCAATTTAACATGACAAAAGGTTAGCATGAAAGGGGTAGGAATTAACTTAATTAAATTAATCAGATTAATAGATAAAAAAAACATTTAATTAAATAGCTAGGGTAATTTAATCAAATAAGTGAAAAGAGGATGGATTTCAAGATGAAACAATGTTAGTATATCATATTCGAGTGTGTGAGATCATTCAGGACATTTTTAAGTGTCTACAAGAGTTCTATTTGGCCCCCATATATGGATAGGGGCACGAATGGAAGAAAATACGGTTGCCTCATCTGGTGGAGGGGTTGTGAATGACCCAAAGTTGGTTGCATGACTACAATCTATCTCTCCTATATCCATATTGCATACTACATAGCATTCGGCCGATTCGATGCATCTATCCAACTCGATACAATATATGGTTGAGGTTGAGCCGAGATCATAGATTAGCGCAACTTGGTCTGGCCAAACGACTAGCCCCACCCCATATATAGATAGGATATAGGGGCCATCTCCTAAATCTACACCTGCTATACCGAACTGCAAGATTGAATTAGCTATTAAAATTGTCCCCTCAACTACTTGGGTACTTATTGATAATACCAACTATATTGAGGTGGGGCATGTTACATATAAAATATGTCACTATCACATCTACCAACTATCTCCCCCCACTAATATTTGTGGACCCCACCGACCAGGGCTTCGCCCACCGGCCCAAAGGAATATATGGTCAATGGCGGAGCCTCAGTCAATGGGGTCTGGGTTATGGATGGTGGGTTTGTTGGTAACTTGTTTTCACATAGTCAAAATCGTGAAATAAATGTATGACTTTTTACTTGATTTGGATGAAAAGAATATTTTGCTTTGGTATAAACCAATGGAAAATGGATATCCATTTATAATAGATAACTGCTATTTAAAATAACATATATCCAATTGTAAACTATAGTACGAATATTTGATTTGTAAACTGCATAACATATACAAAACAAATTTCTATTATGTGATACAAAACAAATATCCATTCTAGATAATCCTCACATACAATATATTTATGAATTATATATAAAATATAAAAATATATATAATATTATATAATTTATATTATTATATATTGAAATTATTATATATTATTATAGATATATATATATATATATATATATATATATATATATACTACCAAGGGGTAGCTCCCTTTAATTGATATCAAAAGCCATGATTACATACTACTCATTTCGAGCTTAACCAAATTGCCAAGGCTCCCAATATATCAAGTATAAACGCCTTATGCCAATTCAATCGACCGCAAATTTTGCATAGGAGATAGTGGGTCACCGTTGTTGCTTACATATTCCAAGTATGTATCCATGCTTTCGACATCCATGCCCTTTTGGAATAGACGCAGAGCTTTGGCCATTTTGGTCTGTTTGTTTGTAGCAGCACACGCCTCAAATATACCAGCAATGAGTCCTGTCAGCAAGTAAGGGATTCTGAATTTCAGTTCCCTTGCACTCTGCAAGTTCAGGAGAGGAAAAAGGCGCTGAACAATTATGCGCCAACCAGTCGCCTCCACCAGATTTGAAATTAAGATTTTATAAACGTTGCTATCATGAACATGCCCCAATTTATTTCTTTATCGCTCGCACCAGCTCTCCTGCACGCGCCCTAAAGAGTCTCCGACGCTTCATTCTTGCATTCACATGCAATTGTCGAAAAATCCCCCGCAACCATATTTGGTCGTTGAACTAGTCTCACCCACATTCCTTATTTATAAGCTTACACTTTGTTTTCGGTATGTGATTTTGTAGCTCTACACATACATCTGAGTAACACTAGTATCTTCCGATGTGATCTAACACATAGTTTATGACACCCAAACCATCGATGTGGAGCATCACTCACTATATCCCCATCCCGATGAAGATCGTATCCAATTTCCTAAAAAAATGGGCGTTTGCATTGTCAATTCATACTTACGAGCATATTTTTATATGTACCCAATCTGTATATTTTGCATATGAATCATCCAATTGAATCTTCGAACAAAACCAATCTTATGTCTGCGGTGGCACAATAATTCTAGTACCTCATCCGCGGTCTCTATCCATAATTTCTTTCAGATCATCCCATTTAGTTTCGTCAGAGGATATTTGAATGTCTACATTACCTGATATGCCTGAGTTTGCACCGAGGTCAACAACTTGATTAGTTTGAGAGGGGTCTATAGTGGGCCACCCTAATTTTGTGTTTCTCAAAGTCTTATGCGAAAATTTCAAATCACTCCCAAGTTTGTATAGCAACTTATTTGGCAAGTACTCTGCTTATAAAAATTGGTTTCAATGCCACATTATCATTTTTTTTGTCAAGGTATCCAAAAAGGCCCAAAAAAAAAGTGAGAACGATAGTGGGACACTAAACTGGTGCATTGATGTGACATCACATGATTTGTCAATTTGTGTATTTTATGGATAAAAGTGTTTTGCAATTGGATATTAAGTGTAAGTTTATTGGATATTAAACTTATCTACTATGGGGCCCACTTAAGCCTACTTCTATACCCACCATTGGGCCCCTACCCACTATGGACCCCTTTCCCTTACATATGTTATTCAAAAAATCCATCAGTTTTGCTAACTTGGACTAGATTACATTGATCCACCTCTATAGGCAAAAATTATTTATTACACCGTAAGGCGTTCCATTTTAGCGGCATTTTTGTCGTGTACATCAAAACTCCAAATGCCATTTTTTCGTGTATAGGAAAATGGTAGAGCGGTGTCAATATTTTTCGGAGGGTATTTGTGGGAGGATGCGCTTAATGAAATGAAAAATTTTAATGACGTCCACGAGGCCAAAGAAGCCTAAGGGACCCAAGACCAGCCCAAGAGCCACCCACAAAAGGCCCTAAACAGATTGTAAACTCCGTTCGAGATCAGCCCTCCTACAGTGAATTTTGATGATGAAGTTTGCAACTTTGTCTAACCTTGATTCTTCAAACAGAGTATTTAAATTATCGACCTGCACGGTGTCCCCATAACTAGCCCGGATGTCTTTATACGCTGAGCACTCCATGGTGAAATGCCATTCCATCTCCACCATACCCATGTTACAAAAACGACATTTTCTATTTTCCCACTCCTCTTTAGGAACCACCCACCTGCCCGTTTCGCACCTAAGATGATGTGAACTAGTACGCAATTGGGCAATCAACATTTTTGCTTTCCATTTGATATTCGCGCCTATATAGGCCTTTTCTTCGTGATCCCTCATGGGATTGAATTCTTTGATATAATAATCCTTTTTGCGTCCTGCTTTTTTCATCCATATAGCATATTTAAATTTTTCTCTCACATATTTTTTTATTTCTTCATTTGTGTTTGGGCATTCATGCATCTCAACATCCCATTTTTTCATCCATTTGATATTTTGTTTCATCCAGGTGTTCTTTCTTCTAGTTAGCTCTTCTTTCATGATTAACTTAGGCCACCGATGACTCTCCATATTCTGGCCTTTTTTAGGTAGCTTAATAACCGAATCATCGCCGAGACCTCATATTTAAAGAAAGTCATTATTATTTCATTAAATACCACACTGCCTTCGTGTCTGATGTAAGTGAACGAGGTAGTGGCTGATGAAATAATAATGTCCTCGTCCCTACCACGCCTGCCCTTTATACATCGGTTATTAATTGCTTCGCGACAGATGTCCTTTTACATTCATTATTATTTCTTACTCTAGCGAATGGCTCACACGTTTGAAGGCGAAGTCCAAAGCAGAAGCCAACAAGCGTTTTACTAGTTATGACATCTACATTTCTCGAATCTGTTGAATCTTGACGGTTTCCATGGAAGAGCTCGGTGGGTTGTGTTTTTATGGGAATTTTATTGAATCAAACGTTGGATTGCTTTATTGCCTTTGAAGTTGGAGGAGAGGCTTTCAGTTGAAAACCAGGTAGAGACTAACCAAACACAAAACTTTTATCTTGTTGAATCAAGCCAAAGAAGGGTAGCGATTGGGAAGAGGTGAAAGAGAAGTGCCGGAGACGGAATGACACAAATGCCCAAGTTGAACCTTGGTAAATACTACTGCTTCTGTCCATGATACCATAACTTGAAAAATGTTTTGTTTCCTTTGTCTATGATTCAGAATTCCACATATTACATCAACTTGCAAATTTTTTAGGCTTTTTCAACAAGCCCCACTTTATACCTATTTTTCAATCATTGTAATGATTTTTTCGTAGGTGTAAGATCTTTTCACGGAGTCTTTTTTACAGATTTAGTTGGAGTTTCAAATAATATGTGCCTTGGTACAACTGCTTTGCTTCTAGCTGTAGTATTCATCCCCTTTGACAAAGTTAGGTTACTTCTGAAGGGTTCTCGTTTTACAGAGTGATTTTTTTAATCCGAGGTGTGGAAAAGGTTGGAGTGACTTTATCCACTACCACCGTACACTTACATTTGAGTTGATCTTGGGCGGTGGCTTCTTCACGGGTATGTAGCAGACGCTAGGGTTTATCCACAAGTATACGATAATATAATCAAAGGTCTTTTTGAAAGAAATATTTTCTCAACTTTAATGAATCTAAGCAGTAGTAAGGGTTTGGGGTTTAGGTGCTAAGTGATGGAGTTTTGGTTTTTTTCTTTGATGCATTTATTTTTGGGTCATTATTTTGAGTTTACTTATCTTATATATGGTTTTATACATATTATTTGTTAGAAATGTTGTATTTGGAGCTATTTGTTGTTGTTGCATTTGTCTTTTACTTGTCAATTGAGATAGAATTATTTTTGTACAATGATATTTTGTTAGTTGGTTGTTAATACTGTATTCGGAGGTTGGTTGATCTTATTGCAAGTGACACGCTTCTGCTTTGATGCACTCCATTTTGACTTGTTATTTCATGATACAAAGAGGTTTTGGTGATCTATTTAAAATGAGTGATAAAATGAAAATGAAATAAAGATTAAATTTAAAATATGAAAACAAGTGATCAGTAACTACTATATATATAAGTATATTTAAATATTTCTATTGAATTATAAGCAAAGCAAGTTTAAATATTAATAAAATTAAATAAGATTAGTGGGAAATTTATTGCATGTTGCATGAAAGGTGAAGGGAAGAGTTGTACCTTTCCATATTTGGAGGGGGCGTTCAATAGTCTACTCGTCTGGCCGTTTTGCATGCATATGGAGAGCTATGTGGGAAGGTGAAGAGAGCGAAAGGTAGAGGAACTTATGCGGCAACCTTTATGCATGTTAGCACATATCACATCTATGGTAAGACATGGAGTCTGGTCGACCTTGTGAAAAAGAACGTTGGACGCTACCCTGGGGAATCGATTAGAGAGCATGCCTAGACTCATATTCATAACACAATAAGAATGCCTTTTACTTTTGATGAGAAGAATCCCTGTTGAATTTTGTGAATCTATGTGTGTTGCAGTATCAATGTTAAGGTAAATTCCTCTTCTAATTAAGGTTTGCTTCTTTTTTAATCTTGCATGCATATCAATCCAGATACTCTCAACCTTAGCAATAGATGAAAGAGATATGCGGTTATAGTAAAATGTCTATATTTTTATGTCGTCAAAAGGGGATAAATTAAGTGTAGAGATAATAATAATCTTCTCTTTTAAAAGAATGTTGTCTCTCTCAAAGTTGATATGGGAAAGTCGATTGGGATATGTTTTGAGTACTTGTATTTTGATCAAGATTGAGACATGAATTTGTTGTTGGGTGTTTGGTGATCTTGATATTCAAACATTTTGGATATAGAGAGGGTGTCTAGTCAGGTGAGGAGATTGGTTCTTTTGCTGGTTTCTTTTTGATTTTTTTAATTATTTGTTGACACTAATTCAAATACAATGACATCTTGTATCAGATTCAATGAGGGTGATTGGTTATATTTGCATTTTCTTCTTTATCTTTTTGGTTATAGTGTTTCGCCTCTAGGGTTTTGGGTTGTATCAGGTTGTTGTTAAGACCAACTTATCTTTTGACCAATTTTCTTGAGAAGTTGTGTTAATCAGATTCCATCATTTGTTGTTGCTTCCTCTCATCACAACTAATAAAAAATCTCCCTTCAATTATGCAATGGTGGATGTTCATACCCAATTCCAAAACCCTCATTCTAGCATGGACGAGGAGATTACGAGGAAAAGTCAGTAGGTCTGGCCTTACATTCTCCAGTTGCACTTGCTTGTAAGTTTTTGAAGCCTTTTTTTAATCCATTTTGAACTTATCCTACAATGATGACATTCCATGAGACCATTTCTTTGAGGAATTTCGCCAATTGGTTCTAGTGTCTTATCTACGCTTCTTTTTGCATGCATCCTTTATGTTTAAGATGGATGTGCATACCCTATTCCTAAGTTCATCTACACATTTTTGATCTCTCTACTTGGACATTGTTGGAATTGACTGATTCAATCCATAGCTCCCATGAAACACCTGCAAGCAATTAGCTATAACAATAGAGAAGATCAAAAGAGAGATTGTGCTCAATAACTTGAGAATTGTATTGATGCAAATAACCTGGATGAATACAACAGAATGTGCATTCTTATATAAGCAATGCACAAGCAAACCCTACATGTGGATTAACAAGATAGTGACAAGTGTTTTAATATCATGCAATGAGACAACTTGTCCTAAATTTAGTCCAATCTAATAATAAGAATCAAACTAAAGATTAATCATCAACTCCTAAGTTTAGATTAAGTGAACTAAAGTTATAAAGCCTCTAATAATTAATTGATGATTAATTAATTATCAGATAATGACTTGTTTACTCCAATAGACAATTCCATTGACTTCAAGAAAAAACTGCTCTACCTATTGTTCATGTTGCAATTCTTTTTTTGACTCCTTGTCCTTGAGAGAAATATAATTCATGGCATCTGAGATTGTTATTTAACCACTAATGTATTTATAGCAGCATTGTTGCATTAGTGCAACGATTGTATATGCATATGCTTTGAATTTAAACTCGGTTGTAAAATTTGGCACTCATTACTTGGCTAAGCACAAATCACCTCAATTTGAACATAATAACATAATATGAGTCAATGAAGATTGACTTGAAACTATGCAGAAATGTTACATTATTACGTAATTTGATACACTTCAAAATCACCACCTTACACATAATATCAAAATCATGTTAGCATTTAGTGACTATCTCATATGACTTGAATTTTATGAAGGGGTTGAAATTTTCTGCTTGCATCGATGGAGCAGGGGTGTTAGTTTGCATAACTCATTTTAAAAGCTTGAGGTTGAATAATATTCAGACGTTATTTCATTTGCATGTTCCATCTCTAGCTTGGCTCTAATGTTGACTATGCTTCTCCAGTTGATTAGATACTCAGTTTTGTTGTGATCTTTGAGATAATCCTCTAGACCAAAATAGTCTGTAGGACACATGAAAATGTTTACTCAATAGAATATAATGAGGGGTCTTCACGCATTCAAGTATATTTATATTCATATAGATTTTATGATTTTTAGATGGGCATACCCTCATACAATAGTTTTGTGTTGTTGAATATTTGATTTATTCTTTGCAAGTTCTAGACCCGATCGCATCTAGTGGAATCAGGGGTTGTTCCTTAGCCATGGAATTCGAGAAACCACAATAATGTGGACTATTATAGGTAGTCTTTCAGAGTTGTATTATATATTTATGTTTTTTATTATAGTGTCAACCATATAGATTTATCTTGATGTAAGAAGAAATTATGACATCAATATTGATTTAGGTAATAAATACTATTAATTTTATAGGAAATTCTAAGATAAACTTGAATAAACATTCTTGTGTCATCCTTGTTAAATATTTTGATGGTCAACTGTCAAACCTTATCATTACAATTAAAATATTAAATGTTGCATAAAAAGGAGAATACTAATGCTTATAACATTAATATCACATGAGGAAAAATGACATATAAGTAAGAACAATTTGCATGTTTATAACCTGTGAGTATGTAAATAGCATGACCTTTGTATATTTTATCATTATGCAAATAGGATCTGAATTGATGAAAGGAGAGAATCTAATCATTTTCTTAAAAGGATAAGAATGTTTAATTAATTTTACCCATGATTATCAAGTATGCTTTGCATTCTACAATGTTCTCTCATCGATGTTGATGTATTCTTTATCATATGTGTGTCTAATTTTATAAGAATGCATACACATAAAAATATATTATCACTATATATATATATATATATATATATATATATATATATATATATATATATATATATATATATATATATATATATATATATATATACCTTCTTAAATTAATATTGCATGTTCTTATATTGATGAAATTTCTATAATTTTATGATTAGTGAAGCTCAAATTCAGTTATATTCTTACATGTTTGTACATGCAAATAGATAAAATAATTGACCTGGTAATACATTCATTTCATATGCTAAGACTATGTCTCGTTATGTTGACAGGCAATGGCATTAAAGGTGAACTGTTATGTTGCTTTACATGATTGATATATGCATTTAAGAGAGTTCATTGGTGTGCTTAAAATTTCCTATTATCATTAGATGTAAAAGTGTCTTGCACCACTATTCCATTACTCTAGTCAAATTTGCATGGCTAGTTTTCCTCGTGTTGGGTCAGGTATTCTTCTTTCAAGAAGAATTTTGAGGAAGTGAATCACTTTGTGGTAGGGTGGAAACATGCTCCAGCAATGTTCTCCCCCTTGATGTTTTTGGAAGAGAAAAATTTCAAAAGAGTCTGTCAAAAGAGCATATGCATGTCATGTTAAATAAGCATTGAAATTCTAAGAATTGACCCAACTTTTGCATGATGTGCATATAAAAATATTGAAGGAAAAATTAGATGATAAGAGTTAAAGTGTTGCATAATGATAGTGATGAATTTAAAAGGACTCGTGTGCATGAGAATATTGTTATTGATGTACTTGCTTGGTGTGCATGGAACCTTGTTCACGTAAGGATGAATTGTTGCATGTATGAATGAAAGTGTTAAAATATTTGTAAAGTTGACCTAGTAGATCATTGGGGATGAAGACTAAGTCTCTAGATTGCATTACTCATAAGTATTTGTGTAAGAACCTATGTGGTTAATTACTTGTAGCATCTCGAGGAAGTTTACGTGGGTCAAGTGTGACTATTATATTTTGCATTTGTGGCCATAGATGGTATTAGCCTAACTTTCTTATTGAGCTATTGTGTGTTAAAGAGGATCCTACCTTGTGTAAATGACCCTACCCTACATATGGGGGTAACTAAGTTTATAATGTAAATTGTAAATCATGATGGTATTGCGTTGGTCGAGCCTAGTGCCTTTGTTATGTTGACCATGATAAGTATGTGGATATTATTGAATCATGCTTGTGACGTAATATTGTGTAAGTCCCTTATGTGGGTAGTCCTTGCATGGTAGAATGATTAGTCATCCCCTGTATAAGTTAATGTGCTCTTGTTTGGAAATCATAGTACCCTTGTATGACCTTATCTTGTGAGCAAGAAATAGAAGTGATCATATGTAGAAAGTTCTTGAG
Organism: Sequoia sempervirens; assembly: GCA_007258455.2. Classification (NCBI taxonomy): domain Eukaryota; kingdom Viridiplantae; phylum Streptophyta; class Pinopsida; order Cupressales; family Cupressaceae; genus Sequoia; species Sequoia sempervirens. Next base: position 61,501,602 of record VDFB02072274.1, read on the forward strand.
GTTATAATATTCCAAGTGAATTTATCATACTAAGAGATTCTAACTCCCGCATATAAGGTGTGAATTCCTTTTTCATGTCTTCTTGTAGCGTATCGAATTGAAAATAATTGCATTTTAAAAAAGTGCATGGATGCATGTATTGATATTAGAATTAATGCATGAAAGTGAAGTTGAAGATGTCAAGTGATGTGTGGAATGTTTGGGTAATTTCCCTAGTGCACCTTGGACGAAAGGTGTCTTGTAGCTATTTACTCCCTCCATGTGACTAGTGTTAGTCACTCAATTATGTGAAGTGTTTCAAGTTGATGATTTATTTTGATGAAAATATTTCTTGTGTTACAAGGACCGACATTTGTATTTTGGGTTTTTCTTATGATCGAAATTAGTCACCAACTCTTTTGACTATATCAACTTCACGACCCTTGGTCATTCTTGATTTTTTGTTGAAATTGTCAACATTTCCTAACTTAGTGTTGAATTTAATAATTTTTCTCTCTTTTGAATTTTATTTTAAATCTCATAGTGACTATTCTAAATGTTTGGCATCATTGGTTCTATGTTGTGTTAAGTGTTGTAACCTATCAAGTTCACCATGAACAATGACGGAATTTTTGAGGGAGTAGATTGTGGAGAACGTATCGATTTTGTATTAATATCATGGTGAATTATTCTTGTGATGAGTGGCATATATGTTGCTATGTATGATGAATTATATGATATACATTGTGTGGATAGTCATGAAAAGATTTAAATTTCTCTATGTGATTGATATTAATGTATTTTTTCCATTCATGCAAGATGTGCTAAATTAAGGAAAGATTGTCTTCTTTATGTGTAATAAAATAACTTGCACAATAGAAGAATATGATATGAGATATGCTGAAAATACTTGATAATAACTGAGAATAACAAGCCACTTTGAGGGGGCAACGTCAAAATTTCTCCAATGAGAACACAATTCATAATACAATGATGAAATAAGACTCACTAGCTCCTATATATACTTATTTATGCCTAGGATATCACCCAAGCCAACCTAGATAGCCCTATTTAAGCCTTAGGCAAACCTAAATAACTAAATAATAATATAATAATGATGATATGACTTAATTAAGAGTTAAGATAGTCACAAGTCGACTATTGTCGATGTACACCAATATTAAGGGCTAGCATGCCACCCCTCTTCAAAGAAGCATTGTCCTCAATACTAATCAAGTGTACTTTATTTTGAATGAACTCCTTGTCCTCCCATGTGGCATCTTCAACTGGTAAATTCTTCCATTGGATGAGATACTCAGTGAGAGTTCTATTCCTCAGCTTCTTCATGTGTGTTTTACGAATGCACTCTGGTAGTACTGTTTGAGTTAGAATATTATGCCCAATTACCTTCATCAAACAAGAAACATGAAAAATTGGATATATCTTTGTTGTTGGTGGCAACACTCGCTTGTAGGAAACACTACTGATCTTTTGCATGATTTGGTATGGGCCATAATATCTTGGAGACAACTTATTATTCTTTTTTTGTTTCTTCAGTGAGATTTTCTTATAAGGCTACAATCTCAAGAAGACCCAATACCCAACTTCAAAAAATTTAAATCACTACGATGTTAATGCAGTCAAAAAATGAGAATACATAGGATCGTCAACTCTTGCAGAAAAAATCAACTTTGTATTTTTGAAAACCATTAAATGGAGAACATAAGAGATAATAAATTTGAAATTTTATTCATTTCTAGAATACTTGCAACCATAATGTATTACAAATCTTCCACATTCTCCAAACTATGTCAATTTAGCAACACCGACTTACAAGAAAACAAAAATGAACTTCATATTCTCTTAAATTTTTCTATGCATCCATTTTCCTATCCAAAAGCTTATTTTCATGTTGCCACAAAAAAAGTCTGTCACATTTTTCTATCACTGATGTTTCATTACAACAAATTTTCTCGAATGGTTTCTGGGTTTTGTGCTCCTCCTTCCCATCTTTCTCAAAAAATTTGAAATTTGAAATTTCATTTTAAAATGAGAAATTTATGCATGTTTTTCTAATACTAGTTCTCACAGTCACGACTTTTGGCAATCTCTCTCCTCAAATTCCAATCAAACTTCTAGAATGTTCATTATTCCTTCCTGGGTGTGGGTTTCCTCTTCTTGGCATGTGCATTCAATGTTCAATTCAAAATTTCCTTCCCGCTCTCCAACCCACTCTCTCCACTCTCCCCAATGCCCTGCATTCCAATCTTGCAACAAAATGCAAATTTAAATTTTCAAACAGGGGTTACAAAGCATATCAAGTTTCTACTCCAAGCTTGGGTGTGGGATTTTCCTTTTTGGAAAATTAACATCTTTCAATAATTTAAAAATGAATCAATTAAATAATTTTATTTTCTCACAATCCATCACCAAATTCTACTATGTTGAAGGAGTTGAGAATTTCAATAAATTGTGCTTGCAATAAAAAAATCAAAACAAAACACAAGCATTAAAATTTAAAACCTTTTTGGTTGTGCATGATTGTCCATGCACCTGAATGCTCCTGCATCAAACAACCCGGGTAGAAGAAATATTTCATTAATGAAGATCATGAACATTTGAAAATCATGTGTTTGTTTTGGATCCACCATTCTTTTTTATTTTTTTGAAATTTATTCTTCCTCTTCTTCCAACATCTTTGGTCACCATTCTTCTTTTCTCCCATGGATTTGTATCTAGCATGAGCCATCCTCCTCTTCCAATATTTCTATTCTTTCCAAAAAATAGCCTAAATCTAATCCACAAACGAGTTGGATAGATGATCAAAGCTTTCTTTTCTTTCCTTCATTCTTGTTCATCACTTTCATGTGTGTTCCTTTGTGCTTATGATTGGTTTTCCATGGGATCTTGATCCTGGGGGCTTGATCATCCCTCTTGATTGTTGTTGTCTAATCTTACCAAACATTGGTACATTCAGACCCCTCCTGAGATGCACTTCTCTACTTTAATGTGAGTTTGAAGCAGGTTCATCCTCTCACTAAAGTGGGGGCTAACTGTGGACACGAAAAAAGTAACCCTTTTACTTTTTCTTGTTTTGTCCCTCCTTGTGCTTATTTGGCTTTAGTTTTCCTTGATTTAATGTTGTAATATGGCCCACATATTCACATTAGGTCTTGAATCTTTATGAATCATTAAGACTTTATGATGTCTTGTAAAGGTGTTGTGAAGTGTTGTGATACATTTTCACACTTTTCTAGACTCTTCTTATTATAATTCACCTACATACCCTTTTTTATCACTTACCAAGTCTTATTCTAAATTTTTGTAAAGTCTTGTAACAAACTTTCACACTTTTCTAGGCTTGTCATCAACAAATACACCTTTCTTATGCTTTATTTGGCTCTTTTATGCACTTACAAGCTTTAATTAATTGTATTTTTTAGTACAAACACGACATACAACATTAAAGACAACTTAATTCCCGAAACCCACTTATATGTCTTGAGTGGGACCCATTCGCCCAGGGTGGCGAATGAGTCCCTCTTGGCACCAAACTCAAAATAAATTCATATTACTATCGGTTTTATTCATTAAGACCTAAAGTCGGCCTATGATGTATTTTCGGGAAATTAGGGCATAATTGTGTATAAATACATGCTTTTCTATTTATTTTAACCCCCATTCATTAAAAATATTCATTCTTGCATTCAATCCATCTAAGCATTCACTTAAGCATCATTCAATCAAGCAATTATCAAGCATCTTGGAGCAGCCATTGACATATCTTTAGACTTCATCATTAAGGGTTTGGTAAGTTTATGGAATTGCATGTTGTTTATTTATCATTCTCTTCTTATTTCATTTCATTATCAAGGGTTTGATTACCAAAAGTGGGGTTTGACCAAGGCAAACCCCTATACTCTAACCCTTAACCATTTTACCCCTCTTTGCATGTGTGCTTGCAGGTCATGTAGGTAGATTTGTCAAGGAGAGAGGTGTTGAAAAGTGGTCAATAATTTATCTAAGTCATCATAGTCAACATAACCCTAACCCTAATTGGAGCTTGAAGATCCTTTTCATCCCATTTTTTACAGATTTAGATCCGACAATCCAACAAGTAGAAAGGTCAAGACCAGGACCCACAGAGTTGACCTTTGACTTTTCAGAAAGCTTTAGGTGGACTAATTCACCATCTGTGGTGAATGAGTGCCACTGTTTGGCCTAAAAAGGTGTTTTCTAGAGTTCTGTGTTCTCGACATCCTGAAACCTGTTCCGACAGATTTTACCAAAAATTGGACTGATTTGCCAACTATGGCGAATGAGTCCCAGTGGGCATCAAAATTGAATTCTATAGCATTCCAAAACCTTCCCATATCTTCTTCCAGTTTCCAAGTGCACCCCATTCAGTCTCATTCAATTTTGTTTTCATTTGTGTATGTTTCTAGTTCATGTTTGCATACAACACTATGTTTTCAAACACTTAACATTTCTTAGTTTGCATTCAATTAGTGATCTATTTTATCAATCCTTTGCATTTAATTTATCTCATCTAGGCATAATACACCCACATAACATCAATATTTGAATGTAACATTACATTTTGGCACCTAATCTTATCTCCTTTTAGGTGAAAAACCCTAGAAGGAGCATAAAGCATTGTGGTTTTGCCAAAATCTTTGGTTATAGTTTCCAAGCTTCAAATAGGGTTTTTTTTACTTTGAATAATCTTTGACAATTTGACGACACTTTTAAGACCTATTGATTTGACAAATCTGCATACAAGACCTACAAAACACACATGCAAAGAGGGGAAAAAGTGTTCAGGGTTAGAGTATAGGGGTTTGCCTTGGTCAAACCCCAATTTGGTAATCAAACCCTTATAAATGAAATAAAATAAACAAAGAATGATGAACAAATAACATGCAATTTCATAAACTCACCAAACCCTTGATGTTGAAGTCTAAAGATATGTTGCTCCAAGATGCTTGAATGTTTGATTGAACGATTAAGGATGCTAGAATGTTTGAATGCTATGATGGATTGAATGCATGAATGAATACTTGAATGAATGGGGGGCGGCCTAAAATAAATATAAAATTATATATTTATACACAATTATGCCCTAATTTCCTGAAAATACAACATCACAGGCCGACCTTAGGTCTAAAAAATAAAAACCTACTAGTAATTTGAATTTATTTTGATTTTTGAGCCAAGAGGGACTCATTCGCCCGTAATGGCGAATGGGTACTAGTCAAGGCATTTGAATGGGTGTCAGAAATTAATTTGTCTTAAATGATGTTTGTCTAGTTTATATTTAGAAATACACTTAATTAAGGCCTGTAAGTGCATAAAGGGGCCAAATAAAGCATAAGAAAGGTGTATTTATTGATGACAAGCTTAGAAAAACGTGAAATTTTGTTACAAGACTTTACAACACTTTAAAATAATACTTGATAAGTGATAAAAAAAGGGGTATGTAGGTGAATTATAATAAGAATATTCTAGAAAAGTGTGAAAATGTGTTACAACACTTCACAACATTTTTACAAGACATCATAAAGTCTTAATGATTCATAAAGATTCAAGACCTAATGTGAATGTGTGGGCCACATTGCAACATTAAATCAAGGTAAAATCAAGCCAATTAAGCACAAAGAGGGACAAAACAAGAAAAAGTAAAAGGGTTACTTTTTCCATGTCCACATTTAGCCCCCACTTTAGTGAGAGGATGATCTTGCTTCAAACTCACACTAAAGTAGAGCAATGCATCTCAAGAGGGGTTCCATTGAACTAATGCTTAGCAAGATGAGACAACAATATCAAGAGGGATGATCAAGCCCCCATGAT